>CM065387.1:33355000-33647500 GCA_033060915.1 Euryodendron excelsum
ATGCATCGGCACGAAGTATGATGGATGGCTAAAAATGGGGCTGGAAGCACCACCAGTCACGGTGGAGGAAGGGGAAGGCTATGCATTCCTACCCCACACGTGGTTGGTGGCGCGTGCCGGTGCGTGGCAACTTCGATGGCCACCAAATTTTGGTGGCATGGTTCTAGAGACTATTTGAGCCTACACTAAATTTTCTAAAATTTTTTGATATATCTATGATTTTCTATGAATTAATAACATTGTTCGAACACAAAAAATCATAGAAAATAAATTATATATGGGAAAATTTTGAAATTTTACCATTGGACCTCTAAAAATATAAAGAACCCAAATATGGGAGAGTGTGGGGTCACTGGACCCCCTGGTAAAATCTAAGATTTCACTTTTGGGCCCCGATACCGAGCAATTTTGTTCCTGACGGGAGACGGGAAGGATTCCAAAGGATCCGTCCCACCAAGCCTACCCTTACTAAAAACTCTAATCCTGATGTTTCCCTAATTAATTGACACTTCAAAATAACAATCACAGATTTATTGGATTTATTAAAAAATTTCAGATAATTATGACATGCATGCTAGTTTTTTCTTCCTTCACAGAAAGTGCGTGAATTAAGAACCTATATTGACCCGGACGTACCATCAAGGTAGAGGAACCTATGCATTCTTTAAGATACATGCTTATTTTCTTCTTTATCAGATGATCTGCAAGTTGCCTTATTTTACGTGCCTTTTTGCAAATTATCCTCCTGAATATATATTCCTTTCTGTAAATGATTTCAAAATATACATTACATGTTTGATTGCATCAATGGGGAGGAATAAGGGTGGAACAACCTGAAAGGAAAGACCCCAAGTTTATATCATGGGTGTACCTGACTGGCTTGATATTTGGGGCTATCATGAGTCGGTAGCACTGACTTGATATTGGGCTAGATAATCATGGGTGGGCCCCACTAGACTTGATGATGGAGGATGAATCATGGGTGGGCCCCATTGGCTTGAATTGGCTCGGGCAGGACATACCTGCATGGATTTTGGAATTGATAAAAAGAATTACAAGGGATATATATTTGTCATGCCGTTCTTTTACTGCATTACATTTAAACTTATACTTTATAGAAATCATAGATTTCTTACTGGGCTTTGCAGCTCACTTCTATCTTATGAGACATTTTTCAAGAGTTGAAGCACCAACCGGTTTTCCAAGGAAATGAACACGTGGGAATGAGTCCTCCTTGCTACCCTATTGCTTTAAAGTTTTTGAGTTCACTAGTTTTATTCTAGACTGTACTATAATGAGATATTTAACTAGCCTTTCTATTTTGATGTAATGTTAACTGGACCGTTTTGATTTATGATGTGAATCATGTTTATTATGCCATGTTAGACTTTTAAACCCCTAACCTCATCAACCCTTCACTGTCGAGACCTAGTGAAAGTAAAGCCGGGTCGTGACACAAGTTGGTATTAGAGCAGGATTTAGAGTATATCTTCCTAGAAACTATAGGTTGATCGGATCATTCATGTAATTATAGTAAGATCCTTGGAAACACTTTGTAATCAGTCAGCTTTCATTGGAGGATGATGGTTTGGAAGTTGTTGAAGTTGTATTACCTTGGAGATATCTTTTGGAAGATAAATTAAGTTTTGAGTTATTGGAAACACGATCTTTAATTGGAGTTTATTTTAGTCAGTTATCTTATTTATTGACGGTCCGGGTAACGGGTCGTTATAAGTGGTATCTAATGTGATAATTTTATTACTCGCAAGCGCACGAATCGGATTGAAGTATAAGAATGTGAGTGCGAGGTCGATCCCACAAAGACTTGTAAAATTTTAGAAAATAAATTTGAAGAAATCTAGTTCACCCTAACCTAGTTAAGAAATCTTGAATTTTTTTTAATTAATCTAGCAATGAACAAAAATAACTAAATATAAATAAACAAGTAAACAATTAATCTAGACAATAATAATAAAGTGATGAGAGATATCAAATTAAAATGACTAAGGCTTTAGAATCCACACACATGCATTATAATGACTTTTCACATCATTTAAATTATTTTCCTAATTCACTTTACAATAACGTCGTAATCAAACTTGTTATTATAGAAAATATAACATTAAAATCACTTTAATAAATAAACTAATGTATACTCTTCCTAACCTTAATATTCAAGATCAAAAATTCTTATGTATTCATTTGAAAATAAATCACATAAGAAATCCAATACTTGAAATTATACCAATAAATAACAGGGCTAATAATTAATCCAACAATCTCAAATCATGAACAAAATTCATATCCAAAATTATTGACTTTAATTAAATCTAGGCAAGAGTATTAAACAATCAAAGCACGTGTTTGAGAAATAAATATAAATCAGATATCAAGTCATTACAAAGCATGAAGTTTCATCCTCAACCCTAGTATGAAAACTTAGCCACTCATGATTTTAACATCCATTGAAAGTAAAAAAAATAGAACATAAAACCTGAACATGTAAAATAATAAGGCTTCAAAAACTGTGTTCCAAGTCTTTGTCTTCTTCTTCTCTGTTTTTTTCTTCACTGTGAGACGACTCTCCTCTTTTTCTGCAGCTACTCCTCAATCAGTCCTTTTGACCGTACGGCTGCTAACTCCTGATCCCTCTTGGGTTCTGCGGCTGCTAGGTTCGTTTTTTTTCCCTTTGCTACTGCACTCTGTGATGTTATATGATAGGGTTAATTCTTTTATTTTATTTCTTCCCTTGGCTGCCCCTTGACCGCCTCTTATTAGGCTAGGCTTTCTTCTTTTACTTTTTTTTTTAATTCTTTTTCTTTAATGCTTGCTACCCCACACTTCTTCACACGTGCACCTATATATATATATATATATATCTATATATGAATATATATCTTTTTGTATTTCTTTAAGCTGAAGGATTTTCTTTTAGTCTCCTTGCTTGAATAAAATTGTTGAAGATTTGACTCCTTTAAGCACATATTTCCTATTTTGGATAGGATTCTTCCTTTTTGCTCTTGTACCTAAATCTACAATAAAAATAATAATATAAGTAAATAAATAACAACTAAATAAGATAATTAAAGGCTGAAAATATATAAATTATATGACTTATCAGTAATAGAGCGTAGGTATTAGGTCTAACATGGGATCAAGTGGGACATTTAGAGGTTGACTGTTTAAGGAGATATTTACAAAATCTTTGGTGTTTAGGAAAATTCATATTTGAAGAGATTATCAGAGTGCGCAGTGGAAGGAAATTTAGTATTTGGTGTCTTTATGGAGATACATTAAATGGTACGTCTTAAGGACAAATTTGTTGTAAGAGGGAATTTGGGCTTTGGAGAATTTGGTGGACTTTTAATTCAGCTTTGGAGTAGTACGAATTATTTTTAGAGAGTAAGATGATTTTTGGTGAGTCATCTGAATAAGTTATGTGGAAGCTTGAACACGAAATTGAAGGAACATGGATGCCTTACCAATTTAGTAAGATTAGTTTGAAGGTCTGCATACGTTTTGTGGTGATTTAATACTCGCTTAATATATATAGAGCATGAAAATTAGATCTTGTGTAAGACTAAGTGGGATACTTTGAAGACTGAATATTTGAGGAGTTAATTATGAAATATCGGATGAAGAAATTTCATTTTAAGGAAATGATCTGAATACGCAGTGGAAGCGGATGATTCAATTCTTTGGTGTCATGACGTAAATTGGAGGACCAAAATTTTTAGGAGGTTAGATTATAACACCCCAAAGTTTCGATGACTTTATAATTAGTATTGCTAGACTGAAGTGGTGTTAGTGGAGTAAAATTAAGGAACATGTGTGACTTATTAACTTGGCATATTATTTGTTATATAATTATAATTTATTTGTGGCTTTTGGTCATTAGGAAAGTGAATAGTCTCCGAAATTTGTGGACTTAAGCCAAACAAAAGAAGAACAAAAAGGAAAATGTGCGATTGGTAGACTATTTGATAAGAGGAGATAAAGGCTTGAGGTAAGACTTTTTCCTTAAAGTTCTTAAAACTCTGAATCTGACTGGTTTTGATTATTAGTATGTTTATCCATAGAGCTTGCTTTGAATATCTTGAATTTCTCTTTGAGGTGCTATGGAAGTATTTAGAACAAAAAGAATTACATGTGACAAATTTTGGAGGAAAATTATAGCATGCTGACCTTGGGTTGGAGGAGACACATTTACCACTTTGAGGATGACTTTGAGAGTTACTAAAAATCATATGTAGTATACATCCAGTAGAAGGATTAGGTTATGTACTCATTCAAGATGAGAATATAGTAGCTTACAGGTTAAGACAACTAAAGAAACATGAATAGAATTATCTGGCATATAATTTGGGGATGGCAACACTGATAATTGCATTGAAAATTAGGGACGTTAGCTGTATGGGGAGATGTTTAACCTTTTAATGAGCATAAGAGTTTAAGATATATCACTACCTAGAGAGATCTAATTTCAGATAGAAAGACAGGTGGAATACATGGAAGACTATGATTTCCCAGCAATATCACTAAGAAGGTCAACGTTGTGAGCTTGAGTATGAAGAATCAAGTCTATGCAGTAGTCTATTTAAGAAAAACTGGAAAACTAAGAAGTTGCATAAGTACTTAATCTATATGTGGGTCTAAAAGATGGGAAAGAATATCTGTGTAGCTTGATAAGGCAAACAAAAAATAAAAAAAAAAGAAGTAAGTCAAGGATACTGGAATAATAGGTATCAAGGCTAAGTAAATAGAGAATAAAGGTAGATTGCATCGCTTGATAGGAGTTTTAAGTATCATGAAAAGATGCAAGTAATCAGTGATGACGATTTGAAGAATGAGATTTTAGAGATAGCATATTACATGAGGTTGACTTTTATTCCTAAGAAAACATGAAATGTATCAATATGATTAGAGAGGAATGAGATTACTAAAATTGTAGCTCAGTATCTCAGGAAATACCAGAAATGATTTTAGATTACAGTGGTTTGATTGATCTTAAAAGCATATGTGAAAAATTTATTACAAGTTTATATCTTGGGGATAGATTATAGTTGATTGGCTCAATTCTAATGAAGTGTAGAAGACCTATTGTCTTTCAGAAATTATATTGATGTATGAAGTTATTATTAATTTGATGGATATTACATGGAAAATTGGAGTGAGTTCAGAAAATTTCCTTTCTAGAAGATAGGATGAGGGATGAACACCAACATCTCAAGAGGATTATTACAACAGTTTGCCTTAGCAGAATGGTAATAGGATCATATTACTAAGGACCTTAGAATAAGAATTGCTAGCACTCTTATATCAATGATTGTTGATCATTTGACCAAATCAGTATTTTATGATGACGTAATAAGGTGTTTAGAGATTGTTAGACTTGTTTGGGAGTACCCAATAGATAGTACCTGATAGAGACCCTCATTCTGTGTCTCAATTCTGGAGCATCCTCAATTAGATGATCACTAAGGTACAAGGTTGCAACAAATATGCTTTTGCTTAAATCTCATTGCAAAGAGTTGTTCTTACCATTCCTAAATTGCGTTCCTTTTGAGTATCTATGCTCATTGTCTAAATTCCTGATTACGCTATTGTTGACCCTGTTAAACTTCCTTCGGCACACCCCTGATTATCATGCTCATTGATTCGCTGATAAAATTATATTTTTGGAAATTACTAGAATGTGTTTAGGGGTGATGAGTCGTGGGACTGATTAGTACATATACAAATGCACCCATTAGCCTGATAGTGGAAATGATTATGAATGATGACCCTTACAGAGTGTTAGTTATGGAAGGATGACCCTACAGGATGTTGGTTATGAAACCTAAAAGTGGTATGGGTGATGTTTGGCATGATACTGAGAAGGGCATGATACTGAGAAGGGTCGGGTATTAGGTATACAAGAATTGATTATTATACCAAACATGATTTTTTGTAAATTTTACTAGGCCCCGAGACTTGCTATTATTATCATCAGATTGATTGAAACTAACTTACTCATTGAGTTTCACTGGAATGTTCTTAAAAGGTAGTGTCGAAATTGAAACTTGGATGTTCAAAGGAGTTTTGAGTGAGTACTTACCCTTATGAGAACTTGGTACCCTCACCTATTCAAAACTAATTTTGAGGACGAAATTTTCTAAAGGGGGTAAGACTATAATACTTGCAATTTTTCTAATTTACTACATTAAATCCCCATTAGGATTGGGAAAACCAAACCATATGAATTCTATGTCAAAAGTGAAGTCCTTTTCGAACCCGACCTAGTCATATGTCCAGAACTCAGTGACATGGAAAAATCAATCTCCCGAAAGAGCTCCGAAACACAATATGCCTGACAAATTCGCACCAAAATTTACCCTAACTTTAAACCTGGTTTTCTCTCTCGTTTCTCGATGAAATTTAATTAATTAAGTGTCTAGAATTATCTACTTTTCGAGTCCGATCCCTTCGTGTGCTTGGATTCAATTCCAAGGAGATTTGATTTCCTGAAAGGTCCCCCAAAGCTGCTGCACCTGGTAAATTCGCACCTGATTTCATCGAAACTTCGGATTGAGTTTTCTCTCTCACCTAGTAACAGAATCATGTGAAATTTGAGCCTAAACCAATTAATTTTTGAGAGCTTTCTGCCTATGGTTTCGGAATAAGCTTTCGATAAGGATTGTAGTCCCAAACCCAACCGCTTCAAACTAGGGGATCTCTTTAATTTTTTGAATTTGCTCCATTCCACCAACTTTGCATGGCCGGCTAACCCCATTTACATATTGCATGTAAAATACTCCCGAGGTTGCGCATGTGGCCAAGATTAATACCTTATTATAATGTTAATGCATGTTTAATGTTTAATATATATACACAATTGGTCACATCATTTTATACTAGCACACACACACTTGAATCACTATGCATGATTTATTTACACACCTTGCCCTCCACTTGTTGGGTAAGGGATGCTCATGCAGCCAATTAGAGGCTGATTGAGAGAGAGAGAGAGAGAGAGAGAGAGAGAGTTGTAAAGAGAGACGAGGGGGAAACCAAGCGAAATGTCTCCCCATGCAGCCAAACCCATGCATGGAATCTTCTTGCTGGGCATGCAAGGCCATGGGTGGTTGTCTATATAGAGAGATAGAGAGAGAGAGAGAGAGAGAGAAAAAGAGAGGGAGAGAGTTATAGTAAGGGATAGAGAGAGAGACAGAGAGAGAGTAGAGAAACCGAGAGAGAAGGTGTATATTTTTTTCGGCAAACTCCATCCCCAACCCAAGCATAGCCGCTATATATATATACACCTCCACACCTTCCTCCCAATTAGCCGAATGAGATACAAGGGAAGAGAAAGAGAGAAATCTAGAGAGAGAAAGAGAGAAATCGAGAGGGAGTGTAAAGAGAGGGCTGACGAAGAGAGGAACAGAGACCAAACTTTTCAAAGAGGCAGGTATAGAACCTTCTTCCCCATCCCTTCACCTACCTAAACCCAGTAAGAACCAACCCCATGGCCAACCATGAACCAGAGGAAAACCGAGAGGAAAAAAATGGGAGTTACACCGGTTGTAGGCTGTAGCAAGCCAAGGAAGGACCCGAGGCCTACCGTAGGAGTATGAGGCTTCTCCAAGACCTCCGTGGAGTCAAAGGGAGATCTGCTACCTCTGTCTATGCGCCGAAATGGCCCTAGAGAGCTGAAATCGGCGAAAAACAGTTGTCAGGCCGTAACTCCGGCCACCGAGCACCATTGGCGATGAGTCCACTTGGGACTTCTTCGTCTCAACGTTAGGAACAACTTTCGTGAAGGACATATTTCTAGAAAATCATGGGAAGGTGGTGAAAAACCTAGTTGCAGGTCTAGAACCTAGGGTTCCATCTTGCAATCGGGCTTTTTAACCGTTAAACAACCACCACTGGTCGAGCTCTGGCTATGAGTGTGAAGCCTAGGTCCTTAGCTATCTCTAGGTTACACATGCATGGCTATAAAGTATGATGGATGGCCGAAAATGGGCCTGGAAGGACCACTAGTTGCGGTGGAGGAAGGAGAAGACTGTTATCCCACGCACGGCTAGTGGTGTGTGCCAGAGCGTGGCAACTCTGATGGCCACCAAATTTTTGTGGCATGATTCCAGAGACTATTTGAGCCTACCTTAAATTTTTTGGAATTTTCTGATATATTTATGATTTTCTGTGAATTAATAATAGTGTTTAGACACAAAAAATCATAGAAAATAAATTATAAATGGAAAAAATTTGAAATTTTACCAGTGGACCTCTAAACATAATGGGAACCCAAATATAGGAGAGTGTGGGGTCACTGGACCCCTTGGTAAAATTTAAGATTTCACCCTTGGGCCTCGATATTGGGCAATTTCGTTCCTGACGGGAGACAGGAAGAGTTCCAAAGGATCTGTCCCACCGAGCCTACCCTTACTAACAACTGTAATCTTGTTGTTTTTCTAATTATTTGACACTTCAAAATAACAATCACCGATTTATTGGATTTATTGGAAAATTTTGGATAATTATAACATGGAAGCTAGTATTTCCTTCCTTCACAGAAAGTGCGTGAATCGAGGACCTATATTGACCCGGACGTACCATTAGGGTAGGGACCTATGCATTCTTTAAGATACATGCTTATTTTCTTCTTTATCAGATGATCTGTAAGTTGCCTTATTTTACGTGCCTTTCTGCAAATTATCTTGTTGAATATATATTCCTTTCTGTAAATGATTTCAAAATATACATTACATGTTTCCTTGCATCACTGGGGAGGAATAAGGGTGGAACAACCTAAAAGGAAAAGACCCAAAGTTTATATCATGGGTGTACCTCACTAGCTTGATATTCAAGGCTATTATGGGTCGGTATCTCTGGCTTGATACTAGGCTAGATGATCATGGGTGGGCCCTATTGGACTTGATAACGGAGGATGAATCATGGGTGGGCCCCATTGATTTGAATTGGCTCAGGCAAGACATACCTGCATGGATCCTAGAATTGATAAAAAGAATTACAAGGGACATATGCATGTCATGCCATTCTTTTACTGCATTACATTTAAACCTATACTTTATAGAAATCATAGATTCCTTACTAGGCTTTGCAGCTCACTCCTATCTTATGAAACATTTTTCAGGAGTTGAGGCACCAACTGGTTTTCCAAGTAAATGAACATATGGGATTGAGTCCCCCTTGGTACCCTAATGCTTTAAAGTTTTTGAGTTCACTAGTTTTATTCTAGACTGTATTGCAATGAGACATTTCACTAGCCTTTCTATTTTGATGTAATGTTAATTGGACCGTTTTGATTTATGATATGAATCATGTTTATTACGCCATTTTAGACTTTTAAACCCCCAACCCCATCAACCCTTCACTATCGCGACCTAGTGAAAGCGAAGTTGGGTCGTGATAGAAGTTGGTATCAGAGTAGGATTTAGAGTATATCTTCCTAGAAACTATAGGTTGATCGGATTATTCATGTAATTATAGTAAGATCCTTGGAAACACTTTGTAATTAGTCAGCTTTCATTGGAGGACGATGGTTTGGAAGTTGTTGAAGTTGTATTACCTTGGAGATATCTTTTGGAAGAGCACGACTGACAGTGGTGGTCATCGTGCTCCCCTCATTCGCACCGTATATTTTAACACAATGCAGATCACTATATCTCGAAGAGAGATTCAAGACAGTTTGCAATGTCATGCCGTCATTGACCAGCAACTTCTTATATACCAAGACTTCTCCAATTCATCGATAAAGGTATCTACATATAAAATTTATATTCACATGTTCTCCATACTCATCCATCATAGGACTGATCATTTCTCGTAACCCTGCACGTGAGATTCCCAGTTCTACATCATAGCAACTGCTAGCCTCTATATCATAGGCTATGCCTTCTCAGGGATCTTTTACTATCTCGCCCCCCCCCCTCCCCCCTAAAAAAAAATAAATAAACATTATCATTGTCGTCATTACTTAGTTGTGCCTACCATCAAACACATATATTAGAAGGTATTAATGATTGGTTCCTATGCCAAAATCTCAAAATAACAAGATGGATTGTACAAGTGGTTAAGATATTTACATGTATTGGTTAGTAATGATGACTGAAACTAGAGTTGTTATCATATACATATACATATACATATACATATATGTTGGTATGAATTTATGAACATGCTACATAAACCTAAATATATACCCGAGGATTCCGACTTTTGGAATGAAAAAATCCATGTCCATTATGATTGCTTCATACATCTCAAATATCAATCACTACAATGATGTGACAGAACTAAAATTCAATTGTTGGATGAAAGAGGTTCAGTTTTTTTCATCTAAAATGAACTTCTTTCATCTAAAATGGACCTCTTACACTGGTAGTCATGACCTTACCTGAGGTTAGTGGGTTATGGATTAACCAGTCCCCAAGGCAATTTATTCATTATTAGTGGTTTCGAAGGTCCTTGCCTTGCTCAAGTCGTGACACATAATAAAAAAAATTCATAAAATAGGTTACTGCCCATTGTGTGGTTAAATCCAATAACATATAGACATTGTAATATTACTACACAACCAAAAATTCACAAAACAGGTTGCTAGAGGCTACAAAATAGGTTGCTAACCATCCACTTGTCACAAAACAGGTTACTAACCATCCACCAGTGACCAATTGAAACCACACTCTACTCACAAATATTGGTGTGGACTAATCTCCCACTAGCAAAAATAGTCTAATGGGTAGGTAGCACCATTGTTTTAATGTAGTACTTCTATAGGTCTGACCTTCCACGTATTTGACGCATTACCCCCACTATAAAACTTAAATCTGAACAATATCAATTACTTTTTGACCTTATTACAATAAGACTCTTATAATTCGCTTTTTATTTCACACTAGTAGGATACATTCACACATTTGAAAAGCACAGTAATTTGCACCTTGCCATTTTATAATAGATTAACCATCTTGGGAAGTTCGTCAACATGAAAAGATGGGCAATAATTAGCAGGGAGAGACAGGCAAGTAGTCGGGAAAAAGCTTAATTGAGTTGAACTGAGTTGAGTAGGTTATTAAACACAAATCACGTTTCCAAGTACGGGACAATAGTAAGAAATACAACTAGAGATTCTTATTATGAATTAAAAGTTCAACTTGATCACAGGTTAAGGGCAAAAAAAAAAAAAAAAAAAAAAAAAAGAGGACTAAAACATGCTAATGCTGTTAGGATTAATAGCAAATGCCATCTTTCCCTACTGACTTGAAAGATATCCTATTTTGCAAAACAGGTTGTTGCCCAGAAGGATCGTTGACTGCTGCTAAGTGAGAGTGAGAGAGAACGGGAAGAGTTTGCTGATTGTGTGAGAGATGGAGAGTGAGAGAATGATACAACTAGGGTTTCAATTCGAGTTAAAAACGCTGTTTCAAATAGCATTTATAGCTGCGCAAAAAAGACTATTTCAAATGGCGTTTATAGCTACGCAAAAAGAGTTATTTCAATTAGCATTTTTTTTTCTTCTCATAAACGCCATTTGAAATAGCGTGTTTAGGTGGCAAATATGACCGCTTCGTATTTCTTGTATTTTCCTTCTCTTTTTTATTTGTTATTTGGGAAAAAAATACTAAAAAAATACCATTTGAAAAGGCGTTTTATTTAAAAACGTCATTTCAGATAGCACTCAACCTGAGTTGCTGCATAAACTTCAATCACAACCTAGGTTGGGAATAAAATTCAAAATAAGGGTTTGTCAGGAAAATAGGGGTTTGTATACCGCTTGGCTCATTAGTGGGGTTACTCCCCATTGGGTCAGTCTTGTGTTCGACTCCTGCGGCGAGCTTTTCGGGCGCTAGTGCAGTTAGCTAGTAAGTTGGGCGCTAGTACAGTTAGTTGGTAAAACGAGTCTCAAAGACTTACTATTGCACATTTTGAGGTGTCGATACATGCGACACAAATTGAGGGCGATTTCTTATGGAGTTGATCTTCAAAAGAAATCCCTCAATGGTCGACTATATGTATGACTTTTTTCTCACTTCATGGTTTAACGGTCATTGCCAATATTAGTCCTCTACAGTTGGGACAAACCTATTTATCATTTATAGAGTTTGGTATTTCTTTTTTAGGTCAATTAGAATAGTGCATGGACTTAAAAATAGTGTTTGAAGCCCGGCCTAAAAAAATATTTTTATATTTTAACATATGGACATATTTAGATTATATATTATTTAACACTATTTTTAAAGAGAAGATATCTAATATATTTTTATATTTTAACATATCTACGTATTAAAATTATATATTATTTAATATTATTTTTAAAAATAATATATTTATTTAATTTACGTTAATTTTTATTTTGAGTAAACTTAAGATTTGATTTTAGATCTTTAGAAACTTTTTTTTAGGTGTTGTAGCCCTGGCCCTACCACTGTCCGTAAATGGCAGGGCCGAGTTGGGCTCTCGTACCATTTCAAAATCCTAAATCCAACTAAAAAACGTAAGCTATTAGCTGGAGAGCCTATCCTGTTCCATAGATGTGATGCAGCATCCTGGTCCATGGATGTGATGCAGCATCCAACCAATGTGGTATCTATCCTGGTCCATAGATGTGATGTAGCATCGAAACAATGTGGTACCCCCAGCACAAGACGAAGGTTAGCTACTTTGAAACTCATCGAGAAACATCACAACATCATGACACACAAATGCTCTTCTAAAATTCAATCTTTTCATCACTTAATCATGGCTTCAAATTAACAAGGAAGCATCTTCAGAAAGGCAACATAGGTAGTAAAGTTCAGAGATACAAGCTGATTCTACCTCATAATTAAAATATCTCTCTCTCTCTCTCTCTCTCTCTCTCTCTCTCTGCGCGATAGCTTCACCCAAACCTAGCCGTTTCATTATATTGCCTGCTGGAATGGATAGACACAAACCCTTCTTGCAACCACCAATCAACAAGATCAAGGTCCTGCAACATTATTATGGGGATTGGGGGCCATGATAGAGTCGTTTAGGGAAATACTTAATGGTTTTATTGATAAAAGTATAACCCTCATCAATGCAGCGGTCTCCAAGTAGCTAACAAAGCTCCAATGGAGGCCCTCTTACCACTGCATAGACATAGGAGGGAAAGACCAAAATTTGAAATATACAACATCAAGCAATAACTAGTGTAATAATATGTACAAGACGAAGAAGAAAGAAGTTTATTTTTATCGTAACTTATTCTCAATGTAATCATACAGTATAGCAGCCTCAGATGAATTATGTCAGACTCTTAATCGGGTATTTGGTTAATCTCAGACCTGAAACAATCTCCCTACCCTTCTTTCTTCTTCTTCTTCTTCTCCATCTTCTACTTTAAAAGCCGCCCCATCACTGACGGACTCACTCTGGCATGTCCATCTCCATGGTTGGGTAAAGATTCGAGGGAACACTAGGATCAGGAGGAGCACAAGCTCTCCATGAAGGTCCAGGCTTTGAAATTCCCAGCAGGAGAAACTGGCAATACATTCTCCCCAACTGATGATTTCTTCTAGCTGCATAATTTGACAGTGCATGCCACTGTCTGCGCCCAAAATTTCAGCCTCGCTTTGACATCTTCAGGATGGTCCCCTGAGGTAATAGATAGGTAACAGAACATTAGGATCCGACATTTCACGCCCAACACCAACATCTACTAATAGCAAGGACCAGAAAGATCCCTATTGGTAATTTCAACTTCATTTCGGAAATTAATACAAGAACCAGGATCAAGGCCAGAAAAAAGAACACATTCTTCATTATTCACTTATGGTTATGTTATTGAGATCAGAGAAGAAATCCGTATCTGAATTAAAATTTTGTTTGTCATGCTCATGGCCAAGTGGTAAATTACAGGATAAATCTCACAAGCCAGTCTAGGATGAAGGAACTAACATGATCTAACAAATTCTTGCACTTTAACATAGGAAGCTTTTTCTGGGTGACCATGCTCAGAAAAACAGAAAGATTTAGAAAAACAATTTCATGAAAGAGACCTCTAAAAACAAAAGCTTAATTTAAAATTATGGCCACTGGTTTTTCACCTATGAATATTGAAGATAATTCTAGTAAACTGTAAGCCAAACATGATCAATCTTCACTCAAACTTTACAGTGCAAATTGCTGAAATAATAGTTGATAAGAGCAAGGGGATTTCTAGCACCTACTTAACATGAAAATCTATAAAACTTTAATCCCAATCCTAGAAAACCCTGTCTGGACCAGCTATCCACTGGGAACAAAACGTATACTATAGAACCGAAGTAATTAAGAATCCAGTTCAAGATTGTTTCCAAAAACATATGATGTTCCAAATCAAACTTAACAGTTCACATTTCATCTAAAAAACCATATCATATACCAAAATTTGTTCACCCATCATAATTTCATCAGTAGATCACCTTTTTTTTTTGAATACTGGAAATACATAAGGTCTCTACCAAGAAGAGACGAAAGCATAACAGGCAATCAAAACCAAGATTTCCTGTCCTGCAAAATTTTCTTTCCTGAAAGACAATGACCAAGTTCTAATTCTCAAGAAAGAAATCAAATTCAGAGATTTTACCAAATCACTCACCAGGACTAGAGATCTTCCAATTGGCAATCGGACCCGAAGCCGACGAACAGGTCTCGGCCGCTTTCGGAGAAGACTCCGGTGACTTCTGCTGCTCATCCAGAAACTTCTGGCTCATAGAATAACAAAGCTCAAGAGCAGGCAAGGTATTGCAGAGCTCAGGGATTTCCTCATAGCTGAAACCAAAGCCTAGGTCCAAACACCCCTTGAGCTCCTCCAAATCCTCATCAGTCAAGCTCTTTGTCCTGGTCAGGTCATCCTCATCAGCTGCCTCTACATATCCTTCCAGAAACACCTGGTTCTTCCTCTTGTTCTTCGTCTTCTTGGCCTTGTTCTTGAGCCAGGGATCCTCGTCATTACTCCTGCACAACCCAGTTGGGTTGTTGTCGTTCTCCATTGTTTCCTCTGCAAATTCTTGAATTTCACGTTCTGGGTCTGGGCCCTCCTGGCAAGAGCTCCCACAAACCCTAGATCTTCTTCCAGATGAAAAGCTACCCATCTCTCTCTCTCTCTAGAGTGCCTGTGACAGAGGGTGGTGTCTGGCTTTTAAAGGAAACCCAGGTAAGAGCCTTGATGTTTATCGAGTATTTATGTATGTATGTATGTGGTCATGAATCATGATGGATGGATACATATATACATACATCAACAATATATGTAAACATAAATATAACATATACGTATAAACATATATGTAGTTGTCTGATGACGTGGAAAAGAACAGGGGGTGATGGTGATGTGTAATCAAAGGTGGACAGGTGAGAGCTGTTTGGATCACAAAATTTTGTTCTCGTTTTAGCTAATTGGTTCGGTGCTTGTAATTCATTTCTCTTACGCGTGTGGACGCCCGGTTGTGGGACCCACTATTGGGTAGTGGGGTCCACTATTTGATTGTGGTTCTGAATTTTCTCTCTTTTCAATGATTGGTAAACGACAAAAAATATTTTACCCCCAGCTGTTTTATTGGCGGTGGAGATTTGGAGCTTATTTCAATATGACAAATGTTAATACTAGCAGTAAGCCACAAATGTTTATAAGAAATGAAAATTTTAATGCAAGTGATTCTCATTAGAAAGGAATGAAATAGAAAAAAAAAATTTATATATAAATTAATTTCTTAATTTATTTTTATATTACTAAATATAATGAATGACTTTTACATACATTTATTAATATAAATTTTATTATCTTGTATCTAATTAGGTTTGTGAAAGTAAATTGAGAAATTAATTTATCCATAGCATTACTTAATAGAAAAATACACTACTAGAAAAAAAAAATTTTGCCACGGCCAAAAACTGTTACAAATAGTCAAAATACCGTCGCAAATATTTATTAGCAACGGTTGAACAACGATATTTTAGGCGACGAAATTGCTGATGTCGTAAATACTTTTAGCGACGGCTAAGCGATGGCACAGGCCTCGTCACAAATACAATTCGTCGGGTGAAATATTTTTTTGCAACCACTGCCTTGCCATCGCTAATACTTTTGCAGAATACCATTTGCAATGGCTTAGTTTTAGCTGTCGCAAGAAACCTTTAACGATGGTTAGTGAGCCGATGCAAATAGTTACACAGATAAGGATATCCTTTCAGCGACGGTTAATGCCATCACTAATACATTTTTTTAAAGAAAAAATAATTTTTTTGTGTAAATTAGAATGATTTTTGTAATTTGGTATTTCACGTAATAAAATTTACATTTAACATGATCTAAATAATAAAATTCACGCATTCATTCGAATCCAAATGCTTACAAAAATACTCAACAAAGTGAATATATCTTTTAAACATCTATATATCCAAACAAACATTGTCTTCTATCGAAATTCATAAAACAAAAACATAATACATACTCTCTCGCAAAAATAATGACCCAAATCCAAAATTCATACAGCCAAAGGGAGTTTAGTCTATCACAAAATAAGTCGATAAAGAAACATCATCCACCTATTCTTTGAGAATAACTTGAAATGAATTTTTTTAATTAGATATAATAATAAACAATAAAGATAATCAATAGATATGCATATAATATATGTGCTTATTGAAATAAAAATGTAATTTACATCACGAGAATGTCAAGCTACATGACGGCTGATAGACTTTCCAACAATTTTAATATTTTGGCGAGGTCTTTCTAAGAGAGTGCTCGATTTTCGGACATTTTAAACAAAAATTTTGTATAAATTTAGATCTAATGATTCTCCATCAACTTTTGTCAATGGATTCGTACTAATGAGAAGCCATTCCGCTAGTTCAGGTTTCGAAAGAACAAAACAAAGCAAAACAACATTTACTCATTTCCACAATAATAAATACAATATTTGAAAAAATGAAATGGAAAAACTTATATATAATATAAGTAATTAATAAAATAAAGAGTGTTGTAACTCTCACTTCGGGAGTCTGGCGACAGTATTGTTTGTTTTCACACATTACTCGTATCTAGACCTTGATATGTGTCAAGTTTGACGGAGTTCCAAGCTCGTTTGGAGGTTTTAGTACCCAAACGGTTCGAAAAATATGTTTTTTTTTTTCAAAAAAGTTAAGAAAAAAGAGGAAAAAAATGTGACAACTCTCACCCCAGGAGTCTTGTAACCGTGTCGTTTGTTCCCCCCATATCACTTGTACCTAAACCTTGGTACGTGTCAAGTTTGGCAAACTTCTAAGGCCGTTTGGGAGTTTCAATATTGAAACGGCTCGAAAATTTTGATTTTTTCAAAAAAATTAAGGAAAAATTGTCACAACTCTCACACCAAGAGTTCGGCAACCGTGTTGTTTATTCTCACATGACATTCGTGCCTAGATTTTGGTACGTGTCAAGTTTGATGGAATTCCAAGCTCGTTTGGGGGTTTTAGTACCCAAACGGCTTGGACAACATATTCTTTTAAAGAAAGTAAAGGAAAAAGAGAGAAAAAAATGTCACAACTCTCACCTCGGGAGTCAGGCAACTATGCTATTTGTTCCCACACGTCACTCATGCCTAGACCTTGTTACGTGTCAAGTTTAACGGACTTCTAAGGCCATTTGAGAGTTTTAGTACCGAAACAGCTTGAAAAAATTGTCACAACTCTCACACCGAGAGTCTGGCGATCATGCCGTTTATTCTCACACGTCACTCGTGCCTAAACCTTGCTATTTGTCAAGTTTGATAGACTTTTGAGGCCGTTTAGGGGTCTCAACACCGAAATGGCTCGAAAAACTTGTTTTTTGAAAAAAAAAGTTAAGGAAAAATTGTCACAACTTTCACACCGAGAGTCCCGAGACCGTGCTATTTATTCTCACATATCACTCGTGCCTAGACCTTGCTATGTGTCAAGTTTGATGGACTTTCGAGACCGTTTGAGGGTTTCAGTACCAAAACAGCTCGAAAAACTTGGTTTTTAAAAAAAAGTTAAGAAAAAATTGTCACAACTCTCACATCGGGAGTCTAGCAACTGTGCCGTTTATTCTCACACATCACTTGTGCCTATAACTTGTTATGTGTCAAGTTTGACAAACTTCTAAGGCCATTTAAGGGTTTTAGTACTAAAATGGCTCGAAAAACTTGGTTTTTTCAAAAAAAAATAAAGAAAAATTGTCACAACTCTCGCACCGAGAGTTCGGCAACCATGCCGTTTGCCGTTTGACTACTTTTCAAGGCCGTTTGGAGGTTTTAGTACGGAAACGGCTCGAAAAACTTAGTTATAAGGTAATAATCTCTTAGGATGTCCTTATAAATAAAAAATGTAAATTTTTCTAAAGAGCTACAAATTTAAAAAAAACAAGAATCTTAACAATAAAAAGCAAAGGGTCCTTTCTAAGTTAGTACCAAATCTGCAAACTGATTAATTTTATTTCCTTACCTCACTTATTTCGATAAAGAAAAGGCTAGCAGAATTTTCACATTTATGAACATATATATACTATACAATGCAAAATACATATAGACATAGAGAGGAACCTATGAACTTGAGCTCGAGAAAAACTTGGTTTTTTTTTATAAGCAAGGAAAAAAAGAAAAAAAAATGCCATGAAGATACCTGCTCTGGAGGTGGGAACAATTAAACACTAATGCTGCTTCTTTAATTTGCTTCACAGCTGAACCATGGTTCGATTTGTTGTTTGAATTTGAGCTCTCTCTATTAAGCAAGCGTTTCTCATCCTTCAAATCAATAGCAGACCACTCATCCTTTGAAGTCTCTTTGGATGCTGAAACTATCACATCTCATGAGTTGATCTCGGCTCATTGAACTGCAAGTCTTTGTAAGAAAGGCCTCTTCGACGAATTGTATTATTCCTCTTATATGCATTTTGCAGCAATTCCTACAAGGAAGAACAACCAAAAGGGTGCCTTATTTGTGCCGGTTTAAATCCAGTTAGGGGTATAAAATAAACTGCCCAAATCTACTTTCAAAAATTAAAGCTACAAAAGCAGATACCCAATTAATTTTTTAGAAGCCAATTATGTAGTAAAACTCAAGCACTTGCTGAGAATCACCCGCAATGAAAGCAATTTATGCAGAAAAATTAACTGCATTTCACAAGCTAAGTTCAATTATGCAGCAAAATCAAATACCTCCAATCAAATGACATGCAAGGATAGCCCTTGATGCAATAAATCAGCTAAATTTTCAAGACTTCTGACCATTTTAGGCAGCAAATTCAAAACAGCAAAAGATGAATAACCCGCTAGGAGAGCTATTCATGCAAAATCAGCCCAGATTATGTAGAGAAAGCAAAACCCATTAAAGAATCACCTGAAAGGAGAGCTAATTATACAATACAACTAGCCAGATATTCACAAAAGCAGTCCAATCCATGCTGTGAAATCAAATACCCTGTAAGAATCACCAGCTGGAGAGATGTTTATAGTACAAATCAACTATAGATTCACAAAATTGATCCAATTTATGCTATAAAATCAAATACCCAATTAAGATTCACCAGCTAGTACTAGTAGAGCTATTATATGTTCCAAAATCAACCATAGATTTCACAAATTTTATCTAATCTATCTAAACAATACTAGCAAGATGAGCTATTTATGCAATCTAATTAGAATTTCAGAGTTCAAGTCCAATTAAGGAATAAATTTGAGTACCCATTCATAACTCACCTAGAAAAAGACCAACTTATCTTTTAGAATTACAGGTTATTCATGATCGGCCGGCGAAGCCACGAGGGTATCCAAAACATGAGGCTGAAAAGCAAAGAAAAGGAGACCATGGTATAATTAGTTCATGGAGAGCAATTTAGAGCAAAGGAGACCATGGCATCTGCCAGAGAAGAAAAAAATGGATAATCAGTTCACTTCTACAGATGATCATAAGTAGAGGAGAGCAAAAATGCTATTGATGTGCTTTCGGAATAGGTTTAAAGGACAAATTATGGAATTGGGTGGGGCCTAAGGATCTAAACTGATATTGCGACACACCTACTAAGCCCTCTTTTAGCCAAAAATTAAAAAACTAGTGCTCAAATTTCAAACTTTGTTCACAAATGACATTACAAAATTTAATGTTCCTTGTTTACAAAAATCATCCAATGAAAAACAAAAGGAAACTACCAGCTAAGAGTCACCTTCATGAAATATTTTTTTCTCAGGTATTTTTTTCAAACACTTGGCTAGCAACAAAACAACAAACCAGTATACTAGTTCCCTAAGAGTTATACTGCCACCACACCCAACCCCTCCACCCCCCCCAATAGCATTCGCCCCCGCCTTCCCCCTCCCCTACCACCTGCCATCACCCTCGCCATCACAACCACCTGCCAAACCATAAATCAGAAATAAAAAGTAGAGACCCCGACAAGCCCAGCCCTTCCACGGCCACCTCCAATCCCTCTGCCACAACACTAGCTAAGAATCTAACCCCACCCCCAACCGTCCAACACCACCTTCACAACCACCCGCCAGAGCCACTATTTCAAAAACAGAGAGAGAGAGAGAGAGAGAGAGAGCACAAAGGAAAAATATAAAAAAAAAGAAGGCACAAAGAGACTAAGAGACACAGAGAGAGAGAGGGAGGCTTACCTGCTAGGTTGGATCGAACTGACGGCGGGAGGCAACACCAGCGGTGGTGATGGAGACCAGAAGGGAAAGGTTTGGGTTGAGAGAGGGAGATCTATTGGTTAGCTAGGCTTGTGCTGAGAGAGGGAACTTGGAATAGGGAAGGGGAAATCAATTTTGGCCATTGAAACGACACTAATTAGTGGAAAATTTTCTAATGAATAAAACCACGCCGTTTTAATAAAATTTAAAATAAATTTTGTAGCCAAAATGACGCCGTATAAGGATTTAATTGCACAAATAGCCCTCGCAAATAACATGCAATGCATTTACATAGTCAAAACAACGCCATTTTAACTCAACATTTGTGATGGGTCTGCATGCCATCGCAGAAAATGGAGTCACATAACAAGTTTTTTGCGACGACTGTCATGCCATTGCTAATAATAGTATTAGCGATAATACAGGAGCCATCGCAAAAGCCTTCCATCGCAAATAGTCTTTTTTCTTGTAGTGATATATAAAATTAATAAATTGGAAATATAACTATTGTGTGGTTATAGTAAAATAAGCTGGGATTTTTCTATAGTATGTTTTTTCTACTATACCTAGCAAATCTCAGCCATTAAATCAAAAAATAGAAGAAAAAAAATCTAACCATTAAATGTAAATTTTTAAAAAAATCCAGATGATTTTGGTAAAAAATCAGTAACCACAATTGAGATTCGTAGTTATCACCAAATGTAATCTATATTATGATCACATTTCCAATACTTGTTACTACATTGAGTAGTTATTGTAATCAATTCAATAGGTGACTATACAATATCAGAGCCATTCCCAACAAACATAGTGAACAGGGTGTACAACTATTACTACATTGAGCAGTAGCTTGTTAGCCCAAGAGTGCAACCCAAGAGAGGAGTGAATTGGGTTTAAAAAAAAATCACAAATAATTTTATCTAGAATCTAATTAAACAATGTAAAATCAAAATCAAAGCGTGTGTGTAATGTAGTTAGGCAATCTCAAACAAGAAATAAAAAACAGAGCAAAAAATAAACACAATGATTTACTGAAGTTCAGCCACAACTCGTGACGTACGTCCTCACCCTCAAGACCCCCTTGAAAGCTCTTCCATTATGCAATGAAGAATTATAAAGCAGTTGCTAGTTGACCAGGTGCCTAGCTCACTTCTTACAAGAGCTCTTCCCAAACTCTCAAACTTCTTAAGTGATGTTGTCCAAATTTCACTTAAATTTACAAGTGTTTTTTTAACAAGAGCACTCAAACTCACATGTTTGCAAACTTACCAAATGGAGTAAATGAGGTTTTCACGAAGTATCTCTCTCAAATAGTGGATAGAACAAGTGTAAGATTATTAAATGCCCCAATATTTCAGCAAAACAACTATAGCAATTAGGGTTTTTGCCTTCAAATTCGATTCAACAATTAAATGTGTGTCCTCTCTTTATATATATGTCGTGGGGGTCTTCTATATATGTCTTAGTGTTGATTCTAGCCGCAGGAGATAGTTGAGATTGCATTAAATGCAAGATTAGAGTTATAGAACGTTTAAAAATATAATTGTTACAGTGGCATGGGTCGACCTTTCAGTTGCATGTGTTGACTCCTTTATGTTCTGAACACAGTTCTTTAAGTAATCTGCCTCCATGTCTTGACTCTTGATGAACGAATTGTCGCCTCGTTTAAGTTTTAGCATGTAACACAGTCTCGATCTGTTGACTTCTATAGGCTCATGCGTCGAGTCTTTTAAGTATATTTCCAGAGTCATGCAATTTGGACGCTTGTGTCGACTCATGTAGTTGAAGGTCTCAACTCTTTTAAGTACATTTCCAAAGTCATGTAATTTGGACACATGTGTCAACTCCTGTAATTGAAGGTGTTGACTCTTGGCAGTTCCATAGGCTCAGATTCAAACCACTGTCTTCATGTGTCGACTCTTGGAGTGAATGTGTCTACTCTTGTGAATCCCATAGGCTTCATTTTGTGGGACTTCCTCAACCTTCTTCCAAACCTTCAAACACTTCAATGATATTCCAGATTAAACTTCTAAGGCTTGAAATGTCTCCTTCTATGCATATTATTCTTCAAGAACTTCTTCAATCAATCATAGTTTCACTTGGTTTTTTGAGAGTTTATCAAAACTTCCAAAAGATCTTCTAATACTTGTGGTATTCATTTTACTTGATCTTTAACACCTTCAATATCTTCGAGATGAAATCATTTCAATTTGATTGTATCTAGGGCTCTTCAATCAATATAGCTTCTTCCATTCTTTCAAGGTTTCAACACACTCTTCAATTCTTTTTGACAAGTTTCACAAGTTTTTCAATATATTCAAGGTGTTAAGCTTCAAATCATAGTCTAATTAATGCATGATATAATCTGCACACTAAGTAGAGTAATTAGACACTAAACAAAGTTTTGTTGTCATTAAAATTAAGGCATGGAGTCAACAATTTGGTTTGGGATCAAGTGCTTACCACTAAACCAAAAGTAATTGATGTTAGTCAAGGCGCAATTTTATTTCCTTATACCTTAATAGCATAAAGCCTCGCACTAAGTGGCAGGTGGGTATGAGGGTCTGCACCACGTAAGCGTCATGGGTTGGCCAGTCACGTACTCTATTTGGGTCCCTCATAAAATCCAACCGAGTCAAAGGTCGATTGCTGGTTCCCATAATACCAATAATCTCCCTCCCCACAACGACCCTGAGACTTGAACCTATGACCTCGCTCTGATACTAGGTTTAGGATTAAGCGCTTACCATTGCGTCAAAAGCAATTGTTGTTAGCCAAAGCGTAACTTTATTTCCTTATACCTTAGCAGCGCAGAGCCCCGCACTAAGTAGTAGTTAGGCATGAGGGTTTACGCCATGTAAGCGTCACAGGTTGGCCAATTACGTACTTCATGTGGATCCCCCATAAGACCCAACAGAGTCAAAGGTCAATTGTCGGCCCCCATAAAGCCAACATAACTGTGGTCAATTCAGGTGTCATCACTATGGTCAATTCAGGTGGTGATAACAACTAGTTCAAGTAGTGTGGTACTAGAGCTGCCAATCCCAATAGGATAATGCTATACAAACATAAAATTCGTGCAAAATTTATAACTAAAATGACATGATTGAATAAAAGTCATTAACTTAAAAACAAAACACCTATCATGGAAACTTTTAATTACAAAAATATCACTATCACAATATTTTGGTAGGATTTTCTATATAAATTTTCTGAAAGCATAGCATTTTTCTTCCTAATAAACATATAGAATGGGGTGTAAAAAGAAAGGAAAATGCAATTCTTACATAAAGTTAGTATAGAATTATGCACTATAACAATATTGCAGTGTCAGTTTTGTAATTAAATTTTATTATGATGGGTGTTTTGTTAGGAAATAAAATACTCTAGTTTAAACACATCATTCTATATGAACATTCTATATAAATTTTGTGTAAGAAGTAGCAGCCAACACCAACCATGGAAACCAATAGCCTTCTTGACCACACTTTGCAAGCCCACCAAAACACAATGTTAACCATGAAGACCAACCGCCTTCTCGGCCACTCTTTGCAAACCCATCAAAACAGATTTTTTTTTATGTTCTGTCCTGTTACAAATGAATTTAGTATAAAGGATCAAAGAATAGGGATAATCCTAAAAAAGAACATATCAACCAGCATCATTTCCTGAATTAGAATTAAATTAAGTATATGGTTATATGAACAAAGACGACAAAATGATATAACATACAGTCCAAGGCTCCAAGCTCTGGTGGCCACTTCCTGTTTTCACCATATAATTCTCAACCCTCCTATTCAAAGGCGTCCTGGCCACAATAAACAACATTTTAGCATTAAGTATTGTTCCTAACTTTTTGTTTTCCAAATATGAACCAAGCTCATAAACTTTGGGATTTGGCTTTGTTTTTGTTTTTCTTTATGCTACCACCAACACACACACACACACACACACACACCACATAAAAAGGACATAAACAGATTTGTGAATTTTTTTTTCTCTTTTTGGGACCAATTTTGATTTTTGCATAAGATGACTCACTTTGAGGGAGTTCCTCTCTCCTAATTCTCCTAACAGTTTTGTTTTGAAACTTGTGGAAGGGAAGGAAGAGAGGAATGATGGGAAAATTATTTTCCCTTTTTTGGTTTGATTTTACAAAGAAGATAACCTTTCTCTTGTTTGAAACTAAAAAAAAAATGAAAAGAAAAAAGGGGACAAGAGAGGGAGTGAATGATTATTTCCCTCCTTTCCCTCCTGCTTTTCTCTCCCTTTTCTTTCCTAGATAGAATTAAACAGTATAAGGAAGAAAAATAATTATTTTTCATTTCTTTTCTTTCCTCTCCACCAGTTCCAAATATGCTGTAAGAGAATCCAAATTCGATAAAACTCCTGTCTATCAATTTTCAAAGAATTGTTACTTCCAATAATTTCCACATGTCTAGTTGTGATTAACAAAAACTACTAACAATCTTTAAAACTAAGTTTCAACACCACTATACAAGGATTATTCACTAAATCCACTAAACACCCCAATAGCATGAGGTTGAGAGATTAAATTGAAATTTTCAATTCAAACAAGGATAAAATTACCAGTCAAGAAAACCAAGAAGTTACGATAGAAACAAAATATTAGTTATAGGTGCACATTTACCACTAAAACAAAAAAAAAAAAAAAAAATTGAAATCACAAGTAGTTTTTTATTTAAAATTTACTGAAAAGAATTAATATGAGACTTTCTTGTGAAATACTTGTGTCATAGTTTTAATAGCGCCGTCATCATCAACTCAAATTAAAAGGTATGTGTTGATTTACTTATTTATTTTAAGTTACAAGGTATCCCTCATTAGAGTTGAAACACCCAAGAGGTGAGATAGCACATGCTCAATTTGCATATGCAAACTGGAATTAAATCATCTAGAAATAAATAAAGGGTACTGATGTACTGAAGCACTTATCACTATGGTCTGTGAAAGGTTATAAGTATTGTTTTTCGTACCCTTGACAACAATTGACGCGAGGCCCACCCATTATCACATATGAGAGAGAGAGAGAGAGAGAGAGAGAGAGGAATCTAAGCCAAAATTACTTTTACAATAAAAGAAAATCACTTTTTAGGACCATGAAAAAGGACGAACATTGCGTGGCTGCCAAAAGGATGAAAAGTGTTCTAACACGAAAGCATAAGTAACACATGTTGATAAAATTTCAAGAAAGGTATAAACACTTTTGTCTTGCTATCATGTATTGTAACAACATGTGGGTCCTCCACAATTTGCCTTGAAACATATTGGACAAAACAACATGATAACAAAGTATACATACGACACAAGAGCATAAGTTCATGTATTATTTGAGCTTATACGTCCTGTGACATGTAGGGCTCTAAATTTGGATGGTGCAAGCTAGAAAAACAGGATCGGGCTCCTCTCTAGATTTGACAGAAATTGGAAATCCTTCTGATATTTATTGCATAAAATTATAACACATCATTAAAATTTAAAAGTAACAGTTTATAAATTGTTGCGTTATTATGGGTTTAGAAATTTTAATACATTTCAACATAATATATGTTATTTTGTTTTGGGTTCAATTGAAAATTTTGGTAGTGTAGCTCCTCACATCCATTAGTAGTTCCCATCAGAGCTGTAGAAGAGTTAAATTAATATTACACATGCAAAGCATTTTCAGCATCGTCCATACCAACTAAATTTTACAAGGTGGCTCGGCTGATTATGTAGCAAAGAAACTTTCGAAATTAATCAATAGCACTGGTATTTTATTTTACAAGTAATCTTTTTTATATGTATGTGTATATATATTGTTAGTTCCATACAAGAAAAACAAAGCAGAAAGATGTGAATAACTAACCAAGGCACCCTTGTGAACAAACATCTGCAACAATAATTTTCAAGCCATAAATGAATTGGGGATATGGATTTGGGGGTGTAGATCCTTGATTATGATGTGCCGAAATTTAAAAGATGTTTTACTTCTAATAAATGTATTAAAAATAATTAAATGATAAAAAAGAAGACCTACCAAGGAAAGAAGGACCTGCTAATACTACCCGAACTCTCTCCAATAATCTTATGGAAAAACCTTTCAAGCAAAAGGAGAAAAGAGTTAAATAAAATAAATCTTACCCAAAGAAATAAATAAACAACTTGTCTTATTGCCTGCATGGTATAATAATAATAATAATAGTAATAATAATAACAATGATAACAACAATGCCAACAACATGAGATGACGATAATTAATATATGCTACTAATTAACCAATGCAGATATATCTCGGCCTATGATTATACATACTTAGCATATTTACTTGAACTAATATCCAATCTATCGCATTTTCGTGCTTCCTAGCTAGGAAAGTTCTACGAGCATAATATTGAGATAAGAACTTTACAATTTGTTGATCTGTTCTAGATTAAGTCTAAAGCAAGAGAGACTAAACTCCTAATTTATATTTGAATATTATGAATGGATAAAATTAGTCTCATTGAATCCATTATTTTGAATTCCAACCCGAACTCCTGATCATAATGTAACTGGTTTGTTACTTTATAAGTACCAAATTAAAATGAAATTTCACGAGACAGTGGCTGAGTTCTTGAAATGCGTGATGTGACTTAGGGTTAATCATAGGAAAATTTCCTAGAAAAGATTGACATTACCAAATATTAATTTTTTTTATAATAAAATAATTAAAAACCGAAAACTTTACTTGTAATTATCGGATTATCCACTTAATTGTCTTTGTTGTTGTTCTATGGCACAATGCAATGTTTCTACTATAATTAGTCTTTTGTTCTTGATAGAAAATGTTAGCTTATTGGATCAAACACTTTAAGACCAATCGTAGACATACACACTATGAAATCAAAATCATGTTGGCTCTACTAATTGGTAAATTAAGAAAGAGACGCGCAATAAGAAATCAAAATAATGTTGGTACTTCTAAGTGGCAATTGGGATTGAAGCTAGATAACTTCTTCATATGCAATAGGTGACTTTGTGATGCAACAATTGAAAAAACGGGAAGTACTAAATTCATAGCCACCCCACAATTTGAAAGAAGAGGTTGTAGATTAAGATGGTGATTTAAGAACTTCCTAAATAACCAAGTGTTTTTTTTTCATGTATAATAAACAATGTATAGCAATTCAGTACTTTAACCAAATATATGCTATTGTAGTAATATACTTGACACATAAAATTCTGTCAAATTAAATTATTACTTTTTTTCCCCCCTAATCACATGGCATTCTTCTCATTTTGAGCTGTGTCTTATTGGGGAGATTTTAATCTCTGTAACTACTTGGAAAAATCATTCGACGAAATCAACCATATAAGCCAACTTAGCCATAATCTTTTTGATTAAATACAAATATCATATATATTTTATATAGAAATACATAATGGAAGGTTTATAAATAGTGCATATTTAGCCAACCATGTAACTTGCTCATGAGTGCCAAGTTCACATGAAACTTCAAGAGTGCCTACCAAGTTCAAATCAAACTCCATGAGTATAGGGAGTGAGCTCCTGTTAATGGCAAATACAGAGCTAGAAAATTCATTCAAGAGGCAACCATTGATTACAATCTAAGTAATTTTTTCATAGTTGACAATAGGGCATTTGATTTTTGTATATTTTCATTATTTGTACAAATTTATATATAATATATAAAGGAGTTTTTAAAGAAAACTAACTACTTAGGGGTGGTACATACGCATTAATTTTCAGCGGCAAATTAAGAAATTTTTGTAAAACTATACGTCAAGATGTAATTCTTTAAATATTTGAGAGGCGCAACTGCACCCTCTAGGTCCTACATGACTGTGCCCCAGGTTCTTGGATATACAATTAATCTTGAGACAATTTCATAGAAAAGATCCTCGTTACTGAATATTACCTATATTTAAACAAAAAGAAAAATAACTTCATGATTACGTATTGAACCATGCATGGTTATTCACTTAATTGTCTCTCACTAGATTTCATGTAGTTGATTTTAACTTAACACCACACTACAATGAATCTAACTCCACATTGATGAGCACAATGCAATGTTTCTACTTTAATTAATCATGATTTTTGGAATAAAAAAACTTAACTTGGTTGGACCAACACTTTGACGAGTAATTTAACAATCTTACTCTACATAAAATTTGAAAGGGAGATATACCCAATAAGAAATCAAATTCCTCTTAGAATTACAAGATGAAAATGTGTTGATTTATTCAGACTTTAGGGGGCCTTAAATAATTTGCATATATATATGTTATATAAGATTGAGAGACCACCATTTCAGAATTTAGGGGCCTCTCACATCCAAAAAATGTTAATTATATACTGATTGTATATATTATCTTTAAGATTAATTATTAACACACCCTTTGAATTATGAATTAGTATATTATTAATCAGTTTGAATAAGTATAATTCTAAAAACAAAGTATAATTAGTAAGACAAAAATTAAATTTTTTAAAAAATAATTTAAATGGGTGTGTTAATTATTTTTTAGTAAAATTAGTTATTTTTTAAAAATCTAATTTTGTCTTACTAATTATACTTTATTTTTAGAATTATACTAATTCACACTGATTGATTATATACTGATTCATAATTCAGAGGGTGTATTAATAATTAATCCTAAAAATGATATATACAATCTTATTTCTTAATTAATTTTCTCATTCTCAAACACAATGTGTAAAATTCTTATATTGCCCTTAAAATTTTTATATGTGAGGCTCACGTGATCATTTTTTGTTAAGTAATATAACGGTAGCTAACAGAAGGGCTAAAATGACACTTGACCAAAACTCTAAAGAGTTGACTGTAATATTTTAAAGTAAAGAAACTAAAATAAAACTAAAAGTAAATTACAGAAGTGCAAAATAAAATTAACTCTAAATATATTTGATATATATACACACGACAAATGCTAGCCATGATCGTAGTAGTTGGATAGACACCTCTAAATGAGTGCCAAATCAACTGGGTCTAGTTCATCCAGAAATACTTGTCCAACCACCACGATACTGACTAGACATTTATATAATTTTTTCTTTTAATGTGGTTGACATTAATACCACAGTACAATAAATCTAATTTGATAAGCTCAATGCCATGTGTCTCTACTCTAATTAATCACGTTTTTTTGGCCTAACTAGAATTCTTACCTTTGTTGGATCAACATTTTGACCAGTAATTTAACCATCTGACTCGGTGTATATATATATATATATATATGTTATATAAAAGTGAAAGACCACCATTTTAGAATTCAGGGGCCTTTCACATCCAAAATCCTGTGGACTTTCGTAGGCTTCTAGCTGAAGAAACTTCTAGGTCCCGAATCTTTGAGAATAATGCCACCTATGCTGAATGTTCAAAGAGAAATATCGTCAACTTTGCTATGCCTATGCTGAATGTTCAAAGAGAAATATCGTCAACTTTGCTAAGGTTTGAGTGAATATTACTGAACTAATTTTATTTTTCTCAACTAAATCAATCATGATCTTAAATTTTAATCCATTCCCACTTGCACAAAATCTTCTAAGCGACCTGGCTACCAGCTCAGCTTCGATATTATTTGCTGCGCCAGCTGCATATATTCATAAGAGAGAGGGAGAGATCATCTTGATATCCACTATACATTAATAAGCCTGCGTTATAAAAAAATAATTACTTTGCTTATGGTCTTTTTTTTTTTATTTGAAACAACAAAGGGGTAATATTAATGATAGAAGGACATAAAAATAAAGGATATTACAAGCCTGGTAGGCTTTACAATTATCCTTTAAGACCTCAAAAAAAAACTTTCTATGGATGAACCTTGTTCACACCACCTCGAAAAATTCCGACATTATTTAGTGTTTGAACATGTTTAATTAGATACTTATCCTTTGACATTATTTACACATATGACTCTTTTCAAGTTCAAACACTAATTTAAAATAACTTCATGATTAAGTATTGAACCCATGCATAGATATTCACTTAATTGTCTCTCACTAGATTTCATGTAGTTGATGTTTACTTAACACCACACTGCAATGAATCTAACTCCACATTGATGAGCACAATGCAATGTTTCTACTTTAATTAATCATGATTTTTGGAATAAAAAAAACTTAGCTTGGTTGGACCACCACTTCGGCCAGTAATTTAACAATCTTACTCTACACAAATTTGAAAGAGAGATATACCCAATAAGAAATCAAATTTCTCTTGGAATTACAAGATGCAAATGAGTTGATTCAGACTTTGGGGAGCCTTAAACAATTTGTATATATATATGTGTGTGTGTGTTATATAAGATTCAGAGACCACCATCATAGAATTCAGAGGCCTTTCACATCCAAAATCTTCTGGTCTTTCCTACTTCTAAGTAAAGAAACTTCATATATCCCGAATCTTTGGAATAATGCCTGATTTTATGCTGAATCTTCAAAGACAACATCATCAACTTGCTAAGGTTTGCTATATTATATTTCTCAACCAAATCAATCATGCATCATCTTATATTTCAATCCATTCCCACTTGCACAATATCTTCTAAGCACCTGGCTGGCTACCAGCTCAGCTTTGGTATTATTTGATTCTGCGAATAGTCATCACAGAGAGAGAGAGAGAGAGAGAGAGAGAGAGAGATCAATTTTATATCTATTATTAATCATCCTATGTTTGTTAACACCCCTCACAAAATAAATAATAATTCTTGACATATAATCATTCATCTATATATTATCATGTTTAATTGGAAACTTAACATTGTTTGCACAAAATAAGTGCTCTATAGCTCCAACCCGGTTCTCATAATAGGTGTTACGGTTTTTTTTTTTTTTGGTAGTTTTCTTGTGATAATCAATTTCAAGGTAATCTTATTTTTGGGTTTATCAAAAACTCATTTAAAATCAAATTTTGGCCGTAGAATTGGGTTTTTTTTTTTTTTGCTAAACAATACAGCTTCAATGGATGTATTCAACTGCACAATTTGAAAAATATTATTTCTACCGTACCAATTTTTTTATAGTAAAATATTTACATGCAACTCGTATTCATGCAGTTGTTATGCCCTAGGAAGCAAAGGAATACACCAAACTTCAAAGTAGTTACTTAAAAAAATGTTTATTTTTTCAATGTAAATATTTTTTTTTTATTTTATACAAGGCACTTGGGAGAGAGAAGAGGCCGGCAAAATTTAAACCCTCACCAAATGAGTGAATTCATAGCGCTTTAACCACCGGACAAAGTAAACACTCTCTTCACTACAAAGATTGACGTTACTATTTTATATAATCTTGGAAATATATGTATTTACGGCCATAGATCATGAGCTCAGGTACCTGAAAAAGTCAACCCTACGAGGGTATGCCAAGCATAGGAATCTTATGCTTAAATGGTACCCATTAACCCACCTATGTAAAATCAAAACTTTTTGCATATTAAACGGATGTACGTAACATTTTACTTACAGCACAAAGTGTGGTTTATTGTAATTTGTTTTAATTATTTATTTGTTTGCTAAAGTTTGTACACTTGGGGAATTTGCAGTTAACGCAGATCAAATATTCTCTTGACTATTAAAGGCTCAATTTTATTCAAATAAATTTAGTATAAATCAATTGTTTTATTCACTCCCGATTCATCCTAGTATTTTTCTTCTTTTTCATATTGAGCAACGAATTTTTTTACGAGATGTTAATCTGTTTTGATTTGTGTACCTAGTAAAACCCTTTTGACAAAATCAAAATCACCGAAGCCTAAGTATTTGCAATAATAACCTTTTGTCTTTTTCCATAAATATATTCGATATATAAATACATATATATAGGATTTTTATTTTTATTTGTTTATGTTGTTGACGTTAACACCATAGTGCAATGAATCTAATTTGATGAGCTCAATGGCTTGTATGTCTACTCTAATTAATCATTATTTTTTGGGTCTAATTAAAATTCTTACCTTTGCTGGATTAACACTTTGACCAGTAATTTAACCATCTGACTCAGTATATACACGTATATGTATATATACATATGTTATGTAAGAGTGACAGATCGACCATCATTTTAGAATTCAAAGGCCTTTCAACTTCTAGATCCCGAATTTTTGGGAATAATACCTCCTATATATGCTGAGTGCAAAGAAAATACCATCAACTTTTCTAAGGTTTGAGTGAATATTACTGAACTAATATTATATTTCTCAATTAAGTTAATCATGATCTTATTTATATATTCATCACAGAGAGAGAGAGAGAGAGAGAGAGAGAGAGAGAGATATCCTATTTATATATACTATATATTAATCAACCTGTGTTGGTTAACATGTGTTATAAAAAAATAATTACTTGGCTTATAGTCAATCATCTATAGATTAACACGTTTAGAAAATTACCCAATATTGGAAAAACTTAACCTTCCACATTATTTGCACAAAAGACTCCTTTCAAGTTCAAACTCGTGTTCTGGTCTTATTAACTTTTTTTAATTTTTTGTGATAATCAATATTGAGATAATCATATTTTTAAGTTTGCTGAACACTTATTTAAAATAAATTTTTTCCATATAAATAGGTTCAAATTTAATTGAACTAAATGTTAATTTGAAAAGTCATAATTAATTTGCATAGAGAACAATGTAGCTAAGTGTCGCGCGCGCGTCTCTCTCTCTCTCTCTCTCAAATTCAAGAAGGTTGGGTGCGGCTGGGGGTTGATCGGCTAGGAGGGGCTTGGGGTGGTAGGTGAGGCGGGGTGGGCTAAGCAGTGGTGGTCATTAGCTCACGGCCGGCCTAAACATTTGGGTTGCCGTTGCCCAACTTCAAATATGGTTGCTCTCTTATTATTAATTCACTATAACAAAAAAAATTATACAAGTTAAAAAAAATTTCTTTACAAGAATAAAATAAATTTAATTGGGTCAAATAATTTTTTTCTTTACAAAAATAAATTTTTTTTTTTTAAAACTAGGGATTGCCTAAGCTCAAGAGCTTGCTGGGCTCAGTACCCCAAGGCCGGCCTTGGTAAGGCTTGTTTGGGTTGTCATTGTTACAGTTATTGTTACTTTTACAGTCTGATTAGAACTTGAGGAGTGGAACAGAAGATAAAATTTAAAAGAAAAATTAATTTCCTTGTTTTATTTTTTACTTAGGAGAGATAGGAAAGAGCAAATGAGGTAAAGGGAGATAAAAACAAAAAAGAAAAGAAAAAGGAAAAAAATTCTCTCTCTCTCTCTTTCTATTCTTTCTTTTCACGCTTCTTTTATTTTATTTATTTATTTTCTTTACAAAACTAAATGAGAACTCTCATTCCTTTCTTGAGGTTCCTTTCCCAAGTTACGTTGTTAGTTTTGAAAAAGGAAAGAAAGTGAACACACGTGCTTTGTGTGCACACTCTTTTTCAAATTTTGAAAACTATATTTAAATTTGTGAAATTAATTTTACTATATGACAATCCAAAAAAAAAAAGAAATTTATAAAATATATATACATCTTAGGGCAGACATTTACCACTTCAATAAAAACTAAAAATCACCAATGTAATAATTGAGCTAGTTTTAGCAGTTAAGCTTAGAATCTTTCTTTTCTTTTGACGGTTACGTGTTTAAATTGCTTGCGATAATAATTGCATGAATCAAATGCTAAAGAGCTGAATTTTGCTTATACTTTAATGAGATTATAATGACAAGTTCGTTTTTCTCATATCAATAGTTATTACTCAAATTAAATATATCACAAGTAAAAATATCTATGATCAAACTCAAATGTGTTATTTGGCTGGTTATCCTTTCTCAGAATCTCTATGATCAAACTCAATTGTGTTATTTCGCTGGTTATCCTTTCTCACCGGTGGTTCAAAATATGGATCAGGACATAAGCCAAGTCGAATTTGGCTTATCATATCCATTTGCGCCGGGGGGTCGGGACCGTCTTCATCCATATATCCTTTCCTATCCAATCCCATGGATTTGAATCGGTCTGATGTGGGCATAATGTGTATCAACATGGATCATCTCCATTTATACATACATACATGCATGGTTTATATGATGACATAACTTGACATTTGGCCCGTGATTCACTACGTGCCACGTGGGCCCATGAAACTGGGACGGGTAACCCAACGAAGACAATTACAATCCAACAACCCATGTGGCCAGTCCCTATCAACTCAATAATTTCGCGGGAAACAGTAGTCAAGCATTTCGGCGAGCAACATAAACACTTGCATACATATCCATACAGAGGTGAACATGCTATCATGTGGTCGAGCTCGTGTGGCTATCCATGAGCCCCTATTTAAGATTCGATATTATATACAAATCAAGACATATACTGTACTATACGACTAGACATTTTGAGGTATTTGGATTGAACTTCTTTAGCAATTTATAATTTTTTTAAGCTGTGAGGGTATTTGGATTACTCCTTTATAAACAATAGCTATAACCTATAAGCTCATTTAATTTTTTTCTTTTCAAATAGGCTTTTTAAAAACAAATGATTAGGTATGAGTAATTTTTTTAAATCACTTATCTAAATACAAATTAAAAAAGTTATAAACTATTAAATAAGTTGAGTCCAAACACCCTATCTATTTGACTCATTACCTAAAAAAATCATTTTTAGAACTAACTTAAGGCATGTCTAATAGAATTTAAGTCTATGTGAAATTCATGTGTGATAATTCATATAATGCATGACCGTCATGCTAACTGTGCTCCCACATTTTCTCATACTAGCGTGTCGAGCTACTTAGGTTGTAATTCCAAACTTTTGTTAAAAAAAATTATCAATCCCATATCTCCATTTACATGCGGCACTTCAACTCCTATCATTGATGTCTTGATCGCTTTCTTGAGCTTCCATTACTCAATATGCTAGGTTATGTTGAACCACAATCTGAATCAAAATCTTTCAATACTTCTAATATATTTTCTTTTATCTAATTGAAAAAAATGGTGTAACTTTGTTCCTCACTAAAACTAATATATATATTTGAATAATCATTTTCACTTCCAACTCTTTATTTTTTTTTTTTCTCAAAAATCTAAACATTCACCTTCTATATACTTGAATTGTTGTATGTTTACATCAATTGAGTTATCAAGACTTTTAAATAACCAAATATTCTTACACATGTATCCGTTTTCAATGATTGGATAAATCACGCTCAAATACTTATCTATTGTGTTATTTAAATACATACTTTACTGATGAAATCAAATTATCTAATTTTCATACCCGATTCAATTATCTCTAAATGTAATGAAAGCACTAAGACAATCTATAAATCTCAATTTATTTCTTTAACAATTTCAGTCTGTCTATGAAAAGAAACATCATTACCCAACTTATATTTATCAACATCACATAGCCAACATATTTCTCCCAAGTATGTTAATGAGATACTTAATGAAACTCCGAATAATAACTTTATTATCATAACTCAACTCCTTTACAATAATAAAGAGTTTCCTATCTTTCCATACTAAATATGATTCAGACATTCAGCACAAGATAGATACAAAAGAAATTGATTTATAAACTTTTGTAAGCTTATGCAATCTCCATAATCATTTACAAAAGGATATTGTCATGCTAATGACTCTCAAATTGCCTAATTGACTCATAGTTGTGCCTCGATTTTCGCACTCGAGCATGAAAAATACACACAGTACTCTCTCATTAAGGGTTTTAGGAAAAAGGTTTGGAGTCGCCACCTAATTTTGTTAAGGTGAGTTAGGTCACCTAAAACTAAGCACAATCTAAAGATCAAACTTAGGGTTTTTGAAAAATTCGAACAACTTTCTCTTGAGAGGGTTTTTAAGAAAACAGCTTGTTTAATAACCTTTTGAAAAGATTTAAGCCCTTTTTTGAAAATAACTCCGTTTTGGTCTTTTAAAAATAGTGATTTTAGGTTTTGAGGTTAGTTACGCATAGGGAAGATGCACTAGGTTATTACCCTATCCTGCCCTTACGGTACTCACATGTCCTACCATCCTATGTTCACTCATTTAGAATCTTCGATTACCAAATGTCCAGTTATATCCACTTTAAAAATTTTGGAAAGAGATTTATGTCATCACTTTAGAGATGCATGATATGTAAGTGCATGAAAATAATTTAAATTTGGAGAGACTTTGAAAAAAGAAATTGAAAGTTTAAAAAAGGTTGTGACCGCACCCATAAAGGTTGCCTACATATCACTTTGTTGTGAATCAGGTTAGTCGTAGTTCAGACTCGGGGTCCAATTGAAAATAGACACTTTGGGGCCTTATTTGATTTAAAAAGACACTGCGTGACCTTTGAAAAGTTTGACTTGAAAAAGTTTGATTTGAACTTTGATTAGAAGATTCAAAATTAAACTTGGATTTAAAATTGATTTTGATTTGGAATCGAACTTGGAGTTGACTTTGCAATAAAACTTGAATTTGAAACTGAATTTTGAAATAGCACTTAAACTTGTTTTGGAAAGTTTGAATTAAATTTTGAAATCATCTCGATTTGAATTGGGATTTGAAAACCATCTTGATTTAGACTAAGACTTCGAAAAGACTTGAAGTTTACTAACTCAAGGTTAGGGTTGAAATAGGGCTTAGGTATCCTAAAACTTAGATAACCTAGGGTTAAACATGCAATTGAAATAGAAAGGTTTGATTAAGACTTGGAAAGTTTGATTTTGGAAAAATTTTGAATTAGGAAAGTTCCAAATCAGAAAAATTCTATTTTAGGAAAGTTTTCATTTGAAGAAAGACTTGATTTTGGAAAGATTTGATTTAGGAAATGTTTGAATTAAAAAAGGTTTGAATTTGAAATTTGGAAAGATTTGATTTAAGAAAAATTGGATTTGAAAAATTGAGTTTGAAAAGGTTTGACCTAGGTTTGAGGTATCTTAGAATTTAAGCAATCCTAAGACCTAGAGTTTATGCAATGCATATGAATTGAAAGATTGGATATCAGTTGAAAAAGGAACGTTTTGAAATTAGGAAGGATTGACATTAGGAAAAATTAGAATTAGAAAAGATTTGATTTCTATTTCCTAACATAGAAGATTGGATTTTATTTCCAGAAATAGGATATTTGATTTGGTTTCCTATTCAAACAAAATTTGACCTGAAATTGGAAAACTTTAGTTTTGAAAATCTATAATTTTATGTGACTTTTGAATTAGAATCTATAATTTCATGTAGAAACTGATTTTGAAAATCTATGATTTGATGTAAATAGAAAGCTATGATTTTATGTGGAAACCTAAGGATTTCTAAATATGAACTTTAAGGTTTTGACTTGGACTTCAAGACTTAAAGTTTTTGTAAAATAAATCTTTGAGAAGAATTTTTAGAAAGTAGATTTACAAAACTATTTTAGAAATGTTTGAAAATACACTTTTGAAAGTCTCTTAAATATCTCACTTTTCTAAAACAATTCTAATCATGAGAAGACTAGAACTATTCTAGTGTTGTGATTTTGAAGATAACTAGGGTTTGAAACCCTAATATGGACTTTGATGGTCTCATTGAATATAACACTTTCCTAAAACAACTCTAACCATGGAATGGCTAGAATCATCTTAGGGTTGTGGTTCTTGAAAACAAGTAGGGTTTGGCACCCCAATATAGATTTCGATGGTCTTATTAAATATAACACTTTCCTAAAACAATCCTAACCATAGAATGGCTAGAATCATCTTAGAGATGTGGCTTTGAAAATAACTTTGAAAATAGCTTTTGAATGCGATATTGAATGCAATGCATAAACATAACAACCACAATGCAATAGGGACGTGAACATAGAAGGATAGATTTCACCACATAATCAAGGGAGCCTAACCCACACCGTCTCAGGTTGAACTCGAAGAAAGTCCCTGACCCGATGACTTCATCTAAGGCCTTCTTAGGCATGAACCAAGAAGTCTCTTATTTCAAACACACAAGAAGAGGGGGTAGAAGATGGGGATTAAAATAGAGAATAGTCCAAGGGGACTAGGAGGGAGAAAAGAGTGAGAGGGATTATATAAAAGTAAATAGAATTCTATCTTGTCTTCTTATTAGGTTGAATACTTTAAATGAAGGACTTGCTTAAGCTTTAAGAATTTTGAATATACATCACTTGATCTTTAATGGCGATGAGAGGCAAGTGTATGGGTGTTTAGAGTGTATAGAGGATAGGATTTGGAGAGAGAAGCTTGAAGGAATTAGAGTTTTAGGAAAACTCAGAGGCTGTTCTCAGAGAGGCAAAGTTTTTGGAGCTATTTTTAGGACCCATAATGCAATGGGGGTGGCCTATATTTATAGGCAACCAAAATTGGCCTTGGCGCTTGTTACAATGGCACGAGGCCTAATTTTGTCTTAGTGCCACTAGTAGTGGTGCCACTCCCTTTGGAAAGTTGTTAAGTCGGCAAGAAATAAATCTTTGGCCCTTCGCAAGCAAGGCAAAAGATTTAGGCGCCCATCCTAGTAACTACTATGCAATTTTTGGCCTGCCACTAGGAGTGACTTCAAAAAGTCTAAGAATGATCTGAAAGGTTTCAAGTAGCAAGAATTGGTCAAGAATGGATGGAAACCCCTAAAAGAGTGCCCCAGAGGTAAACGGCTTGATAGCCAGAGTCGGAGTAGTTAAAAAGGGTGACCGGCCCACAGGGGGCAAAACTGTTATTTAATCCAGGAAATACCAGAATCGATCCGGGGTTGACCATGAGAAGACTCGAAAGTTGAAAACACTACCAAAAGTGCTTCGAGGGATTGCCGATTTGAAACCCAAAGCCGATGTGGTTGGAAAAAGCAATCAGCCCACTAAGGGTAAAACGATCAGTTCACACCAGGTTTATCAGAATAGACTTGGAATGCTCCAAAAAGGCACTGCAAGGTTGGGAATATTGTTAAAAGCATCTTCAAAAGGTAACCGGTTTGATACCCAGAGCCGGTGTGGTTCTTGGAGGCGAATGGATGCCTAGGGGTAAAATGGTTATTTTGACTAGATGATCTTGGAACCGATCCGAAAGCAACTGAAAGGTATTAAAATGTGCTAGATTATCTCTAGAACAATCCTGGAAGGGCGGACTTACCACTTTGAGGTCTTAGGTACTTTCTAGAGAAGCGTACCGATGGGGCCTGCCGAGGCATTTTGGTTAGTTTAGTAGGTACTAGTGTTAACTTAGGTTTTGAGCATTTCTGTCACTCTGATAGTGTGTGAGGTATCCCGTCCTTCGATAAACTTGTCATGGCCAAGAGGTGTGTTTGGTCTTGTGACATAAAAGGTTTGTTGGCATTCCCGATGTCGACTTATTTGCAAGTGTTTCTATCATTCTGATGGTGTGCGTTCATTTCGAAGACTAAATAATCTCGGGAAGCTACTAGATGGTCTTATTGCCTCGAGGCCTTAAGTACTTTTTTGATTGATATGCTGAATAGTGGAATTCTATGTTGGTAGGCTAGTAGGCACCAAAAATGAACCACTCTACCAACTTGGGGACTTGGTTTTGTCCCGGTCAATAGGTATGAAGGGACTTATCTTCTTGAGGGGCTTTGTGTTTTCTCGATAAATGTGTTATGTTGGATGAACTTATCATATGAAGGATCAACTTTCTCAAAAGACATACCTGATGCAGTTTGACTTGTCTGGATTGGAATTGGAATTGGAATTGAAGTTGAAATATGAACTTACCGTCTTGAAGAAGATGTGCCAGTTGGAATCAGACCAAGCAAAGCCGCAAGGGCATTTTGTCATTTTGCCTCTATTGGGCCTGGCGGGCCCGCAAAGTAGTTGATTGAGTCTAGAAAGCCGGTTTAGGCTTGAATGTGTCAGTGTCGGTTTGAATGTGAGTCCAATTAAGCCAAAAATTACTAAGCCAACAAAAATGGAGTGCTTAATGCTGCCCTTCTTTCTCTGTTTTTGCTTCTTAAAGGCAAAAAATGATAAAAATAAGGGTCTCATGTTAACTGCCAGGTGATCGAAAGGATTGGAGTTGAAAAGTTTTGAACGCTGGAGTTTGAAAATTATAGATTGGCCCAATAGGGCATTTAAAATAGAATTTTGGAGAGCAAAAAAGCAAAATTACCCAAAATTGACTTGTTGTGCCACTAGGAGTAGCACTAGGCTTAAAATTGCTTAGTGGCACCAGGTATGGGGATTTAAAGATCTGAATAGTCCCTCATTCGAGGCTTACGAGTTTATATAGATTTTGAGTTTTAAGAGCTTTTTCTAAGGCTTTTGCAAGGAAGAACTCTTGGACATTGAAGGGATGAGTTTAGGGGATGCTGAAGAGTCGCCGAAAGTGATCACCATCGTCGGAACTTTCGCCAGAGAAGAAGATTTCACTGGAGAACTCCAATAGGTGAGTTTTTTGTTTTGTGTTGATCTTGATGTGTAGAACTCTATTTGAGTCGTGTGAATAGTTAAAATCCATGTTTTTATATGTTTTGAACAGTCTAGTGATATTGTTTCTATGTTTTGATACCCGTTGAATTGATTTTGGATAGTTTGGCATTTTTACTCACAAGGGTTTCCTGGTAGGAAACGGGGTTTTGTGCCTACAAGCTTGTGTTTTGTATTTCCTAGCGCCCATAGAATTTTTGTGAAAAGTTTCGTTAATTTTTGAGTTTTTGGTTTTTCAAAAAAAAGAAAAATGCTTTGAAAAAGGAAAAATAAAAAAAATTGATTGAATTGTTCATGTTATGTATTTAGAAAAATCTGAGAATATTTTAGAAAATACTTGAAACATTTTTTAAAAATTTTGAAAACCCCTAGATTTTTGGAAAATATAAATTTTTGTTTGAATATTCGAAAACCTTGAGAATGTGCACTGATTGCTTTATTTATGTTAGTGTTATGTCATTATGGAGTGCACGGTTTGTGCTTTATTGTCGAGTTTTGGGCGTTACAGGGACCATTTACAAACAAGACTCTGTCAAAATTTATTGAAATGAGAAAAAAGTTAGAAAATTTTGAAATAAAATCTTTTTGAATGAGAAAGAGATAAAAAAAAAAATATATACATTTGAGGATGGGGCTTTTTTGGCGGAGGAGAACCCGAGAAACTCTGTGGGACTTGAAATTATTATTTTTGAAGGAAAAGTTCATAAACCTAGGAACTTGATTTGGAATAGAACTTTTGAAGAGAAAGTTTAGAAAACCTTGAAATAGATTTTGAATAAAACTTTTGAGGGACCCTAGAATTGATTCTGAGTAAACTTTTGGAGGAAGAGTTTGGAAAATCCAGAAATTGATTTTTAAAATAAAACTTTGAAATTTGATTTCGAAATTAACTTTGGATTTTGATTTTGAACTAAAATTTTGAAGGTAAAAGCTTTAAACCTTAAGAAATGATTTTGAAGTAAACTTCTGAAGGGAAAAGTTTAAGAAACCTAAAAGTTGAGGATTATCATAGAGTAAACTCCACTGGGGGTAGGAGAACGGGATTTACTTCATCCTTTCCTTCTCTTCCTTTACTTTTTTCATATGTCTTTTTCTTTTGGGCTATATGTATCATATACTGATACCCTTACCTTGATTTGATTTTCAGGATGTCAGATGATATCTTGAGCTGACTAAGGGCTTGGTATATCGTCCAGATGAGCATGACATTTTCTGTTAGACTTTTGGTCGTATTGCTTCACTCTTGTCGATGCGGCTCATTCTGGGATTCATAGAGGTAATGGTTCCTTCCTGGAAGCAGGACTTGTGTCTTTTTCGCTTCGGGGAATGTGAGTTAACTCCTACTCCTTATGAGTATGGATTTTTTCTTGGTTTTTGGGATAACTCGACTGACATCGTGAGACCTATCTTCCCTAACGGTTACATCTCGATTGTCTCGACTTAGCTTGGGCTTCGACGGGAAGTTTTTAATTCTGGTTTCGTGTCCCAGTTTCCTTACGTTTCAGTGGAGTTTCTATTTTCTCACTTTGAGTTTGTGATGGGTATGGCAGCTCATCTGGGTGATTGGCATTATTCTCAAGACTGGTCGATCTCTTGTATGGTGGCCTTGGCTTTACTCCTCTTGAGCCTCTTGGTGTTCCTCAATAAGGATGACCTGATTAGACGTCGACTATATGCATTGCTTGCCAGGTTTCACAAAGGGCGATCATATGCTCCTATGGTTGTGGGAGAGACATAGATCAGCTTCTCCCGATTCCAGTAGGGTATTGATGTTCTGTGACATCCCAAACCTTTATTTATTTAAATTAATGTGAACTTGTAGTGTTTGCATGGTTTAATAACAATTATTACATCATTTGGATAAAAAATGACCAATAAGAGTTTATGATGTAGCTTAAGCCCATGGAGTGAGACATATAGGATTATTCCCATATGTATCATCCTTATATACATAAAACACACACACACACACACACACACACACACCCAATCATTTGGGAGAAGAAGTGAGGGAGAATAGGAGAATAAAAAGAGGAGGGAGGAGATTGAAGGAAGAGAGAGAACTTGGAGAGCCTCCACCCAAGCCAAAAGAAGCCATTGGAGGCTTGGGCAAGCTTGAAGAGAGGTAAGCTCCATTTCTTTTTACAAATTGTGTATGTATATGCATGTATCTTGATGGGTTGTGATATTGGATTGTTCTAGAGGCCTCATTTGAGTCCCAAATAGATTGAATCTTGAGCATTGTAGACCCCATTATAGGATTTGAGAGTTTGGGATTAAAATCCTCAATTTATACAAGTTAGGGCTTGGGTTTCTAAAACCTTAGATCCCTTTGATTTGATTGTTCTTTCTTTCCCATTTTGAGTTATTATCATCTTTGTGGGCTAATCTTTGAGCCCTAAGAGTATTGGGAAGGTTTGGTTGTGTTTGGAGGAGTTTTGGTTGTGTTTTGGTCAAACTTCGGGTGCTACCCAAAACTGGGCGTTCGAACTCCTGATATGGAGTTCGAATGGTAGGAAATAAGCTTAGGTGTTCGAACTCTCTTGGGGGGAGTTCGAACCCTCAGAGAAGGGATTTTTCCAATTTTCTTCTTGGAGTTCGAACTCCCATTTGGGCGTTTGAACTCCCCAGTTGGGCGTTCAAACGGTTTGCCAGCTTCGGCACTGTTTAGTAAAATAGACATAACTTTCTCTACAAAACTCGGATTGATGCACCGTTTAAAGCGTTAGAAACTAGACACACAAAACTTTGTACCCATATAAAGTTTGCTCTATAATTCCTTATATATTGAGAGATATGATAGTTAAAAGTTGACCTAAAACTATGCCAAAAACCTTCTTTTTCCAAAGTGTTACCCCATTCTTCGTGAGACCTTACTTCTTCACTCGAAATGTGTTTTTGGCCCATGACCTATCAAATTAATGGCCTTTAAGCCTATTTTCATATTGTAAGCACCCTATTTTTGACCGCTCGGTAGTCTACACTCCATCCAGACTTGTACTCAAGTCAATATGGACATATTCCATTCGAAACCAACTTTCTAAGTCCAAATTCCGTCTGTCCATCACTTCGCGGGCCTGTCAGGCCCAAATAGAGGCAAAATGACCAAAATGCCCTTAGGGGCATTATCCTTGCCAATTCCAACCCCTCTCTCGAGACAGTTGATTCCTAAAGACGGTAAATCTATTCCAAATCAGGCACATCTTTTCGAAGATGATAAGACCCCTTTCCAATTTCAATCTCTCTCTCGAGACAGTTTATTCCTCGAGACGGTTCCAAATCATGCACGTCTTTCCGAAGACGATAAGACCCATTTTCAATTCTAATCCCTCTCTCGAGACAGTTTATTCCTCGAGACGGTTCCAAATCAAGCTCGTCTTTCCAAAGACAGTAAGTCCCCCTTCTAATCCCTCTCCCGAGACAGTTTATTCCTCGAGACGGTTCCAAATCAGGCTTGTCTTTCTGAAGACGGTAAGTCCCGTTTCCAATCCCTCTCTCAAGACAGTTTATTCCTCGAGATGGTTCCAAATCAGGCACGTCTTTTCGAAGACGATAAGATCCCTTTCCAATTCCAATCCCTTTCTCAAGACAGTTTATTTCTCAAGACGGTCCGTCACGTTTTTTGAAAAAAATTTCTTCGAAACGGTAAGTCCCTTTAAACCTGTCGACCGGGGCAAGACCCCAAGTCCCCTAGATGGTAGAACGGTCCACCTTTGGCGCCTACTAGCCCGCCAAAGTAGAAATGTCCGTTTAGGAACGCCTTCCAAGAAAGTTGACTTCTCAGGCGCTAAGTCCCTTTATCAGCTTCCCGAGATCAGGAAGTCTCAGGAATAGTCGCGAACAGTCAGAGTAGCAGAAATACTCACAAACATCGCCACCGTCAGAGTAGCAGAAATACTCACAAACAGGTCGATATAGGGAATTGCCAACAAACTCCTGTGTCATGACGACCGTCGTTAGAGTGGCGGAAACACTCAAAACCCAGGTCAACACCAGTGCCTGCTAGCCCACTTCAGTGAAAAATGACCAAACTACCCCTTGGGCCTTTTTTGAAACTTTTCGGTCAAGATGACCATTTTGCCCGTAGGCATCCAAACGCCCCGGGAACCACACCGGCTCTAGGTATCAAACTTGTAACCTCCCAAGAATACTTCTTATAGTATTCTCAACCTTCCTCTACCTTTTCGGATCATTCTGAGTCAGTTCCGGCAAACTCGGTACAAAATGACCGTTTTGCCCCTAGTGGGCCAGTCTCCTTTTCCGACCACACCGGCTCTGGGTATCAAATCAGTAACCTCCCAAGAATACTTCTTATAGTATTCTCAACCTTCCTCTACCTTTCCGGATCATTCCAAGTCAGTCCCCGCAAACTCGCTGCGAAATGACCGTTTTGCCCCTGGTGGGCCAGTCACCTTTTCCGACCACACCGGCTCTGGGTATCAAACCAGCAACCTTTGGAAAAATTTTGAATAATGTTTCCAAATCTCGAGTCTTCTTCCAGGGCAATCCGAGTCCGTCCCGATAGCTTCCCGATCTGATTGACCGTTTTACCCCTAAAGGCCCGATCAACCCTTCCGACACATCCTATCCTCACTTTTCAAGTCAAATACCTCCAGGACACTATTCTAAGTGGTCCTGCTCTTTTTCGGCCATCCGGGTCAATCCCGGTCCCTTAAAATCACTCCCAGACTTTTCGGAGTCACTCCTAGTGAAGCCAAACTAAAAATTGCATGGTAGTCACTAGTACAGGGGCCCAAATCTAGTCAAAGATACGTTGCTTGCCGACCTTAAGTATTTTCTAAATGGCTGGCGCAACTAGTAGTGGCACCAAGCCAAAAAATGGCCTAACGCCACTCCTAGTGGCGCCAGTGTAATGTTTGGCCTGGCGCCACTGCATTCCTCTCTCTATAAATACAGAGCCTCTTCCAGTGTGGAAGGGGTCCAAAAACTCAGTCTAAAAACACCAATATTCGATATACAAAGCTCGAGCACTCCCTAAACCCTAGCTTCCATAGGTTTTCCAAACCCTAGCCACCATACACTAAACCCTAGCCTCCTATACACTCATACACTCATACACATCCCCATACACTTATACATTAGCCTCAATCCTCCTTTGAAGACTTGAAGAGCTGCAAACCGAGGCCTTGAAGATCAAAGACGAGCCCTCGAAGATTAAGACTGAAGTGAAGCGAAGACCGAAGACAAGCAAGGCGCGCAAAATAAACAAGACATACAGTTTTCACTTGGGTTTTCTCTATTTTAATCCCCCATCTCTTCCCCCCCCCCCCCTTTCTTTGCATGCTTGAAATAAGGGGACTCCCGGTCCATGTGTAGGATTAGACTATTGGAGGGTCACCATGTCGGGGGCTTTCCTTTAGGCTAACCGAAGACCACGTGGGTTCGGCCCCCTTAATTATGTGGTGAAGCCTTAACCTTGTATGTTTACGACCCCAAATTTGCATTGCGCATATCATGATCTTGCATCTTCCAAAAACCGTTTTCAAACTCGTTTTCAAAGCTTGCATTAAACTTGTTTTCCAAATTGCATCAAAATCTCCTTTTTCAAAACATGTTTTCAAAATCACAATCCTAGGCTGATTCTAGCTTTTCCATGGCTAGAGTTGCTTTAGGAAAGTGTTACATTCAAAGTGACTAATATGGTCCATATTTTCAAATCTTGTTGTTTTCAAAGCCGCTTTCTTAAAGTGGTTCTAGCCCTCTTATGGTTAGAATTGCTTTAGGAAAGTGAGATGTTTTTACACTTTCTAAAGACTCTATTTTCAAAAATCTCTTTTCCTAAAACCTCCTTTTTCAACATGCTTTCTAAAAATTCTTCTTTCCAAAGTTGTTTTCAAAAACTCCCTCCAAAAATCTATTTTTCAAAACTTCTCTTTTTAAACCCCTTTCCAAAACGCTCTCTTCAAGGTCCACTTTCCAAAAACGTTCCCTAGGTTTCCTTCTTAGAAAAACCTCTTCCTAAATCTCTTTCTTAAAAATCTCTTTCAAAAAAGCTCCTCACTAGGATCTCTTTCGAAAAACTCTCTCCTCAAAATTCACTTTCTAAAAATACTCCCTAAATTCACTTTCCTAAAAACTCTCTCTAACAATCTCCTTCCAACAATCTTTCTAAAAAACTCTCTTTCCAAAATCTTCCTTCTAGAAATTCCTCTCTAAGGTTTCCTTCCAAAAACTTGTTTTCAGAAAACACACTTTCCAAAAACTCTTTTTTTAGAGCCCAAGTCAAGCCCTAGAACCCACAATTAGAAAACCCTAATTTTCTTTTCAAAAACATGGTTTTCAAACTTGCTTCAAAACCTAGGTTTCCAAAACTATATCAAAACTATACATATTTTCAAAAACCTATTTTCTACGTCAAAACTATAGCCTTCCAAATCTAGGGTTTCCAAAACTTTCCCTTTCCAAATCCTTGTCAAATCAAATCTTCCGTTTAGGAAATCAAATCAAATCTTCCCATTTAGAAAACTAGATCCTATCCTCCATTTTTAGAAACAAAGTCAAGCTTTCCCTTTTAGAAACAAAATCCAATCCCTTCCTAATCGAAATCTTTCCTAATTCAAATCCTTCCTAATCTTCCACTTTCCTAAATCTTAAGATTCCAAAACTTGAACATAAAAATCTTTCCTAAATTTTAAAACTTAACTTTCAAATCTTTCCTAATTCAACCCTTTCCTAATTCTACCCCTTTTCCAAATCTTAACTCTCCAAATCTATGTTTTCCAATCTTTTCCTAAACTCAAACCTTTCCTAATATCTAGATTTTCTAAAACTCAAACTTTAAAACTTTCTAAATCTTAAACTCCTTAAATTTCAAATCTTTCCAAGTTCAAAACTTTCTTAAGTTAAGACTTTCTAAATTCAAAACTTTCTAAACTCAAAACTTTCTTAATTCAAATCTTTTCTAAATCTTTTCTAACTTAAAATCTTTCTAAAATTCTAAGCTTTCCAAATTCAAAACTTTCTTAACTTGAAACTTTCCAAATTCTAAACCTTTCTAAATTCAACACTTTTCTATTTCAAAACCTTTCTCAAAGTAAAACTTTCTTAATTCGAACTTTTCCTAATTCAAAACTTTCTTAAACGAAACTTTCCTAAAATGACACTTTCCTAATTTAAACATTTCTTAATTCGAATCTTTCCTAATTCCAAGTTTTCCTAATCTTCCAAGTCCAATCTTCAAGTCAATTCCTTTCCAAAATCTTTCCAAGTCAAGTTCAATCCTTCTTTTCTAAGTTTCTAAGTCTAGGTTTCCTAAAACCAAGTTTTCTAAAGTCAAGTCTTTTCAAATCTTCCAATCAAAGTTCAATTTCTAAATTTTCCAATTCAATCTCTTTCTTCCAATCAACTCTTCTATTTTCAATCGGACTCTTGTCCGAACTGCAACTGACCTGATTCCTCCAAAAGGATAAGTAGACAACCCTCATGGGTGCGGTCACAATTTCTTTCAAATTTCTATCTCCATATTTTTCAAATCTCAAATTCCACAACTTCTTTCAAATTTTAAATTTCTCCACATTTTCCAAACCTCAGATTCTACAATCTTTTCAGATCTTCAATCAATTTTCAAATTTCCAATTTCCAATTTCTATTTCCCAAATCTCTCTATTTTCAATTTCCAAAACCTTCCTTCCAAATTCAAACTTCTATCTCTTTCTTTTCAAATCAAATCAAATCAAGTTCTTCTTTTTAAATCTATTTCTAAATCAACACTCTTCTATTGCACTTGCATAGCATGCATCATGCTAGTTTCTTTTCAAACATTGTTTTTTAAAGTGGATAGGATTGAACATTAGTTAGTTAAAGACTCTCATAGGTGAATCTAGGGTAGATTGACATGTAGGTACCGAAAGGACGGGGTAGGGTGATGGCTTAGTGCGTCTTCCCTACGCGTAACCAACTTTCAAACCTAGGATCACTGATTTCAAAGACCAAAAGGAGTTATTTTTCAAAAAGGGCTAAATGTTTTTCCAAAGGTTGCCAAACAACCTGTTTTCTTAAAAACCCTTTCTTGAGGTGGTATTTTCAAAAATCTTTTCTAAAAACCCTAAGTGTAGTCTTCAGATTATTCTTAGTTTTTTTTTTTTTTTTTTTAGGTGACCTAACTCACCTTGATCAAGTTAGGTGGTGACTCCAAATCTTTTCCAAAAGCCCTTTATTTAAATCTATTTTCAATTCAAACCTAGTCACACATATTCTTCTAGGAGGGTGAGTTCTAACAAGAGAGTACAACATTTTTTCCGCTTGTGTGTGTATTCCTCGAGTGCGAAAAATTTGGGCGCGACAGTTGGCAACTCCACTGGAGACACTTAGAGGGTTAGGCCGTAGTCATGTCTCTTTACACTTTACCTATGTAGAGTTTTCAATTAACTTAGTTCAATCCTATTCACTTTAAATTTTCAAAACTAAATTTTTAAAATTGTTTTCAAAAAAATATGCATTTATTCATATTATCTTGTATTATGCTTGTCATCCACATACTAACACTTGCATCTTTGTTTTGTAAGTGCGCATTTTGCTTAAGTTTTATTAACTGCTATACATGAATGTGATGAACAGGATGAATGGGAGTTGTTGGGCTCTTTCCTCCACTTTTAAAAATCACACACACATTGTATGTGCACTTGCATTCTGCATACTTGCATTATTACCCTGATATGTCCTTTCTAGTTAGAAAGGGAGAACGGTATATTGGTTGTGGGCAAGATGCTGTGTCAGTTTCTTCGCCTACAGCCTCTTGATGGTTCCCCCGCTTGGATCACCAACCGATCATGGCACCACCTAGGGGAGTGGGCCTAAGTTTAAAGATCGGGGGACCGAGCCTTTTTAGGACGCGTTAGTCAACCCTCAACCTCATACTCATATAGATACCATGCATAGCCGAACCTCTGCTGGATTTAAGACACGAGCACTGTTTTCAAAACCACGGAGGAAAGGGCGACTGCTCCTACTTTCATTTATAACTGTCTATTCCTGTTGTTATAATGCCTGTATCTATACTGTTATAATGCCTATCTAATTGCTCATGCATGCCCGTTTATCATGTTATTTCATTCTCTTTCCTTATACTCTTTGCATACCCATATTCATGCACTCAATACCTTCATATCAAGACAAGAGTTCCAAGTAACTCAAGTCATTGCATTCTCATGCATATGATCAACCCATTGAGAGCGACACCAAAGTCACTCTCCTTTGCATTAGACCTACCCAAACCCTAACGGTTCCAATGTAACCCTAAGGACTCATAGCATGCATACCAATCCATTCCATAAGAGGGGCCCCAATCCCTCTATGCTTACGGAGATAGGATTGCCATGAAGACAAAGGGCAATCAATTAACAAGGTCTCTCAGCGACCTCCTCGGCATCACATCCAACGAAGGCAAATCTGAAGACTTAAGAGTAGTTTAGGATTTTCCTTTGTAAAAGTAAATAGGTGGAAGTCCAAAAGAAAATGTTCCCCCTCCCCCTATTAAAATATATTTCAGTCCTTTTATATCTTAAACCCCAAAAGTCAATGTATTGTTTTTACTTTTATGAATGAATGCATGGATGGCTGAAGGTTCCTACTTGACGATAAGGTATTTGCATACAGGGGCAAATCTCCTATCTCCAAAAGTGAGCCAATTCACCATGTTAGTTTCCCTCCTAAAAAGGGGCATCCTAGGGCATGCATTGCATAGAACTCTCTAATAACCAAACTCTCATTTGTAACTGTTGTCTTTATTGTCATAGGCAATGAATACTAGTCCAACATCTTCCGTAATAGTGAAAGCCATGGTTTACAAGCTTCAAGAGAACATACCGTTAGAAAGCAAGAATGTTGGCAGAAACACCCTACGCAGTCTACTCGCTACAATTATAGAGGAGTCTAACTACTAAGATCATTCCCTCCTATCCAGACAACTTTACCAACCCGACATGAACTTAGCCATAGAAACCTCACCGGACCCTTCCCAGTATCACCTCATCCTTACTCCATTATTTGAATCTGACCCTATGATTGCTATGGTTCGACCTGAACCTCAAATCAACATCCAAGGAGTCATACGACCTAAGCTACCTGTAGTCTTGCTAAAGAGGCCAATTGTGCCCACCACCCTACCCATCCTCACCAACCCTATAAATCCAAGGATAACTCTTCCCATTGTAACCCAACTGCCAATACCTAGTCTTCATAACGTCCCATGGAATTACCCACCGGATAGGGGCACCGGAGAGCCCGTAACAGAAATAGGGGGAATGACTCAGTCAGGGCGCCTCTATATCTCTACTGAAGTGGAAAGAAAAAGGAAGGGAAAGGATAAAGAGGGAGAATTCTCTAACCAACCGACAGATCAAGAGATGTCAGAATTTACCAAAGCTCTAGGAAAGGTTGACTAAGACATCATGGAACAACTTAGGAAAGCCCTAGCCCATATTTCGATGTTGGGTTTGTTGCTCACTTCTGAAGTGCACCGGGACGCTCTAGTAAAGATCCTTAAGGATGCTCATGTGCTTGAGAGTTTCACGCCAGGTAACCTACATAACATGGTGAGCCTCATCATGGCTCTAAATATCATCACCTTCTCTGATGACGAGATTCTTGCTGATGGAACAGCCATACCCAGGCTCTGCATATCACTGTAAGAACAAGAGGAAAAATGGTAGCCAAAGTATTGATAGATAATGGGTCGGCTTTGAATGTGTGCCCGTATTCTACCCTAGAAAGGCTGGGAATGGACCAAGTTTACTTGAAAAATAGTGGTATAATCATTTATGCCTTTGACGGTTCTCGGAGGGAAGCTATAGGGGAAATTAATATGCCTGTTGAGATAGGACCAGTAACCTGCACAATTAAATTCCAAGTCTTGCATATTCCGGCTGTCTACAATTTGCTGTTAGGAAGGCCTTGGATTCATTCAGCTGGTGCAATTCCTTCTAGCCTTCATCAGAAAGTCAAGTTCATCGTGGGCTCCAAGCTAATCTCTATTTTCACGAAAAAAGAGCTCGCTGTATACAAAGCTGATATGGTTACATCTGACACCGAACTACCCTCCTGCTTTTAGTCATTCGAGTATATCACTGTTGTACAGAAAGAAGATGAAGTAGAGCCGAAATATTCCAAGAACTCTCAGATGATAGTACGATACTTTAAAGCAAACGGTTTCCATCTGGGAAAAGGCCTAGGGAGATGTTTACAAGGAAGACCTGAAGTCATAGAAATACCGTCAGCTAAACCCACCTTTGGGTTGGGATATGAACCCACAAGAAAGGAGAAAATAGAAGCAGCACTGAAGAAGAGGGCTGATAGGAAAGCTATTGTGGAACTCTCGAATCAATTCCAGTAGTTGGACATGGGGAAAGGAATGTCTACAGCAAATAGGAAAGAGAGAAAAGTCCAAGAAAAAGCGCCCGTCATGACAGCTAACAATGGAATAACTCAAGACAGATCCATTCGAGCAATGCTATCAGGCAAAAATTTACATAATTGGGCCAGCAAAGACATCATCCGTGCTCAGAAGTTTCGGTACAAAGCTCACTAGGGCGAGATCCCGGAGCAACCGATTTGCCATAAATAAACTTTGTCCTTTTAATTTATTTGTCTTAAATTTTTAAAATCAAGTTATTAATGGAAAAATACTCCTTTCTTGTTTGATTCATTGTATACTATTTTCCATGCTTAGGACCCTTGCATCCGACATCTTACTCAGCTAATCCAAAGAATGCCAATCCTGATAAATGATGACTTGAACACCAAGTTTGATTACCAACAACTGGGAATTGAAGAAAATGTAAATTTTTCAGAGGAGGTGCCAGAGGAAATTTGGGAACAAATAGAAAGACATGAAAATCTTAATACTCCAAACATTGAGGAAACAGAAACTGTTAATTTGGGAAATGAAGGGGACTCAAAAGAGCTTAAAATCGGTACAGGCCTAGATCAATGGCAGCACAAAGAATTACTGGAACTATTGCGTGCATACTTGGATGTTTTCGCGTGGTCCTATCAAGACATGCCCAGGCTGGATGAATCCATTGTGGAACATAGATTACCCTTGGACTCGCAGGTGAAACCCTTTAAACAGAAGCTAAGAAGATTGAAGCCTGAGTGGAGCCTGAAGATCAAGGAGGAGGTGATTAAACAACTCCAGGCCGGATTCCTGGAAGTAGTAGAGTATCCCCAATGGCTGACTAATATTGTCCTGGTACCTAAGAAACATGGCAAGGTGCGGATGTGTATTGACTTTCGGGACCTCAACAAGGCCAGTCCAAAGGATGATTTTCCTCTCCCACACATAGACTTGCTCGTTGACAACACGACTGGTCATGGAATGTTTTCCTTCATAGACGGTTTTTCAGGATATAATCAGATCAAGCTGGCTGAAGAGGACCGGGAGAAGACTGCTTTCATTACCCCCTGGGGAGTATAATGTTATAAAGTCATGCCATTCGGATGTCACAATGCAGGGGCAACCTACCAAAAAGCCATGGTAACCTTATTCCATGACATGATGCATCAAGAAGTAGAAATCTATGTGGATGACTTGATCGCCAAATCCAAGCAGCATTAAGACCAAATGTTCAACCTGCGGAAGGTGTTTGACCGCCTCCGTAAGTATCAGCTCAAGCTAAATCTGGCCAAATGCACATTCGAAGTATCTACAGGGAAGCTGTTGGGGTTTATAGTCAATGAAAGGGGGATAGAGGTTGATCCTACCAAAGTAAAGTCCATTGTCGAAATGCCAGCACCAAAGGGGGAAAAGGAGGTCCGATCTTTTCTAGGAAAATTAAACTTTATCAGCAGGTTCATCGCCCAAATGACCCACCTGTGCGAACCTATTTTCAAGCTCCTTAAGAAAGACGTTCCAAAAGAGTGGGATGACAACTGTCAAATAGTTTTTGAGAAAATAAAAGAATATCTTCGGAATCCCCCTGTCCTAGTGGCACCAACCCCAGGACGTCCTTTGTTGATGTACATGTCAGTGTTAGATACTTCCATGGGATGCGTTTTGGGGCAGCATGATAAAACGGGAAGAAAAGAGCAAGCCATTTACTACCTCAGTAAGAAATTCCTGTCGTATGAAGCAAAGTATTCGGATCTCGAGAAAACCTGTTGCGCGTTAGCTTGGGCAGCTCACAGGCTTCGGCACTACATGCTCTATCATACCACCTTTCTCATCTCTCAAATGGATCCCCTCAAGTATATATTCGAGAAACCAACCCTGTCTAGCAGAATTGCTCAATGACACATGATCCTATCAAAATTCGACATCGTGTTCACTATCCGTAAAGCAGTTAAGGGGCAGGTGATAGCTGATTATCTAGCTGAGCACCCTATTGATGATTATCAATCCATGGAGCCCCAATTCCCCGATGAAAATATACTATGCGTTGATGACGCATCTGACGAGCAAGTACCAGCCGGGCGAAAGATGTTTTTTAACGGTGCTGCTAACAAAAAGGGAGCCGGCATTGGGGCAGTAGTAGTGTCAAGAACAGGCAGTCATTATCCTATTGTGGTTAAGCTACAACTTGAACTCTGCACCAATAACATCACCGAATATGAGGCTTGCATCTTGGGATTAAGATTGGCATTAGAAATGAAGATTGATGAATTGGTTGTTCTCGACGATTCAGATCTGGTTATTCAGCAATCCAAGGACGTGTACCAAACTCGAGATGCCAAACTTTCCCCGTATCATCAACAGGTCAAAGATCTGTGTCAGCTATTCAAAAGCGTGAATTTTTGTCACGTACCCCGAGCAGAGAACAGTTTCGCCGATGCCTCAGCTACGTTAGTTGCAGCAATCAAGGTCTACAGGGGCATTGAAATACCCCCTCTACAGATCTTTACCAGGGATGTTCCTTCCTATTGCCTGCACACAACTGTTGAGTCCCACGAAAAACCATGGTTTTATGACATCAAGAGGTATATCCAAGCCAGGACGTTCCCCGATGCAGTAACACAACGCGATAGGAAGACTATTTGTCGTTTGGCGAGACACTATTTCATGGCTGGAAATGAGCTTTTCAGGAGATCATGGTTTGGACCTCTAAGATGTATCAATGCCACCAAAACTAAAGTTATTATGGAGGAAGTGCACGAAGGAGTTTGCGGTCCCCATATGAATGGCCACACGCTTGCCAAGAAGATTCTTCGGACAGGGTATTACTGGTCGACGATGGAGTCAGATTGCATTAAATACGTTCTTTGGTGTCACAAGTGCCAGATACATGGGGATAAGATTAAGGCACCGCCAACTGAGCTCCATTCCATGTAAGCCCCGTGGCCTTTTTCTATGTGGGGGATAGATATGATTGATCCAATCACTCCTAAAGCTTCCAACGGCCATCGCTTCATCCTAGTCGCCATTGATTATTTCACTAAATGGATGGAAGCCGTCTCTTACATTCACATCACCAAGAGGGTCGTAGAAAGGTTCATAAAAAATCACATCATCTGCCAGTACAGGATTCCCAAGTTGCTCATTACTGATAATGCTTCCAATCTGAACAATGAGTTGATGTCAAAGCTATGCCAAACATTTCGCATTACTCACCGGAATTCGGTCACTTACCGGCCTCAAATGAATGGAGCAGTGGAAGCAGCCAACAAGAACATTAAGAGAATACTCCAAAAAATGATTGACAACTACAGAGATTGGCACGAGAAACTTCCTTTTGCACTGATGGCTTACTGAACTACTATGAGGGTCTCCACCGGAAGTACTCCTTTCGAGCTGGTCTACGGCACCGAGGCGGTCATTCCTGTTGAGATTGAGATTCCTTCTTTAAGGATCTTAACAGAAACCAAACTAGATGAAGTGGAATGGATCAGAGACCGGTATGCCCAACTCTGTTTGCTGGATGAGAAGCGGCTAGCTGCAGTTTATCACACTCAATGCTATAGAAGGCAAATGGCCAGAGCATTTGATAAGAAGGTACGACCTCGATCATTCCAACCAGGAGATTTGGTGCTCAAGAAGGTGTTCCCCATCAGGAGGCGATGCAGGGGAAATTTGCTCCAAACTATGAAGGGCCATTCGTGGTAAAAAAGGTCTTGTCTGGAGGAGCTCTCGTTTTGGAGGAAATGGATGGCCAAGAATTCCCTAATCCATTGAATTCAGACGCTGCCAAGCATTATTACATATGATTCTGAAAGTTAGACCTTTGGTTTCTGTGAAGAAGTAATAAAATCTACTCTCCTCATTCTCCACTAATCAATGGGGTAGTGTTTCACTAGTAAAGCTCTATGGACTAAACAATCTAACTTCAATATGACGAGAGGCCCTCGTTTCATTTCCTATACAATCAAAATGTACATATATATATAACCTTTGTCAAACCCTTATAGTTGGTTACTTTCTTTCAGTAACATTCCCCAACAAAATGATCATGCTAGGTCAAATTAGAGGCACTGGAGATATGCGTAAAAAAAAAAAAACCCTTGAAGTATTACCTTAAGTTCGCACAAACATTGTTATTAACGTTGTTAAAAAAAAAAAAAGGAAAAAAAGGGTGAGATGAGATACCCGAAGAAAGATGGGAATACGCGGAAAAAGTGCTACTAAGCCAAAAATCATTGATGGTGATCACTAGTAGAATGGTAGGCTTAAGCCTTTTCCTTTTCTTTCAAAACCACACCGCAAACCCTAAAAATCCTCTCAGATTAGAGTTAAATTGATTAGTCCAAATGAGCTTACTAAAATATGTCATTGGCTGAAGGATGGTGCGAGTAGCATTTAGGAGCTTCTCAACAGAAACCAGAGACCAAGCTGAGGAAAAAGAGAGAGAAAGAAGAGAGAAAAATGAAGCGCTTCTCGAGAATGCGGTGAAAACCCAAAAGGGCGCCGTAGGTAAAAAGGTAAGGATATGGCAAAATACAAAATTGTTGACCCTGGCAAAAACCTGTAAAGGCGCCTTGGTGCAAAAATGACAAAGCTGGGACTGGTGAAAACCCTCAGGGGCACTAGTAGTAAAAATAGCTCAAAAAAAGGGGGGGGGGGTGGGAGCAAGAGATTTAGATATACAAAATAGCTCGAGCTACTACATTCCCCAGAAGTTAAGGTATGAAAGCAACAGTGTAAAAGTTAGAAGACGTCTCGAAAGGCATTCTCCGGTTTAGCCCAGTTAAGTTTAGAGGAAGCAGGGGTTCCTTTCGCGGGACAATCAGTGAGTTAGAGTATCAAACAAAAGGGAGTTATCTTTCATTGAACTGCAATTTTTCATTTAACTTTCCTCAAGTTTGTTGCTATACTAACCATACAGGGAAAAATCATGTCAAAAGCATGAGAAGCCATGAGTTCATAGGACAAAAAGGAGTACAATGCTAAACAAAGATGTTTCCTATAAATGCAGAAATCATAAATCTAAGAGCGAGGGGCAAAAATATATCACTCCCCGTCATCATCAGAGGAGGAATCAGCTATGCAGGGATCCACTGGCTTACCAACAACAAGAGGAGTACTCGAAGGAGTACCAGCTGCAGAAGACCCAGGCCGGCCTAGCTCGTAGTCCACACATCTGGCCAGAAACATGTCCCTCTCTCGGGTAAAGGACTCCACAGTCTCTCGCAAGTACTGACTATCCATCACATCACCCTCCAGGGAAGTGGAATTGCCTAGAACGCCTCGTGGCCGCCTACGTACCCTCGCAACACTCAAAGGTGGGTCATCATGTGTTGATCTGGCTGCTACTAGTTGCATCTCCAGTGAAGCTACCTCAGCATCTCTCATCCTTAACCGGTCATGTAACATCTGTATCAGGCGGCGATTCTCCCGCCTATGATGACGCCCCTGAACAATTATAGCAGTCAAAAAGTCGGTATACCCTACAGGGGGTAAAGGAGTCTCAATGAGAAGATCCCCAAGTCTGCTAGGACCCAGCACGTAGCGTTGAAGCCAATAGTGATAGGCCTTAGTCGCGAGGGGCATGATGGAGAACGGACCATCATCGTCAACGTGGGGAAGCAAAGATCTCCATGTATCCATAACTCTCTCCACCATTGCTCCAGGGATCGACGCCTCAAAGAAAAGACTGAACTCGACTGCAGATGCTGAAAAAAGGATATCCTGACTCCTACCAAGCTATCGTAGAACCTGAATCCCGAAGAAAGGGGCAATGCCCCACAGGCCTGCTAGGGGCACGAAGGCTCTCCCAGAAGGCCGAACTCTCAAGAAATACCTACCAACCAACCCTGAATACCACCTAACTGTGCCTGACCTCATGCTCTGGAGGTCGTCAATCCAGGATGCAACGGTTTGCAGAAATCTTCCCTCATCCGCTATGACGCCCTGAGATCTCGCCAGGGAATGTATGTGGTCAAACTCGGGATACTATGCATGCTGGAACAAAGGAGTAACAAACAAGTGCCCAATCGCCCAGAGCTAAAAGAGAGTAGCACATCCCCGGAAACAAGCGTCAATGGTCTGCTGGAATCTCGTAAGACTCACAAAGGTCTCCCCAACAATCATGGGAGCATAGGAATGCCCCTTACGGATCTAGGCCAGCGGTGCACATAGTCGACAGTCCACTAAATCATCTTCTCGTGGGAACACCAAGTAGTTCAGCAGAAGCAAGGCCAAAGCAACCATACGAGAAACAGCCCAATCCTGGGAGGTATGCCACTCACCCGAATGGACTCGCAAACCTGTGGAAAACTTAAAACGGGAAAAGAAGAACTCTGCTGGGACATAAGGAAACTGGGGCAAAGAAGAAGACGAAAGAACTGCGCGTCTGAGTCCGAGTTGGGATGAAACCACTATAATACAACCATTCGGAAAGAGTGGTCCAACAATGTCGGCAGAAACATCTCAGAAACCAAGAAGAAACCCATACTCGTGAGGTATGGGGGTAAGCTCACACTCTCCAAAGCGAAAAATAGACAAGTCAGGCTGCCAAAAGGGAATCACCGCCTCCATGAGCCCGGGAACAAGACGTACTGATAGAAGTGAAGCCACTGGACCAACGGACTGGGGAAAGATATCCTGCTCATCCAGAGGGTAACTATCGTACTAGGCTCTCAGTCGACTCAAAACTGCATCTACCCTCCTGAAAAGGTAAGCCAAAGTACGAGACAATAACATACCATACATGCAATTCAAATAATAGTAAAATAAAATAAACAACTAACACAAACAGAATGAATGAAAGATTTCAAATGATAAAACAAATTTCCTACGCACACCTTTCGATTTTCTAACTTCAAATCAAATCTTAAAGGTTTTCTGTCTTTTTCCTCCAAAAAAATTTTATTTCTAAAAACTTTTTCTAACTCTTTCCCTAATTTCTAAAAATTTCAACAGAGTCCCGTTCAAAAATAGCCCCTACAACACCCATGACATCGACACAAAACACAAAACGTGCACTTCATATTGTCACAATCACAAGACATTAGCACCCGTGCACACTTTTTAATTTTTTAAAATTTTCAAAACACATATTTTATTTTTTCAATAAATCCATGATTTTCAAAAATGCCTTAAAATTCTTCAAAATCATTTCAAATGTTTTCCAAAAATATTCCTACCTTTTTCAAATTTTTAACTCTAAAAATCCTATCAATTTCTTGAGTTTTCTCATTTTTCTAAATTTTCTAAGTATTTTCCTATTTTTCAAAAAATCAAAAATTCACCGAGTTTTCAAAAATTTCTGAAACTTCATACGGTTATTAAACACATTTTTCTAAGGCACATTGCATAAAAATATAGCTAGAAAATCCAATGCCCAAGTCTGTATGAGCAAATTCACTATTCCTACAAAAAACCCTCTTCGCATAATCATGAAAAATCACTCAAATTCAATCAAACAAGCACCAAAATGCAAAAATAATACCACCATCATGTTCAAAACACATCAAAACATTAATTTCCACTATTCACATGATTTAAACAAAGTTCTATACATCAAAATCAACAAAATTTGAAAACTCACTTTTTGGAAGTTCTCTGGCAAAATCTTCTCTTCCGGCGACTTTTCTGACTACGTGGTCTCCTTCCGACAATCACCCGTGGTCTCCAAGAAGTGCTCCTTCAATGTCCAAGTCAGATTCCTTGTGAAATCTCTCGGTTTTGCAAAGTCTCTCCAAAATGCCGCAAGTGTTCGAACTAGAAAATTTTCTGGTTTTGTCCTTAAGCCTAGCGCCACTAGCAAAGGCGCCAAGCCTTTTCTGCCAAAGGCGCCACTGCTAGTGGCGCCAGCTGCAAATTCTGAGCAGTTTTGCCCCCTTTCCCGCCAAATCTCATTTTCGAAGGCCTTTTTGGCCCGCTATTCATTTTTTACTCTCGTTGTCGGAAAATTTCCAATGTCCGTCCCTCCGACTGCCTCGCGGTCAACATGGGACTCTTACTTTTATCGTTTTCTATTTTTGACAAGCAAAGACAGAAAAAGAGGGGCAACTGTAAGCACCCCATTTTTTACCGCTCGGCAGTCTACACTCCGTCCAGACTTGTACTCAAGTCAATATGGACGTATTCCAATCGAAACCAACTTTCTGAGTCCAAATTCCGTCTGTCCATCGCTTCGCGGGCCCGCTAGGCCCAAATAGAGGAAAAATGACCAAAATGTCCTTAGGGGCATTATCCTTTCCAATTCCAACCCCTCTCTCGAGACAGTTGATTCCTCGAGACGGTAAATCTATTCCAAATCAGGCACGTCTTTCTGAAGACGATAAGACCCCTTTCCAATTCCAATCCCTCTCTCGAGACAGTTTATTCCTCTAGACGGTTCCAAATCAGGCACGTCTTTTCGAAGACGATAAGACCCCTTTCCAATTCCAATCCCTCTCTCGAGACAGTTTATTGCTTGAGATGGTTCCAAATTAGGCTCGTCTTTCCGAAGACGATAAGTCCCCTTTCCAATCCCTCTCCCAAGACAGTTTATTCCTCGAGACGGTTCCAAATCAGGCTCATCTTTCCGAAGACGATAAGTCCCCTTTCCAATCCCTCTCTCGAGACAGTTTATTCCTCGAGACGGTTCCAAATCAGGCACGTCTTTTCGAAAACGATAAGACCCATTTCCAATTTCAATCCCTCTCTCGAGACAGTTTATTCCTCGAGACGGTCCGGCACGTTTTTTGAAGAAAATTTCTTTGAAACGGTAAGTCCCATTAAACCTGACGACCGGGACGAGACCCCAAGTCCCCTAGATGGTAGAACGGTCCACCTTTGGCGCCTCCTAGCCCGCCAATGCAGAAATGTCCGTTTAGGCACGCCTTCTAAGAAAGTTGACTTCTCAGGCGCTAAGTCCCTTTAGCAGCTCCCCAAGATCAAGCAGTCTCGGGAATGATCGCGAACTGTCAGAGTAGCGAAAATACTCGCAAACATCGCAACCGTTAGAGTAGCGGAAATACTTGAAAACAAGTCAATATAGGGAATTGCCAACAAACCCTGTGTCACGATGACCACCGTTAGAGTGGCGGAAACACTCAAAACCCAGGTCAACACCAGTGCCTGCTAGCCCACTTCGGTGAAAAATGACCAAACTGCCCCTTAGGTCTTTTTTGAGACTTTTCGGTTAAGATGACCATTTTACCCATAAGCATCCGAACGCCCTGGGAACCACACCGGCTCTGGGTATCAAACCGGTAACCTCCCAAGAATACTTCTTATAGTATTCTCAACCTTCCTCTACCTTTATGGATCATTCTGAGTCATTTCTGGCAAAACCGATACAAAATGACCGTTTTGCCCCTAGTGGGCCGGTCTCCTTTTCCGACCACACCGAATTTGGGTATCAAACCGGTAACCTCCCAAGAATACTTCTTATAATATTCTCAACCTTCCTCTATCTTTCCGGATCATTCCGAGTCAATCCCGGCAAACCCGGTACGAAATAACCGTTTTGCCCCTGGTGGGCCGATCACCTTTTCCGACCACGCCGACTCTGGGTATCAAACCGAAAACCTTTGGGAACATTCTGAATAATGTTTCCAAATCTCGAGTCTTCTTTCGGGGCAATCCGAGTCCGTCCCGGCAGCTTCCCGATCCGATTGACTGTTTTACCCCTAAAGGCTCGGTCAACCCTTCCAACACATCCTATCCTCACTTTTCAAGTCAAATACCTCCGAGACACTATTCTAAGTGTTCCTGCTCTTTTCCAGCCATCCGGGTAAATCTCGGTCCCTTAAAATCACTCCCGGACTTTTCAAAGTCACTCCTAGTGAAACCAGACTAAAAATTGCATGGTAGTCACTAGTACAAGCGCCCAAATCTAGTCAAAGATACGTTGCTTGCCGACCTTAAATATTTCCTAAATGGATGGCGCCACTAGTAGTGGCACCAAGCCAAAAAATGGCCTAACGCCACTCCTAGTGGCGTTAGTGTAATGTTTGGCCTAGCGCCACTACAACAAACGTCAGTGCATTCCTCTCTCTATAAATACAGAGCCTCTTCCAGCGTGGAAGGGGTCCAAAAACTCAGTCTAAAAAGACCAATATTTGATATACAGAGCTCGAACACTCCCTAAACCCTAGCTTCCTTAGGTTTTCCAAACCCTAGCCACCATACACTAAACCCTAGCCTCTTATACACTCATACACTCATACACATCCCCATACGCTTATACATTAGCCTCAATCCTCCATTGAAGACTTGAAAAGCTGCAAACCGAGGCCTTGAAAATCAAGACGAGCCCTCGAAGATCAAGACTGAAGTAAAGCGAAGACCGAAGACAAGCAAGGCGCGCAAAATACACAAGACATACGGTAGCTTTTCTCTTTAAATTTTCGCACTTCCCCCTCTCTCTTCTCTCTCCTAACCCACTTGGGTTTTCTTTATTTTAATCCCCCATCTCTTTCCCTCCCTTTCTTTGTATGCTTGAAACAATGGGACTCCCGGTCCATGTGTAGGATTAGACTATTGGAGGATCACCGTGACGGGGGCTTTCCTTTAGGCTAACCGGAAACCACGTGGGTTCGACCCCCTTGATTATGTGGTGAAGCCTTAACCTTATATGTTCACGACCCCAAATTTTCATTGTGCATATCATGATCTTGCATCTTCCAAAAACCGTTTTCAAACTCATTTTCAAAGCTTGCATTAAACTTGTTTTCCAAATTGCATCAAAATCTCCTTTTTCAAAACATGTTTTCAAAATCACAATCCTAGGCTGATTCTAGCTTTTCCATGGCTAGGGTTACTTTAGAAAAGTGTTACATTCAAAGTGACTAATATGGTCCATATTTTCAAATCTTGTTGTTTTCAAAACCGTTTTCCTAAAATGGTTCTAGCCCTCTTATGGTTAGAATTGCTTTAGGAAAGTGAGATGTTTTTACACTTTCTAAAAACTCTATTTTCAAAAATCTCTTTTCCTAAAACCTCCTTTTTCAACATGCTTTCTAAAAATTCTTCTTTCCAAAGTTGTTTTCAAAAACTCCCTCCAAAAATCTATTTTTCAAAACTTCTCTTTTTAAACCCCTTTCCAAAACACTCTTTTCAAGGTCCACTTTCCAAAAACGTTCCCTAGGTTTCCTTCTTAGAAAAACCCCTTCCTAAATCTCTTTCTTAAAAATCTCTTTCTAAAAAACTCCTCACTATGATCTTTTTTGAAAAACTCTCTCTCCTCAAAATTCACTTTCTAAAAATACTCCCTAAATTCACTTTCCTAAAAACTCTCTCTAACAATCTCCTTCCAACAATCTTTCTAAAAAACTCTCTTTCCAAAATCTTCCTCTCTAGGATTTCCTTCCAAAAACTTGTTTTCAGAAAACACACTTTCCAAAAACTCTTTTCTTAGAGCCTAAGTCAAACCCTAAAACCCATAATTAAGAAACCCTAATTTTCTTTCCAAAAATATGGTTTTCAAACTTGCTTCATGGGTACGTATGCAACCCTCATGGGTACGGTCACAACTTCTTTCAAATTTCTATCTCCATATTTTTCAAATCTCAAATTCCACAACTTCTTTCAAATTTTAAATTTCTTCACATTTTCCAAATCTCAGATTCTACAATCTTTTCAGATCTTCAATCAATTTTCAAATTTCCAATTTTAAATTTCTATTTCCCAAATCTCTTTATTTTCAATTTCCAAAACCTTCCTTCCAAATTCAAACTTCTATCTCTTTCTTTTCAAATCAAATCAAATCAAGTTCTTCTTTTTAAATCTATTTCTAAATCAACTCTCTTCTATTGCACTTGCATATCATGCATCATGTTAGTTTCTTTTCAAACATTATTTTTCAAAGTGGATAGGATTGAACATTAGTTAGTTAAAGACTCTCATAGGTGAATCTAGGGTAGATTGACATGTAGGTACCGAAGGGGCGGGGTAGGGTGATGGCTTAGTGCGTCTTCCCTACACGTAACCAACCTCCGAACCTAGGATCATTGATTTCGAAGACCAAAAGGAGTTATTTTTCAAAAAGGGCTAAATGTTTTTCCAAAGGTTGCCAAATAACTTGTTTTCTTAAAAACCCTCTCTTGATGTGGTATTTTCAAAAACCTTTTCTAAAAACCCTAAGTAAGTCTTCGGATTATTCTTAGTTTTTTTTTTTTTAAGGTGACCTAACTCACCTTAATCAAGTTAGGTGGCGACTCCAAATCTTTTCCAAAAGCCCTTTATTTAAATATATTTTCAATTCAAACCTATTCGCACTCAATCTTCTAGGAGGGTGAGTTCTAACGAGAGAGTACAGCATTTTTCCCACTTGTGTGTGTATTCCTCGAGTACGAAAAATCTGGGCGCGACACATATGGAACTGGCCTTATGTGAGAATCCTTTGTTTGGCTAGTTGGGACACTATGAGAGGATTAATGTTCTGGGTTTCATAATTCACCCTCAACCTTTTGTTCTCATTTTACATTGGGGGCCTTGCCCTAGAGTTAGTCTCGCCTTCCATGGTGAGAGTGAGGTGTTGGTGAGTCGGGGTCAAAGGATTTATATGCTTAGTCTGGGTTTATAAGTTATTGCCTTGCCTTAGCATCGTGTATTGATGTTCCATGTTTCTATGTGAATTATGTATAGAAACACCTCGTTTATCGCCTATTCAACCAGAGAGAGGTGAGTAACGATATGCCATGAGTAAAACTCTATTATTTCCAAATGTTTTAAGCTCACTTCTATATCATGAATGTATTCTATACATTTCAATGCATCAATGATTACGTTCAAGTATAAATGTCACGCTTTGAATTACGTACGAACCTTATCTATGATATGAATCACAACCTACAGACTAGAACGTTCACATAAAGTAGATGTAAGATTCCTAACGTACGACTCTAACTCAAGGTCTTTTCGTGGCAAGACTTTAATCTAGCCCGATAGTCCTACACTAGGGGACGTGAAAGAAACTATGCTAGTCCTATGCTAGGGGATGTGAAATACACTATGTTAGTCCTATGCTAGGGGACGTGAAATACACTATGCTAGTCCTACGCTAGGGGACATGAAATAAACTATGCTAGTCCTATGCTAAGGGACGTGAAATAAACTATGATAGTCCTACGCTAGGGGACGTGAAAGAAACTATGCTAGTCCTATGTAAGGGGACGTGAAATAAACTATGTTAGTCCTATGCAAGGGGACATGAAATAAACTATGTTAGTCCTATGCTAGGGGACGTGAAATACACTATGCCAGTCCTACGCTAGGGGACATACACTATGCTAGTCCTACGCGAGAAGACATGAAAGAAACTATGCTAGTCCTATGCTAGGGGACGTGAAATACACTATGCTAGTCCTACGCTAGGGGACATACACTATGCTAGTCCTACGCTCGGAGACGTGAAAGAAACTATGCTAGTCCTATGCTAGGGGACGTGAAATACACTATGCTAGTCCTACACTAGGGGACGTGAAATAAACTATGCTAGTCCTACGCTAGGGAACGTGACATAAACTATGCTAGTCCTATGCTAGGGAACGTGAAATACACTATGCTAGTCCTACGCTAGGGGACGTGAAATACACTATGCTAGTCCTACGCTAGGGGACGTGAAAGAAACTATACTAGTCCTACGCTAGGGGACATGAAATAAACTATGCTAGTCCTACGCTAGGAGACGTGAAAGAAACTATGCTAGTCCTATGCTAGGGACGTGAAATAATTCATGAATAATTCATGAAATTAAATCCTCCAGAGTTTACCTGGTCAACTGATCCATTGGTGGCAGAGGAATGGTTAAAGAAATGATAGGCAATCTTTGAGATAATGGCCGTGGTAGATGAGCAAAAGCTGATGCTGGCTGCATTCATGTTGAAAGGTGGTGTGCTATTGCGGGCACCCAAAAATAAAACCTATACCCAAATGTCGCGTCCCGATTTTTGGGTGTCCAAGGTTATTTTGGCTCGGAGACCCTAAAGCACGGAACTCTGTCACTAGACCTCATCCTCTTAAAAGGATAAGTGCAACTAGGTTTGAAGATTGATTTGACTAAGGGCTTTTTAGAAAAATAGGAGTCGCCACCTAACTTGATTAAGGTGAGTTAGAGCACCTAAAACTAAGTGTTAATCCGAAGATTAAACTTAGAATTTTTGGAAAAGGTTTTTGAAAACTCCCTCAAGAGAGGGTTTATAAGAAAATAGGTTATTTGGCAACCTTTGGAAAGATTTAAGCCCTGTTTTGAAAAAAACTCCATTTTGGTCTTTCGAAAACAGAAATCTATGGTCCGAGAGTTAGTTATGTGTATGGAAGATATCCTAAGATCATCACCCTACCCGCCCTTTCGGTACCTACATGTCTAATCTCCCTTTGTTCATTCACTAGAATAACCGGTTACCATTGTTCACTTAATATCCACTTTAGAATTTTGAAAAACTGGATTTAGTCATCACTTTTTGGATAGATGATGCATGATGCAAGTTTTTGGAAGAAGTTTGAAAATGATGGGGGTTTTAAAAGAGTTTGGAATAGAAACTTTGAATTGATTGAAATTTTTGAAAAAGGGATTGAAGTTGAAATAAAAATTATGACCGCGCCATTTTAGGTTGCCTATGTATCTCATTTGGGGAGAATCAGGTCAATCGTAGTTCAGCCCAGAGCCCAATGGAAAATAGGCGCATTAGGGCCTTTAGAAGGTTTGAAGACACTTTGGGGTCTTTGAAAAATTTTAAGACACTTTGAGGTCTTCGGAAAAGTTTAAGACACTTTGAGGTCTTTGGAAGTTGTAGACTCTTTGTGGTCTTGGAAGTTGAAGACTCTTTATGGTCTTGGAAGTTTGACTTGAAATTGGACGATGCAATGTTTTGAAAATATTTTTGGATTAACTTGAGGGAGTTTTGAAAAAATGCTTTGGCATGTCTCAAGAGAACTTGAAAGTGTTTTTGAAGTCTTCTTTTGAAAACCTTGGATGCATGTTTTGATGAATTAGTTTTTGAAAGTGATTTTTGGAAATGGCTATGAGTTTGGAATCCTAATATGGACAACCTTAGAGGTTGTTCTTGATTTATCACTTGTCCTTGGAATCCCTAACCATGAAACGACTAAGGACACTTTAGGTTTGTGACCTTTTGAAAACGTTTTTGGAAATGCCTTGAAGATGGAATGTAAGAACATTAGAAGAGTTTATGGAGTTGGGTTTTTGAAATCATGAGAGTGGAAAGTTTTGGAAAAATAGGTTATGAGGATGATTTGAAAGTTTGAATGGTCATTTTAAAAAAAAAAAGGGGTTCAAGAGTTGGAACCTCAAAGTGTACTAACCTAGGTAGGGTTAGCCTGGGGTTAGAGATGACCTAAGGTTGACTAACTTGGGTTAAGTTGGCTTAGGGTTAAGATGACCTATGGTTAACTAACTTGGGTTAGGTTGACCTAAGGTTAAGATGACTTAGGGTTAAGTTAACCTAAGATAAGTGAACTAGGGTCAAGTTAACTTAGGATTGGATAACTAGGGTCAAGTTAACCTAGGGTTAGATTTTAGAATGGTTTTGAAAATTGGTTTGATGTACTCTTGGAAAGAGTTTTGAAAAACAAGACGTGTTACGCCATGGACCTTGGTTGGCAAACTTTTTGAAGATTATTTCCATGAAAATTTTGACACTAACCAAGAGTATGGTTTATATGGTTGGTGATTGGAGACCATTCCAAGGAAAGTTTCCTCATGGCCATTATGACCTTCATCTTGACAAGAGTGGAGGTTTCAAAAATCAACATAAGGATGGTAACTTTTGGAAAAATCATTTTTGATGCAAGGATGGAGGGAATGCATTTTTTAAAATCATCTTTTGAGAAGGATTTTGAAAATCACTTTTCAATGGGACCATTCCATCAAAAAAGGGTTCATATGGCCAAACAAAAGGAAGACCACTCAAGAGAGGGTTCCATAGAGCTATTCCAATCACTACACTTAAAAGAATGGAAGTCTTAAAAATTAAAGAATTAGAAAGCAACCCTTATGCAAATTAAAATGTCATGATACCAAGATGAAAGTTAGGGGATTAGTAGGAGGTCTTCTAAGGCATAATTCCTAAAATCTCATCCTACACTTCAAGTGGCCAACTCTTGAAACAATTTTTGAAAGAAATGTAGAACTTTGAAATGTCATAAAATTAAGAACAATGTAAGCATTGTGGAACATGACAATAATCATAAAATGAAGCCAAGCACACAAGATATGATTAAAATAGTAATATGCAAGGGGTCATGATTCACATACAAAGCTTTTAGCTACACCACATAAACAAGAGGTTCCTAGGCTATACCATCTTAAAGTAGGCTAGTGAGAGGTCCCCCTACACGGTGGTTCTCACTTGCTTTCCTCTAGGCATGATCTAAGAGCCCTCTTGGCTCAAGCATGCAAGAAAGGAGGGTTGAAGATGGGGATTAAAATAGAGAATAGCCCAAGTAGGCTAGGAGGGAGAAGAGAAGAGTGGGGGAGAGCACAAGTGTAAAATGGATACCACCTTTTGCCTTCCACACACTTGTAGTCTTCAATGGATGTCTTGATTGGAGCTTGAATGACTTCAAGAGGGCTTGAAAGGCTAGAGTGGAGTGTGTAAGTGTGTATGAGGCCTTATATATGAGTGTATAGGCTTGAAAGAGGTAGAATCTAGTCTAAGTGTTGGAGGGGTGGAATATATGTAAGGATTCGAGTTTATGGAGTGATTTTAGCAGAACTTTGCATCAATTTCAAACCTAGAATATACAAAGGGGGAGGCCTCTATTTATAGGCAATCTAGAACAGGCTTGGCACATGTGCTATATGCGCATGGCCAAAATTTGGTCTTGCGCAGGTACTGTTCCATTGCCAGAATGACACATGGCACCCTATGTACTGGTTAAATCTCGGCTGTTGATCGAAAGTCGGTCGATCTGATCAAAATTTGAGCGCATGTAGCATACGCTCCATCACCGGGAAGGTTCATCCAAACTTTGCCTCTATAATTGAGTCAACTAGAAAGGTTTCGGGGGAATCGGTCGCACTCGGGATGTTCTTCTAGTGCTTCCAATGAACTTTCATGTTTTTGAAAAGTTTGAATTATGTTTGGAGGTGAGTGATATCGTCTTGGGAAGTATGCCAAAAAGGTCACTTTTGCGGAGCGTCTGTGATACGCTCCTGGGGTGCTTGAAAGTGGCTGTTTTCGTTTCATGTGATCGAGGCCTTCGAGAAGCGATCTATTCGATCGGACCGTACCGATGGAAAGTACTCTGGAGAAACTTTCAAGAATTTCCAAATTTACACATTTCTCAAGTCGTTTGACGGTGCGTTTTGATTAGGGAATCGGAGAAAAAGTCAACCTTGGCAGAGCGTCTATGAGACGCTCTAGGGGTTACCAAAAGTTATAGTTTTCACACCATATGATGGAGGGCTTCGGGAAGCGCTCTATTTGATCGAACCGTATCGATGGAAAGATCTATGGACGAGCTTTCAAGAATTTCCTGATTTACGCATTTCTCAAGTCGGTTGACGGTGCGTTATAACCAGGGAATCGGGGGAAATGGCAATTTAAGCAGAGCGTCTGCGAGACGCTCCAAGGAAATTTTATCGAGTCTTGTGAGCTTAGTGTCATAGGGTGCTCCTTGGGTTAAACAAGGGCGTGTGGTGAAACCCTCTGCTCGAAATCTCAAGGCCGGTGTTGTTTCAAGGCATATTTGGGCTTCTAGGGGCAAAACGGTCATTTTGACCAGGGTTGGCTGGAAATGATCAGGAATGGTTTGGTATATTGTGTTAAGTGTGTAGGGTTGTTCAGGGATGGTTTTGGGAGAGTCTTTTACCGGTCGGCGGGGTTTGCGCAGTGTTAAGGTGTTCAGGAGCAAAATGGTCATTTTGACCGGAGTGGGCCGGAATATGACCGAATTTGGACCAAATGGCGTGCGGGGGATGCTTAATGGTTTAACAACATTTTAGAAGGATGGACTTATCGTTTTGAGGGATTTTGAACTTTCCCAAAACGTGCATGGAGGCCCAAGGGGCAGGTTTGGTCATTTTTCACCGAGTCGGGCTAGCAGGCACCGGTGTTGACCTAGGTGTTGGTTCCCGAGACCACCCGATCTCGAAAAACTACCTGTGCGATGTTGGTCTCCAAGAATGCCCATTCTTAGAGAACTACCTGTAGGGGTGGTGTTGGTTCCTGAGAACGCCTGGTCCCAGAAAGCTAGCTGGAGGGGTGGTGTTAGTCTTTGAGAACGCCCGGCCTCGGAGAACTACCAAATGACGGACATTCTACGTTGGCGGGCTAGCAGGCGCCAGAAGTGAACCGTCTGGAATTTTGATGAGGTGTTGGTCCCCGAGATCGCCCGATCCCAAGAAGCTACCTGGATGGTGTTGGTTTCTGGAACCCCCCGGTCTAGAAAGCTGCCTGGAATGATGGTGCTTATGGCTTTGGCGGGCCCTTATGGGCCCGAGAAGCGACTAGTTGACTGGATTGGAGATTGAATGGCTCATCTTGAGCTTACATGTGGTGTGGTGTTTGAAGACTACATCCAATCAAGTCGGAGATTGCTGAGCGGAAAAAAATGGGGTGCTTACACCAACAAAAAAAATATGTAGTAGTGCAAGTAAGGATCGTTCCTACGGAGAGTGTCTACCCTAGTTTTATGCTATGTGAATAAGGATTGGGGGGGTTTGGATATAATGAAAAATATTTTAATAATAACTAAGAAACAACTCGGATTAAGGTATTAAAATCAATCGAAAGAACAAACATTGGTCTAAGTCAACATCCACCATCGGAATTTACAACTGATCATCGATGCAAGCATATCAATTCACATATTGAATATTCACCGTTGGAATTGTTTTCCTATCTCTTCTTAGTCGTAGTTAATTAGAAAACAAGCAATCTCATTAACCCTAATTATTAAACAACCCAGTATAAGCACTCAAGGTTTAATCTAGTAGCAGCCTTAAAAATTAGAGAGATCGATGAAACTAAACAATACAAGTACAAGCGGTTGCATTTAATTTACTTGAACGTCCTTCCTAAGATTTAAGAATTCCTGACGCAGTAAATCATTAAATCTTAGTTGCTTCGCAAATTAGAGAAATCAAATAATTACAGATTTGATATCTAATCCAACAGTAGATTGCATCGAATAATAAACTAGTAGGCCTCCTAGTGATTAAACAAGACAATCATGAAAATAGACACAGAAGAACATCTGATACTCAAAGCATAAATCGAATAATGAAAACAAATTAGATCTCACAGTTTATTTTTTATTCCGAAGCTTCCGTTTTCTTTGACTAAGATTCAGAGTTTAGCCATGCAAGGCCATGAAGAAAACTCAAATAATAAAGCAGAGAAGAAGATAGAAACATATGTTTTCTACTACTTTTTCCTCCTAGAATAATATGAAAAATGCCAACCCTAGAGACAAAACAATCCCAACTTTTATAGGCTTCTGAAATTCTGTAGGTTCGTACAACCGTGCGAACACCCTTACTACCATTCAAACGCATCAAACCACCGTTCGAACGGTGCGTCGAACGCACTTCAAATGGAAAAATTGCTCTCTGTATTCTTCGAACACACTTCGAACCTGAATTTGGCGTGAACCCGTCTGACATACCGTTCGAACGCGTATGCAACCGTTCGAACGCTCCTTTGGACCGTTCAAATGCTCTTCCAATTTAGCACGAATTCGTCACTTTTAAGCTAGGGTCCTCTTCCTTGGCGTTCCATAGCACCCTAAATCAAAATATAAGAATAATAAGTATATTTAGGCACCAAATAAGTATAAAAGATTAAACATTAAGAGAGAAAAATATGAAATTTGCATTCTCATCAGAAGATGAAGCCCAAAATTAGTGGGAGGCAATGAGACGAATGATGGATTCCTAGGATGGTGGAGTACTGATTACATAGCAGCATTTTTTAGAGGTATTCAATGAGTAGTACTTTTCACTTGTTTATAGATATCAAAAAGAGCAAGAGTTTATTTATCTGAAATAGGAAAAGATGACAGTATCTGAATATGAAAAATAATTTACAGCATTGTCAAGGTTTGCACCTAACTTAGTGCGTACCGAAGATGCTGAATGTAGGAGGTTCCAATAGGGGTTAGAGTTAAGTATCCGATCACTGGTTACAGCTATTGAGATGGTCAGGTATGCTGACTTGGTGAATAAAGCAAAAATTATGGAACAAGATATAAAAGAATTAGCGAGTAGAAGAGAACAATTTAAAAATGAGAAGTTTGATTCGGGGGCTGGAACTTCACGCCAAAAATCAATGAAATTTGTAAGATTTTGTGAACAAGGAAGATCACAGTCGGGCCAAAGAACAGGGAATCCCAAATGTGGAAGTCCTAGAGGTCGTGGACCTTGGAGACCTTCGATAAGACCTTTAGGTTCGGAATCTTCTAGTGGAAAAGGTGGAGGAGTTACTTGCTATAAGGGTCACGCCTCAATTTTTTGCACCATCGAGATGATATGTGGGAAATATATTCTCCCGTTAGAACTCATCCTCTTAGAAGGACGAGTGCGACTAGGTTTGAATTGAAAATTAATTTGAATAAGGGCTTTTAGAAAGGATTTAGAGTCGCCACCTAACTTCGTTAAGGTGAGTTAGGTCATCTAAAACTAAGTGCAATCCGAATGTTAAACTTAGGGTTTTGGAAAATGTTTTAAAAAACTTTCTTAAAAGAGGGTTTTTAAAGAAAACATGTTATTTGGCAACCTTTGAAAAGATTTAAGCCTTTTTTAAAAATAACTTCATTTTGATCTTTCAAAAACAATGATTATAGGTTCAGAGGTTGGTTACATATAGGTAAGATACACTAAGCTATCGCCATATCCCGCCCTTGCAATACCTACATGTCTTTTCACCTTAGGTTCACTCATTTAGAATATTCAGTTACTCAATGTTCAATTATATCCACTTTGAGAATTTTGAAAAGTGGTTTAAGTCATTACTTTAGGGATGATATAATGCATGATATGCAAGTACATAAAAAGAATTCGAAGAGAGATTGATTTTGAAAAAAGAGAATTGTAATATTGAAAAAGGTTGTGATCGCACCCATGAGGGTTGACTATATATCCCTTTGTTGGGAATCAGGTCAGTCATAATTCGGACTCAAGGTTCAATTGAAAATAGACACTTTGGGGTCTTGTTTGATTTGAAAAGACACTTTGGGGCCTTTCAACAATTTGACTTGAAAAGGGTTTAATTTGAACTTTGATTTGAATATTTGAAATTGAACTTTGATTTGACATTGACTTTAAAATAGAAGTTGGACTTATTTTAAAATGTTTGAATTGAACTTTGAAATCATCTTGACTTGAATTGAACTTTGAAAACCATCTTGGTTTAGAAAATAGTAAAAGTTTTCTAACTTAGGGTTAGGATTAAACTTGGGTTTTGGCCTCCTAGTACTTAGATAATCTAGTGTTTAAACATGCACTCGAAAAGTTTGATTTTAGAAAATTTGATTTTAGGAAAGTTCTGAATTAGCAAAGTTTCAAATTAGGAAATTTATATTTTAGAAAAGTTTTCGCTTTAGGAAAAATTTGATTTTGAAAAGATTCAATTTTAGAAAGATGTGATTTTGAAAAGTTTTTATTTTAGGAAAGACTTGATTTTGGAAAGATTAGATTTAAGAAAGTTCCAAATTTGGAAATGTTTGATTTAAAAAAAGGTTTGAATTTAGAACTTGAAAAACTGGAATTTGAAAAGGTTTGACTTAAGAAATATTGAATTTGAAAAGTTGAGTTTGAAAAAAGTTTGACTTAGGTTTGAGGTAATTAAGGATTTAAGCACTGCTAAGACCTAAGGCATATGCAATGCATTTGAATTTGAAAATATTGAATTTCAATTGAAAAAGAAAAGTTTTGTTTTTGAAAAGTTTACAAAAAAGAAGGTTTTGAAATTACGAGAGATTGACATTAGGAAGGATTTAAAAGTTTGAAATTAGGAAAGATTTGATCTCTATTTCTTAAAATAGAAGATTAGATTTTATTTTCATAAATAGATGATTTGATTTGGTTTCCTATTTAAAAAAATTTTGATTTGAGTTGAAATTGAATTGTTTTAGTTTTGAAAATCTATCATTTTTTGTGATTTTGAATTAGAAAATCTATGATTTTTTGTAGAAAATAGTTTTAAAAATCTATGATTTGATACAAATAGAAAATCATAATTTTATGTGAGGAAACTAGGGTTTCCTAAACATGGGCTCTAGGGTTTTGACTTGGATTTGAAGACAAAGAGTTTTTAAAAAGTAAATATTTGAGAAGAGTTTTTAGGAAGTATATTTGCAAAACTTATTTTAGAAAGGTGTGAAGATGGACTTTTGAAAGTCTCTTAAATATCTCACTTTCCTAAAACGATTCAAATCATGAGAAGACTATAACCATTCTAGGGTAGTGATTTTGGCAACAACTAGGGTTTGAAACCCTAATATGGACTTTGATGGTCTCTTTGAATATAGCATTTTTCTAAAACAACTCTAACCATGGAATGGCTAGAATCATCTTAGAGTGGTGATTTCTTGAAAAATAATTTAAGACTTAAACTCAAATTTGGACCTTGATTGTCATATTGAATATAACACTTTCCTAAAACAACCCTAATCATAGAATAGTTAGCTTCATCTTAGGGTTGTGGTTTTTAGAATAAATTTGAAGGAAAAGGTTTTGAAAGAAACTTTTAATGCAAGTTTGAAACACCTTTGGATGGATGATTATGATAACAACAATGCAATAGGGACATGAACATACAAGGCTAGGTTTCACCACATAATCAAGGGGGTCAGACCCACACCGTCTTAAGCAGAACTCAAAGAAAATCCCCGACATGGTGATTCTCTCCGAGGCCTTCCTAGTCATGAACGAGGAGGTCCCTTATTTCAAGTACGCAAGAAAAATGGGGTAAAATATGGAGGGAAAAGACAAATTGTTTGGAGGCTAGGGAGAAGAGAGAAGGGGGGATTTCATAGTTTGACTAGAAACCCTACCTTGTCTTTTCTTTGCCTTGATGCTTTGATGGTGGACTTTGCTTGAACTTTGAGTTGATCTTCAAGAGCTTCCAAGAGCTAGACTTAACCTTTAATAGATGCTTTGAGGCAAGGATTTGAGTGTATAAATTGTATGGAGGCTAGGGTTTGAGGGGACTCGAATTGGAGAGCTTTGAAAAGCTCTTGTTAATGTGTCAGTGGTTTTTGACTATATTGTATATGAGATGACAGTGTTTAAAGTTATTTGCAATTGGTTTGTAATTATTATGGATTTACTTTAGTAGTCTACTAATGATGTATGGTGGATCGTGATATGAGTTTATATATATGATAATATTGTTTATTTTATAAGATTTCTATCTTTGGGATTATATTGAGATTTCGCTTACAGGATGAGAACCTGTGCGATCACAATCACCTTAAGAAGGTGTTATTGACACCTGATTAGGAGTGAGCATGACAATTATAGCTTTTTTTTCTTGGGCTTTTCCAATGTAATGACAGGGTATGTGTGAATTGTGATAAACAACGGAAATGGATCTCTAGCATCCCCCCCACTAGTCACTAGTCCCTTTATATTCTTCTGACATCATCTAACTGAGAATATGATCTCATACACTACTCATGGTACTTACGATCAAAGGTATATTTGGTGTTCTATAATGATATTTTAAGTCAACTTAATTCACTGGCCCCAACTGTGAGTCGCCTTTTGACTTAATTCTGAAACATAGTGCTGGTCTGTTATGAAATAAATGCATCTCACACCTCATTGCACTTTCCCATTACCATGCTACGTCTATCTAACATCTTGTCTCATGGGTTGGGTTCATCTTGTCAGCACAAGAGAAACCCACCATTAATATATAACTCAACAACTAGTTAAACAAGATACAGGTTCATACTCGATCTTTCTTATACTTAGTCCAACCACGTTTTCCACACTTTCTACTAATCCCATATAAGACCTAATTCCTTGCTCTGATACCAACCTGTCACGCCCCGGATTTCTCCCGCCCAGAGATTTCTAGGTAGCGCGATGTAGGCCATTCGCTAATCCCACATCGATTCATTATCACTTCTGATGAGGGATCAACAGATGTTCGAAATGCTATATTCTAAATAATAACAGTTTCGGTCTCTAAAATAACTCAAATAACACACTAAATCCATACCTCATCATAATATCTCATTACAATTATCCGATGTCTCCGCTCCACTTGAATCAGAATTTAGAATCTAGATAGTTTCGAAATCCTGCTGAACTAAAAGAAGACAAATGGATCTTGGGGTTTCATTTGTGACCTTTCTTAAGTTACAACTTACTTTTTGAAATCCCTACTGTTGTTCCTTTCGCTTTTCACCCTAGGGTAGATAGCGGGAATCAAACCCATGTTTTCTCCTTAGCAAAGAGAAATTTTACCATTCGTAGGAACGTCCACGAATTTGATCAATTACTCTTCGAGCTTTATGAGCAGACATCGATATACGTTAACCTAAAGTGTATACTTTTGCTTTTCTCTTCTTTAGCATAAGGTTTGTCTCATACTAATGAATGATAAGTATCTATATTTTTATTAACGACGAGATCTATTATCGCCTTTCACATGTCCTCGGAAATTTAAAGTAGGTGAAAATTCTCCCAATTTGTGACCTACCATACGCTCTGTTATAAAAATAGGTAAATGTTCTTTCCCATTATGGATAGCAATGGTATGGCCGATCATTATGGGCATGATGGTAGACGCCCGGGACCAAGTTACTATTATTTCTTTTTCTGCTTTTTTGTTAAGCTTATCAATTTTTCTTAATAAATGATTCGCTACAAAAGGATTTTTTTTTAGTGAACGTGTCACAGCTTACTCCTTTTTTTCTTTTGTAAAGACGAAGAAAGAAATTCTATTTTCTCTCCTATTTACTACGGCGACGAAGAATCAAATTATCACTATATTTATTCCTTTTTCTACTGCTTCAAAGTGTAGTATAACCCCAAGGGGCTGTGCGTTTTTTCTAAGGGCCCTCTTATCTCTTCCTTCTCTGAGCTCAAGTCATGGAAGAAAGAGAAGAAGGTATCAGCAACAACCGGTTTTATTACGGCACAGCTCATGATGTTTATATCGATCTATTATGTGCCTCTACATCTAGCATGAGGTAGACCTCATACAATAATTGTCCTAACTCTACCCTCTTTTTTGTTTCATTTCTTTTGGAACCATCACGAAAACTTTTTTGATTATGGATCTACTACCATAAATTCAATGTGTAATTTCAACATTCAATGTGCATACCTGAATAATTTTATTTTTTAATTATTCAACCATTTCATTTTACCAAGTTCAATGTTAGCCAGATTAGTCAACATTTATATGTTTTGATGCAACAACAAGATGTTATTTCTAAAATGTTACTCATAAAATAGGGTGAGCTGTAAAATCTAGCAGTAATATATTATCCAACATACAACAAGTTTAAGTTTTTTCATAAAACAGTATTTAACTAGTTTTTGAGATAGCAGGTGAAAGTAATCATATCGAAATCAAGACAAGTGCTACAGTACTCAATAATATAGAAAATTATATATGATACATTCAAAATTCTAGCACATGTCATGCAAAATTCAGTAAAAAGTATGTTATCTCAACAAGCAATAATTGATTTCTTTACTATCTTCAAAGCACCATCTTATCTCCCCTTTTTGTGTACCAATTCTTAAATCTGGTAGCACGGTTATTTAACCTTATTTAAGGTTTGGGCCAGGAGCAAGCCTGCATCAGTCTGGACTTAGGACCAAGTTCGCATCGATCTGGATTTACGACTAAGTCCGCATCGGTCTAGACTCGAAACCAAATCCGCATAGGTCTGGACTTGTAACCAAGCCTGCACCGGTCTGGACTTCAGACCATAACCTCCCAATTCATTTTCATAACCATATTATGTTCATTTCAATAGTGAATAGTTCGTTTTGCTGTCTCATATATGACAGTTGAAAGCATACAATAATATAGGTTAAAAAGAATGTAGAAAATCATGTTTTTCAATTCAGACATTTGCACAGTTCAAAATAAATATATCAAAATAAAATTGGCATTTTATTACTCTGGATTGGTACCTCCTACCTGATCATCCAAGTTGATTCAGATAGTACTCTTGAATCGTCTCGATTTACATGTAACTCTTGGTTCAGCCTCCCTTTATCTGAACTTACCTCCCCAAGTCCTCTCGTTCACTGATTTCATGGAGCAGCAACCCCCTTTCCCTCCGTTTCTCTCTCTTTCTCTCCCTTTCTCTCTCTATAACTCTCATCCTACAAACAGGAGGTCTCTCCCTTTTAGAATAACTGATTTTCCCTCCCTAGTAGTTTCATGGGGTTTAACTAAAGTTGTGTGGAAAAGTGGTGACGAATCCCACTTCCTCACTCCCTTCTCATTTTAGCTTTTGCCTCTCCCCTTATCTCTTTCCTATGGCACGGTTGGAGAGGGGTGGCAGCCATGCTTGGCAGCCCCCAAATTCCTTTTCACTTTATTGTCTCCCTTGTAGAATTTTGTCAAGTGACGGCTTGTCCTCTAACTTTTCTACACTTCTATATATGTATACATATTCAACACACTTATAAACAAATATATACATATATATATATATATATATGTCTAGCCATATGATAATAATTATTATTATTATTGCAAAAGGAAAATTTTTAAGTTTTTACAAGGAGAGCTCATGAAAAGAGCCATGAGCTCAACCCCATGAGAAACTTGCTCACACATAAATGTACTTATCTAAACGATAAGCTCCGTGTGAAGCCCAGCGCTGACATAATAGCAATTATAGCACTATAATGCTGTTGGTACCTATCTGCATAGGTTGTTAATACTTGGCTCCAAATGTTTGCCTCAATGTATGATTATTCAGTAAATAATTTCAAAACTTATGAAATCACTCCACAATAGCAAAAAAGTAACCTTATTTTATTTTGTGGTAAGCAAGTCAGCCACACCTGAGATGAAAAACTGTGATTTGGTCCAAATATATATATATATATATATATATATATATAAATTATGTTAATTCTTATATTTTGTTTTTATTTTACCTGACACTCGTTTGATATTTTTAAAATGTTATATTTTAAAGATAATTAATTAGATAACTATCAAATTTGTATGATTATACAATTCAGATAACATACAATATATATACACACATATATAATGAGATTGTGAAGCAAATCATGCCTTATACATCACTTTAGTAGTATTGCTTTTATGAATTCTTTATGGAAACTTAATATTTTGAGATTAAGTTCAAAAAAAAAAAAAAGAAACTTTATCAAATGAATATAATTTTTATCTAGTAAATAAGTTGATTATAATTAAATAAAGTACCTACATATATATATATATATATATATATATATATATCTACTTTAATTTTTTAGGGAGACGGTAATATTGTGCCCAGGGATCAATCTGGGAGTTGCAATGGTGGAGTTTGAAATTATTCCCTTTAGCCGGCTCTAAAGGTGTCAACTTTGAATTGCATTTTTAATTATTTTGAATTTTAAATTAATTATTAATAATATGTTTATTGTGAATTTGAACAAGCCCTCATTCCCCGGTGTATTGCCCGGGTTGACAAGCATCTTCAGAGTTTTTTGCAAGTTCTAATTTTATCTTAAAGGAGTTAAAGAAGAAATGGAATTTTGCCCTGGAAGCAATTTTTCCACAACCTCGACACTATTTATACCGCAACTATGCCTCAGCTTTTCTGATAACAAAATGGAGAAGTCTGGGGTATGAGTTTCAAAATTGAAACAGAACACAGATAAACAAGAGCTCCAACACACTAGAAACTTTTTTGTTTTCCTTTTTTTTGTGTCAATATATTCAGTAGCGCTACAGGACTCAACCCAGCCTATGCATATGAAGCTGTCTGAACTCAAATACACATCTGTGCCTGAGAGTGCCAATATCAACCCAGCCACAAAGACTTGACCCTAAGCCTGAAAATTCTGACTCTGGCAGCACATACACTTCTTCATTAATTAGATACAGATAATATATATACATACAGCATTGAAAAATGTTCAACATCCCGGCAATGTACCTAAAGAAGGAGGTCATAACCTTTAGGACTCCCTCCCATCCTCAAGCAGGCTTTCACTGGCATATCCACTGCCCCAAGCCCTCCTCTTCCATATCCTCTCCACCTCTTCAAATGTCAAGCCCTTAGTCTCCGGCACATAAACAGCCACAAACACGAATGCAAGAACCGCCACGCCTGCCAGAATCAGGAAAGTAGCACCAGTTCCCACAGCTTCAGCAAGTGAAAGAAAACTCTGGGCTACAATGAGATTTGAAACCCAGTTCACAGTAGCAGACATGCCTCCACAAATTCCTCGATATGCCTCCGGATATACTTCTGAGTTCACGGTCCATGGCACGGGTCCCATTCCAGGAGCAAAGAAAGCAATATACAAGGCCAACCCCAAAACCGCCATCCACCCATAGAGTTCATTTGAAGAATTGGAAGATTCCAGGAAAAAGGCCGTGGAGAGGACAATAAGGGACAAAATCACACCAAATAAGCTACTGAGGGCCAACTTTCGGCGCCCAAAGTGATCAATGAGGTAAATCCCAAGAACTGTTCCAGTAGCATTCATTGCAGCAACAATCAGGGATAAGAAGAGTGCTAACTGGTTGGAACTGAAGCCAGCCATCTGAACAATTGTTGGGCTGTAGTACATGACCGTGTTGATACCAGTGAACTGCTGAAACGCCTGCAAATTGAGAATGCTTCCATCACCAAATGACAATGGCACTATGTGATAAAGGTAGTGAAAGAAAAATATATACTAACTAGATTCTAATTTCAGCTCTGCGAAATTAACTTTGTTTCTCAAGATAAATGCAACATTAACTGAATATAACGAAAGAAAGCCATATGCATTGAGCAGCAACAGCTATACTAGCAAGGAGTAGATACTTTATAAACATTGAAAGTCATGCCAGGGGCAAAGGAAAACCAAAATTGACTTGGTAAGATAGCAAGTGAAGAAGCTGTGGGGGTGATTTAACTGAACATATACCCACAAATGGAGCTTGTGAATTACAAAATTCCCAACATCAAATTCTACATGTTCTTGCTGCAACATGAAATCTTGAGGAAACTCTACCTTTTGTGGAATTGAGTCCGAATCAAATCCCATACGATAATAACAAACAAACTACTCAATCCTGACCCCGTCAACGTGGGCATCTAGGAGTGGACTGCGTACCGACTTGAACTGACATATTTGGCTGAAGTGGCTAACCTTGGATCCAAGCAGGCATTGTCATGCTTGACAACTCAACTTTTGATGGTCAATTATATCACACATGTCTAATGGCTTGAAATGTTATTTCAGGGACACATTTCACACTGCCCATTAGGAAGCAGCCTCCCAAAAATCAACTATCCTCCATTTTGGAGAAGGCAAGCTTTCATAACTCTCTATTCTTGGAACTTCAAGATAAAGCAAGTGCAACTTTTCTAACATCTAATTGCAAGTCATCCTAACCAGAGATACCAAATTAAGCCCTTGCGCAAAAACTGAAATGCCACTTGAGTTCAAAACTCCTTAGAACATTGATAACCACTGATCTAGCCTAGACATTTTGAGCTTTTTTTTTTTTTTTTAATTGAACTTGAGTTCAAATGCAGCTTTCAGTACATTTACTGTTTGCGAGGGTTTTGAGTCTTTATGCTGCGCTGTTTCTGGTGTTTCACTTTACTTTTTGTTCGATTTTTATCACATCCAACTTTTTAAATTTTTCCCCTTTAATGGGTTTTGAATTGGCCATTAGAAATTATGGCAATTATCCTTGTATATTGTTTATGCCATGTATTATAATTTTTTTTGTTTCACAGTTATAGGTTATCAATTGTGTGGATACTAACATTTACTTTCGGTCTTGTCCATCTATTGGAATATTATCAATGGAAAAGAAGAACAATCTGTGAGTAAAAATTTCAATCATGAGATGCTCAAATACTAGGTACCTAGTATTAGGCTTTTTAGGTAATTGGAATTTTACTATCTAGATTTATTTATCTATGCTTTTATATATATTATTGACGTTATGATTCGATTCTTGTTCGAATCTGGTTGACCTAAGGGTTGAACTAGTGACTGGTAACCCAATCCTTTTTCTGGTTCGCTCAACAATCCAAGTTTCAAACATTGGTTAAAATGTAACCAAGAAAAACTTCACCTCTATTTTTCTTTTTCTTTTTCTTTTTCTTTTTTTTTTTTTTGATACATTGGAGGGACCACATTCATGGGTAGGGGCACCACTATCACTGGGCTAACCTCTCTACTGAGTTCTATTTTTCTTTTTGAGAAACGAATAATGATATCTTCCCCCATTTGAAATGACCTGGTAATTTTGTAATTAGACCAGAAACTGAGCACCCCATAAAATATATGATTAATTGCAACAGAAAACTCAATAAAGGGTGAGAGGTAATATCTCAAATGCAACACCAAGATGGCACACACTTTCCAACTGTTATAGCACCAATAAATTAAGTTACTTTTGGAAAAAAATTCGGTTTTCTGCAAAGTCTCAATCTTACCTGAAGTCCAGCTCCAGCAAGGAATGCAAGTCGGATTTCTTTTGATGTGAATACATCCCAGCATCTGACAGAATTTTCTCTCTGGCGTTCTTCCTCTAATGCAACAGAAAGCTGCTCTATCTCCTCCTCCAAACGACAAGGATCATAAATTTTAGAAAGCACAACAATTGCTTCAGATTTGTCTTTCTGCACATTAGTAGAAAAGGCATTCAATATGTTATTTCAGTGAAGGGAAAAACAGCTGGAGAAAAAACTGTGTTTGAAGAGAAACTTCTCTGAAGGATGAAGTATTTTGTACCTTCATGTAAAGCCAGCGTGGGGACTCAGGCAAATATAGCATAAGGGAAAATTGAATAACAGCCGGCACACCAGAAATTCCAAGCATCCATCGCCATGTCCCTGGGACCTGCTCAATCATTGACATCGCAAGAAGACTTCAAAATACACACTAAGGAAAAATGTAAACAAGAAAGAAATGAAGATCTTTCATGCCTCCTGCTTACCAAGGAAAAAACAAAATTATGATTTAAAAAAAACGTCTTACTACCCCACACTTCCATCACTCCAAAGAGTTACAAAAATAAGAGAAGTGACTACATGCCAGGGAACCAAATCCCAAATGATATTCAAGCAGTCAGCTAAAATATTTGAGAAATAGAAACTTTAGATTAATCAAATAACTCTATAATACACTCATTACTATTGTCACTAGTAGCAACATTCAAATCCGCCCCTGCCCCCCAATTTTTGTTAACTCTTTCACAAGTTCTCCATTGCATAGCCTACGTGACAAGTTTTTGTTTTTAGTTACAAGGATATTATTAGCTATTGGGCCACAGTTAAATTTATAGTAAGAGAAGAAAAGAAGAAAGGAGAAGAGAGCAAAAGAAGAGAAGATAGAGAGAATCTCTTTATGGCTAAAGAGAGAAAATCAGAACTAGGGCTCTCTCCCTTAGTCACCTCTATTTATATTAATATGGTTCAAAGTACATAAATACCCCTCAGGCTATTAAACAATTAATGAAAGCATAAAACCATAACACATAACAGCTACAAAATCAATTTATCCTAGGTCTGAAGGAGAACGGATAATTTTCAACAGTGTGATTCTTCAAGTTCCACTCCTTCACTTGCTTTCGCAGTAGAATAGTCATTAGGCCTACCTTTTCATACTAATGAATTAAAAGATCGTCAAATTTGTTTCAGTCCAATAGGAATGAGGCCAAAAACCTTTCCATCCCAACAAATTACAAGTTGCATGGATATTACCCAATGTAGAAGGATCTATAAGAAAGGAAGGTTCACTCAGGAGCTAGCAAAACACCTCTGATGACATCAGAGACAATGGAGATGACTAGGTGAGAGGCAACCCAGTATTAGATAGAGAGAGGGAGAGAGAAGGGGAAGAAGGAAGAAGAGAGAGGGGGGGGGGGGGGGGGGGGGGGTGGTGTTTGCAGTGGATAACGAACTAACTAAAATGAAGGGCAGAATCACTTACATAGATATAGCGTTGTCAAATATTGTCAGAGAGGATAAAGTCCAAATAAGATAAGAACTTGTCAAAGTTAAGCTGATAAGGCTCATTTGTGGAGACCCTGCCTAGTAGAATAGGTAACTAAGTTTCTAGAACTTTCATAGAGAATCAAAGCAGCTAAGGCTCATTTTGCTAGAGACCTTTCCTAGCGGGTTAGGCAAGTAATCTTCTAGGACCTTCCAAGGAATCTGGCCTGAAGGCAACTAGACCCGCGTGAAGTGTAGTGCCGCAATGAAGCCTCCATTTCTAGCCGCCATCAAGCCACAACACTCTAGAGTTCAGTGGTGCCTGCTGAACCACTTCGGCAGACCTAGCCCACTTCTTAACCTAGGTGAAGTTGCACGGTTTGTGCCCTTCACTCTTAACTCATGTAGTGGGTTAAGAAAGAATTCCTTAAAACCAAAACACACTCTAATTGTTGTTGGCTCCAAGTCGTTTGATATAGCTAACATGTGACATTCAGTAGGCCAAACACGTGTCACTAGGAATGATCTCACACGGTACCTATGACAGGTGGATGTTGCCATGCTGACATATCAAGCACAAGCACATGTTCATATGGCATACATGACACGTGGCTAGTGAGTGGATGCTTATGCCTAGAAATACTCTTTTGTAACCACCCTCCCCCCGGCACAAATAAACAATAAGAATCAAAGCAAAGGGGACCTCTGAGTTAGCCGTACAACAAGGTTCCAGCCCTATCGTACACCACCACCAGGGTTCCTCCCACCCAACGAATATAAAGAAGCCATAAACATCAATCCTATAACCCTACCACTAGTCTCCTACATCAACTTTGACAAAACCCTCCAAATATTCCCACTTGACATTGAAAATGAAACTAATTCTATAAACAAGTTTTTCAGTTAAAAACTTATAAACAGAAGGGCGACAAAGTGAAACATTTGGGGCGGATCATTTTGTCGCAGAAGTAAAGAACAGAATCACAAAAGGCACCTTGCCAAAATTAAAGAGTGGAAACTCTAGCTTTGGGAAAAAAACAAACCAAGCTGTCAACAGGTAAATGCATACAAAAAGTCAAAAGCCTCAGCTAATTTATACTTCTAGAAAATTGATGAAAGTGATACTAGAAAAACAAACAGTTTGGATGCACACTCCATTAAAACTTGACTTACATAGCAGATATATAAAAGAAACCTCCAGCATCCATTATTTTCAAGATTGTAAAATCATTTTCTGCTTTCACTTCTGTTTTGTTTTAACAGAGAAAGACATCATCAGCAACAGATAACCAATGACATTAAATACTCAACACTTCAGTGGAAGATGGATGAAAAATCACCTCTTTTACAGCTAATTCATACATATCAAATGATTTAATAGAATTACAGCACTAAGGAGCAGGGTAGATGGGCTTCCAAATGGTCAATCAATGACTACTCTATAGTCTCTACCAGCCAAGCAAGGAGGGAAAATTGAAAGTGGTTGCCCCTAGGTCCTAACTAAGTGGTCAACAACTACCACATAATAGCATGTATAAACTATTAAGTAGAACATATAGCCATAATCTACTATGTAAAACTGATGCTGCTAGACAATAACAAGAAAAATATTTTTATTCTTCTATTTAGAAACAGTGTGTAAAGAGGATGCTGTGATCAATCACAATAATAACTTCAGTAAAAAATTAACCAGATGCAGTCAACAATCAACACCACATTACAACTTAAATAGGCAGGAAAGGAAAGAATAGTTTCCTCCACTGATGTTTCTCATTGCCAAAATATATAATGCAAGCCCGAATTTCTATCTTGATGCTGCTGCTTCAACACTGCACAATGGAAAACCTTTCATGCCAAGAAAGCATTTGTAATAAGCACAAATCAAGGACAAATTTCTCCTGCACTATTGCATCAAATGGAAATAAATATGCTTTTTGTGCAAACATATTGATAATTGATATTGAAGTCATGAATATGCTATAAAGTATGAAAGTGGTAAAAACGAAAGAGTGAGAAAAAAGAAAAGTTGTACATTCCATGTTTCCTAATTTTCATCACACGATAAAGTAAAGACCAAAGTCATACGTCCATTATTATCTAAGAAAATGTATAAAAAACAGTGATCTGATAAAGCGACAGTAAGACCAGATTAATTAGCAAAATAACCATTTGAAATTAGTGACCTCAGCAACATTTCAAAACTTTCTGACACTAAAATAAAAAGACAAGCTAGTCCAATTTTAACAGCATTATGGCACTCCAGAAATTATGTCAAACAAACATTTTTCATAAAACCCGCCAAAAGTTCACTAGCTACTTTAAGACGAGAAAAGAACAGAATAAAGACCATCGGAGAAAAACAAAAAGAAGAAGAAGAAGAAGAAGAAGAAGGTCTCCAGCAATACATCCTCTCAGGGGTTCTAATTAGCATCCGGATAGTCGAAGGCTAGGCAGCATTGCTCTACAGGTAGTAGGAACGCATATTAAGTCCATTTCAACAAACTAATAAAACCACTTGCCTGGAAGATGGGCAAAGTTACTTTGTCGCCAACCTAAACTGATAATAGTAGTAATTGATAATAGTGATGATGGTTTAACATCATGTTGCATCAGGATTAATTCTAGAATATCTGAATACGGGTAAGTGCATGAAATGACAAAGCAAGAAAAATCTGACCTCCGTAAAAGCAAGATTGACAAGGTACGAAAGAAATTGTCCACCAGTAATCATAAGCACATTAGTGCTGACAAGACCTCCCCTTATTTCAGACGGTGATGCCTCTGCAATATACACAGGGGCAGTAACAGATGCCACACCCACACCCAAGCCAACCAAGAGTCGTCCAAATATAAGAACATATGGATCCGGTGCAGCAGCCATGACAATTGATCCAATTGCAAAGACAAAATCTGCAAGAAGAGTAGCTTTCCTGCGTCCATAAGCATCATTTATCCACCCACCGGCTGCAGCTCCAATAATTGCCCCAACCAAAGTCATGCTAACAATAGTTTCCTGCCAATTTTCAGATTCAAAACTTTTAACAGAAGAAAGTTCACAACTTTAGGGTAAAGTGACGAGGAAATAGACTCTGATGAAGAATTGGGGAGAAAAATCTATCTTAGCTTTGAAGCATTCCAAATAACACAAAAAAAAAAATGCAAGGACAATGATTTGGAATATTACAATTCGGGCTCATTCTAAGGTAGAACATGGCTGGTTCCCCTAAATAAATTACTTCTCAGAATGAAGTAAAGAACCCTATCCTTTGACTTCCAAAAATCACCTCAATAAAACACAAAACAAAAGTACCATAATACCACCTACCCCACCTGCTATGAACCTCCCACCACCAATTTCTCAGCAACACCACAAACTAAATCTTCTTTATATTTCACACATTATGACAATTCACAAAGGATTTTTCTGTCTTGACCTCCCTCTTTCTGAAAAGCTAACAAGATTTAACTTCTCCACTTGAAATTAAAGTTAAGATGCACGGATAGATGGGACATAGATACAACATGATACGAACACGCTAAAAAAACAATTTTCAAAAGAATTAGGACATCACATGGTAGGGCACATCACGAGAGGTATATGTGAAAATAATTACTATTTCTTCATTTTTTACATTACAAAAATTTTATATTTTATTATATGAAAATAGTAAGAAATTATTTTTCACGTTCTACAGATTGGAAAAGAAGTGCGGACAAACATGTCCTAATATATATTTTAGAAAACTCTTTTTATAAATAAATTGAAAGTTTTGCCATTAGAATTTCTAAAATTAAAAGATTCTAAAGGATGAACGAATAATAGATAAAAATCCACGTTACTTTTATTTTATCCTTAGACTTCAAACTTGCAATGTGTTTCATGTATATCTAAGCAATGGAAAAGTATGTTCCCCCAAGTGGCCGAAGCATGTCCGAAATCTAAAAGAATTTTAAAAGCACCAGTATCCAATTAGACAATTCCGATATTTGTCAGGGAGTGTCCGACATGGGTCCGACACAAACACAAAACCTTCTTAGAAGTGTATGTGCTTCTTAGAATAAAGTAAATTAGTTGGGATGTACTTGTACCTGTAGGAAACTACTGTTATTGACTGCCTCAAATTCATCTTTAATATACAGGAGGGCTCCTGATATTACTCCTGCAATCAACATTATCAAATTAACAACATGCAATATCTTGAAAGAGTCTCAAAGCATGAGAGATGTTAATTGACAAATGCAAACTTAAGTAGCATGAAAAGAGCAACATTCAACTACACACAATTTCACAGCAATGCCATGGATTCTATTGTTTCAAATTCTAATAAGTCTTGAGAAAGATTTTAATTTAGAGAAACATTAATTCATTTGTGCAGTCCATACAATTATTGAACTATCATTTCTCTTTTCTTGCTAACTATTCTTCTGCTTTTTGTTTTCCCTCGTAATCCCTTTTTTTCACTTCTTTTTTTTTTTCTGTGTTTTTAGTTTTCTCTGTTTTTCCTTTTGAAGGGGGTGGGGGGCAAGCACACTTGACAGAAATAATTGCTCAGCAAATTTTTTTTATATTTGATAAGTAAAAATAATTGCTTAGCAGATAAAGAATGAGAATTTTTAAATCGTAGCTTATAATCTTCGTCAATCAGGAAGCAACAGATGTAATGTCAGCATTTACACTGCCAGCAGACCAAAATAAAAGCTGCCCCATCTTAGTATTACACTAACACAATTATAAGCAAATCAGCAATTGGTTTTCTGTCAATTGGAGATGTTAATTTCAATTAGCAGATGGTCCTAGCTGCTAGCAACTTGGCAGTTTAAAGTTCGGATACTCAAGTGTACTGAAATGTTAGCTTTTATACAATTTATGGCTAGGCACAAAAATTGTAATCATTCGAGAGCACTGAGATTCATACACAACCACGCAAGTCCATATAAGAATACAGGATTTATAATCTATTTAAGACACTCCGGATTCATATGGATTTATAATCTATCTAACAGACTCTGGATTCATATGCAAACAAGCAAGTCTACAGAAAAGAACAGTATGATATAACACAAAATATGGAATTGTCCAAAGAAAAAGTAGGTAAAAACAGCACAGATCTTATCCTTGTCCTTTCATAGGTTCCAAAAGATCAAAATCTTGTAACTTTTACCCAACAAAGTAAACACTGCCTTTTAGATCACCTACATGGTTTTGCTTTTGATAATACACAAAGGACAGCATGTGCAACGAACAAATAAACAGCTTATATTTGTGTGGTTTCTGAATAACCACTAAACAGCTCCTTTTTATCAAGTGTTGCAGTAACAACTGAATACCAGCTATGGCAGTAAAATAAGGTCTAGGAGGGGAAAAACAGTACAAAAGTCGAACTCAGAGTACTACATTATTTGCTCTAAGAGTTGCCTTAAGGCCCTCCTTGAAGGCGGGATTGATGAAGAGCACTTCATTGGGTTTTGTAGCACCAAAAGCCTGTAAGCTTCCGACGGTTCTTGAAGCCAAAAGAATGGCAAACACCTTGGAGAAATGAAGCTCAAGGTTCCCTCAAAATGTATGTTGACTGTAAGAGAATATTTCAGTTGCAAGTAATATCATCCAAAGCCTAGGTACCCACTTTGGCTTTAAAAACATAGAAAAAGAAAAAAGAAAGAATTTATAAAGAAAAACTTGTTCCATTCAAAAATTTTCCTTAACCTGCTATTAATTAGATTGAAAACTTCAAAATTCTTATGCTATGTTTAGAACCCGAATTTGTCTAGAGAAAAGTAACGAAAAAGAAAAAGAAAAATATGAAGAAAAAAAAGAACAAAATAAAAAAAAAATTTGTTCTCCTTTTCCCACCTTTTCCTTTTCCTTTTCTTTTTTTATTACCAAATCTTTTATTCAAACATTGCCTTAATAGAAGTTAAAAAGACTGACGCTCAGCAGTTAAAATATACAAAAATATTTCTTTTTCAGTAGCTAAAATTTGGCAAAGAACTCGAGAACTTTGTTCAATGCTGCCTTGAATAGGTAACCCAGTTTCACAGTCCATCGATTTCAGAACCACAAAGAGATAAAATAAAAAACAATTAAAGGAAAAGAAAGAACTGCAAAAGAAAAGAAAAAAAAAAAAAAGATGAGAAAATAAAGATAATAAAAACACAAATAAAATTGTCCTAGCATGTAAAGCGACCAATGAATGAAAGTAACGAAGGCCTAAAATCGAAACCAACCATGAAGCGATATATAGGAAAACAAGACCATAACAAACACTTCTCAAAATCAGACAATTCAATACCTGTATCATAGCCAAAAAGCATTCCTCCAATACCAGCAATCAAAGTCAAACCCAGTACATATCCGTTGCTGAAATACGTGATTTTCCTATTCCCTGCATCTAAATACCCTGAACTTCCAGGTAACGACACGATTGTCATCTTTAACTCAAAATTTTCACAACAACACTATGATGGCAATCACGATGATCCAATGCAAACTCTCTCAACCCTATTAGTCTACAAAGATCCAAATGTACACAAACCAACCCAAAAATTAACTTAAACCCAGTTCAAGGATAGGTAGATAACTGCACGACAATTGACAACCTGATGGTACCCAATTAAAGACCACGAACTAACGAGACAATGATTCAGACCCAGTTGAAGGCTAGATAGAATAACTGAACGGAAAGCCCCAAGGGTACTCAATTCATGACAGGATCGAAATTAATCGAACAGGATCAATGCACACCCAACCCAGAAAAATTGACGGTTAGATTGTCCGATTGAGAGCTTAATCTCACTGATTAATACACATACAACCTAAGAACCACAAAAATTTAAGAAATTTCTGTGACTTCAAACAGAGAAAAGATCTAAGACCCCAATGGCGAAACTAAATCCCCGTTAAAAAGAGAGGAATTCATAGCCAAAAATGGAAATCCAGAATTTTCCGGGACTTGCAACAGAATTTCTCGGTTGTCATGTAAAGAAACGATGGATTGTTTTAGAAATACACACTGGATTTTCCTAGAAAAAAGGGATCAGCGGATTTTTGTCAAAAAAATTAGGTGGATATTGATATTTTCTTTCGTTTTCCTTTCCGACAAACACGTGAAAATTGAAAATGGAAGGGGACGACAACGAAGAGCGACCGAACATGCGTACGAGACTTGTATTAAACGGTTTTCGTAGGGAAGTTGTACTTTGCTATCCCGGAGGTGACTCACCTACCATAAAATATTTCATTTATTATATAAATAATACTATACAATTAAAAAAAATTATAATAAATTTATTAATAAAATGATATAAATAAATAAAAACTATTTATTTTAAAACAAAACACCCATCATAATAAGTTTAATAGCAATTAATTATAGAAATATCACTACCAAGTTTCTATATAAATTTTATAGAAGAATAATAGTTTTCTTATTATATTACCATTTGAAATGACGTTTAAAAGAAAGGAAATTAAAGAATTCAACTACTTTTATTTTTAATAGCTTTTAGTTTTATTTTTGGTCAAAAAAAATTTAAAGTCTAGAAAACATTAAAAAAAATTAGCTTTTGGAAGAAAAGATAAGCCAGTAGAAAATATTAAAAAAATAAAAAATAAAAAAAGAAGGTTATCTAAACGAAGCTTGTATAAATTTGAAATTTTTAAATACAAAAAACAAAATGTGGGAATACCTACTAAAATGAGCTCTTATTGCAAAAATATAAGACAATTACTTGGTTATTTGTTAGAATGCTAATTGTTATGATATAGTATAAAATGTTGTCAATGTATAAAAGCAAATTATAAGTAAATGCTAATAATGCATGTTTGGATGCAGTTTTTTAATTAACTTTTTCGAATACAATATTATTTCCTTCTTTTTGTAAGTGTTTGAACAAGTTGCCTATGCTTTTTTTTCCAAAAAAAAAAGTAGATAAAGAAACAAAAAGCTTCTTAAATAAGCCAAAAGTACCTTATTTACTATTCAAGTAAAGTAGCTATCAGTAAAAGTATCATTTATTATCATTTGCAGTGGGATTTAGAAGAGATAATAAAGAATTGGGGTATATGGGTTCGAAACTTCCAAAAAATAAAAGAAAAAGAATAGAATGAATTGTTCACCTAAATCGGTCTAAAATCCCAAAATAACTTAAAGGGAATAAGAAGATTTTAGATGTTAGACATAATTTACAAAATATTTATTACAACCTTAACTATATTCACTTTGTGATTTAAAGTTATTCAAAACAATTTAATAGAAATTACTGTCGTCTGATATAAAATAAAATAAAAAAACTTATGATATTGGACTGTCCAAAAAAAAAAAGTAATTTATTATATTTTGTTATAGTGGCATTCTTAAAAATACAAGCCAGTTTATGTGTCTTTTACCGGTAATTCACTTAGTAATGTTATATTTTGCTACTGACAAGTGAGTCACCAGGCAACAAAAATGTTATTTATTGTCAGTTGGAACAAAATTTATAAGAAAAACAAAAAAAGAACTAAATTGTATAAAATTGCTCAAAACAGCTAAAAAAGAGCCTGTTATAAGTAATGAGTAATAACAGCTAAATAATTTGATGCTGAAAACTGTTTTATACTTAGAAGAGCCACTGTACTACTCTAATAATATAATCTCAAAATATGAAAATAAATAGAAAATAGAGAGAGGATATGAAAGAAAATGCAACATGATAAAAGGTTAGATGAAAAGGTTATCTATTTGTATAGATTATTGCATATTATTATTGAATTCCACTATAACAATATACGATTTTGCAACAATAACAAATCTAATACTATTTAATATTAAATTATCAATTTTCTGTTTTTTTAATTGGAGTTATATAGAATTTTTAACCTTTGAAATAAAATAAAAAAATAAAAGATAAGATAAGGGGAGACAACTGGGTTATTTTATCATGACACCTTCCAGAATGGCGTACGCCGAGAACCTATTGGAGCTTATCTTTTGTAAAGTGATCTACCTGGCGTTTGTGGATAAGAATTTTCGGATCATATGATACAGTTTTTTTTATAAATTATACTAAAGTATTGTTTACATGACAATCACATTACTTTTTTATTCTTAAAATTTGATAACAGATTTTTTCTTCTCTTACTCCAACGTTAGTGGACTAATGACATTGACCTGGTTAAATTATAAAATTTTAAAATTTCTAATTTACCCTTGATAATATAAATAATAATAATAATAATAAATTACATTAAGTATGAATTAATATATCTTCTTCTATCTTTTACCCAATTACCCAACATCTCTCTCTCCTTCTCAAGCCCTGCTCAAAATCGCCAATCATCCCTGTCACACTTGCTCCAAATCAAGCGTCATTAACATCGTTTTAGGATGAACGTGATCGCACAGATCACCTATGTATAAGCGAAACCTCAACATAATCCCAAAGATAAAAATTTTATAAGAATACATAACATCATATTAAATAAATACAAACTATCTCATAATCCTCCAACATACATTATTAAGAGAACGTTTAATCTACACTTATGAATATTTACAAAACCATAAAATAAACAAAACTCCAACAAGACTGTAATACAATGTACAACAATATACATGACTAATAACTCAACTAAAGAGCTTCTCGAAACTCTCCAACATAACACCAACAGTGGACTGGACATCTCCTATTTTTCTCTAAAACAATCTGTGTCGATGTGAGCTATATATTAACGTGCTCACAAGATAATCGAACTCATAAAAAATGAATCATAAACATCCACTAAATTAATCATCAATAAATAATACACCACCAATAATAAAAACAATACATCTTGTAATGCAATGTATGATACACCACATACGTGCGCGCTATTTTGATAACAGTGATCCAATATATCGATGGCTTGTTATCAAGAATATCCCACATCGATACCCTTTAGGTTTGCCCCATATTGGCTAAACCTTAGGTTAGTCTCACATCGACTAAACCTCCTCCGTGCAATGTAAGATATGCACACAAAATGTATTATATGCAAATGTCATCGCATAATCTAGCAATCACCACCGATGTAGACAATAAAACATTCAATGCATTATAAATAAGATCATCTTATATTCACACTTGATATTGTCTTATACATACCGTCGAGTCACTCTCTTGGTTGAACTAGAGTGTTTTGATCTGCTTCTGAACCTATCAAATACCACCACATCAAACTTGATGAAATAGATGTTATAATTCATAACCAATGCATGACTATAGATTATACACCTTAAACATGTAATTTAGAACACCAATAATGTATTAGAACTCAATAAGATGTTAAACTATTCCCCAATGTAATGTAATGTCAACTTTAAATTATAATGTCTCACAAGTTACAAGGAGTTAAAGTACCAACTTTATATTACTATAAAGATATATGAATCTACTTTCCGACACTTTATATCACTAAAGAGTGTTAAAGCTGTTAGAAAGAGTTCGCTGGAGCGAGAAGGTAGCGAGAAGTTCGCTGGGGCGAGAAGGTAGCGAGACTTACTGGATAAATAAGTTTGCTGGAGCAAGAAGGTAGCGAGACTTATTGGATAAGTTCGCTAGGGCGAGAAGGTAGCGAGACCTCAGTGAGATCTGTTGGACGTGACTCGAAATGGCTTCCTAACCCAAGGTTTCTCCACCCCAATCCACCACAACACTTCACATAAACTTACCAAAGACTCCAAAATGCAATACCAAGCTATAAAGTAAGATTAAAGACAACTAAGAACATATTCACCAAGATGAATCAAGACTTTCACCATGAAAGCCCTTACCCCCTTTTCTCCTCCATCACTTCAATTCTCACCTTTATGACATGAATTGATATGTTAACATACATAATTAACAAATGTGCAATGAAACAAATATAAACATAAGATCTCTCACCTTCAACAATGAAATCACAAGTTTTCCCTTCAAATTTCTCCTCTTCTCTTCTTTCCTCTTCTTTTTCTCTCTTTTCTCTCATTTTCTTTCTTTTCAAACAATTTTACTACACAAGCTCCTCTCTTCTCTCTCTTCCACTTGTCTTGAAGACAATTATAAATACAAAATATATCTATTATTCCACATGTCACACATACACACTTGCTAGCAACATTCGTGAAACACACACCTCTCACACATGAAGCACACACCAAGGTGTTTTAGGGTTAAACCCCCACCTAGCACTTCCTTGCTTCCTTAATCCACCTCTCATCCACATGACTAACATAATTAATCACACTTATGATAATTAACATAAGTTAAGTATGAAAATTAATTAAGCTAATTAATCATTAATTAAGCTCACTAATAATGCTTAAAAACATGATAATCCTCCGAAAGCAAGCCGTTATTAAATCATGCTAAACATGCACCTTGATTAAGGGTAATCATGCACCATATATATGCTATTAAGTTAAGCATGATACTAACCAAATTAGGGTTTTACAATCCCCGTCATCTCGGGCCACGGCATGACAATCAACCCATGGCAACCACCAGGGCCGGCTCTAGCCTAAAGCGAGCAAAGCGCTCGCTTTCGACTCCTAGTTTGTGAAGGTCTCAAATTTTAAAAAATACCCTATATAATTTTGATATGTTAATTCTTTAAAAAAAAAAAAAACCCTTGGTCTAAATAAAAAAAAAGACCCATAAGAAAAAAAAAAACATCAGCCTAAATGAGAAAAAAAAAGGCCCATAAAAAAAAAGAAAAAACAAAAAAAAATCCCTAATCTAAATAAGAAAAAAAGACCCTTTAAAAAATAATGAAAAAAAGTCTCGGTTCATAGAAAAACGGCTCCATAAGAAAAGACACAAAACTGCTACACTAGTTAACTTGCAAGTTTATTCGTCTTTTTAAACTTGCAAACTGGTGGAGAGCTAGGGATCCAAACACAATGTTAAAGAAAGAGAAAAAGATTTTTAAATTCTGTTTATTTCCTGTTAAAGTTAGGTCTTCAAAAAGCTAGTAAATGGGTGGGTGGTACTCTTAATAGGCCTGACAAATTCAATTCATATTTATAAATTTGCTTAATTTTACTAATTTAAAACCTATTTAAACTCGTCAAAGTTTATTAATGGACTTAATTGAGTTGCATCATGCAAGCCTAATTATAAGTAGGTTTAAATAGGTTGCATATAAGTACCCATTGGGCATTGGATTAGCTAAACATATTGTAAAAATAGCTTTTACCTACAAAAAAAAAGTGTTTTACTTTTTTTTTTTGTATTTATTTTTAAAATAAATCTTCCTTCCGTCTCCTCCCACCACTATCCACCACTATGGCTGGCTTATCCCTTAGGCGATCGAGATCACCTAGGACTCCAATTTTTTAGGTCCTTAATTTTTTAAAATAGTTTATTATAGTTATAGTTTAAAATAGTTTTTAAATATTTTCTTATATAAAAAGTCCCTCATCTTTAAAAAAAATAAAACCTAAAATTAATTGGGTGTAGTGTAGCGCACATATATATATATATATATAATGAGTGTCACCCTTCTAGTTATTCTATATTTCAAGACTTCTAGTATTATTTAAATTTCAATATTTTAAAAAAAGTTCATTGAAAATAATATAATTTTAAATATAAATTCTACAATAATATTTAATATATCAAAAGGCATCGTCAAAATTTTTCGCCTTAGGCCCAATATTGTTGAGCCGGCCCTGGCAGCCACCACCATTGACTCTTCCACCTTCCCCTCATCTCTCTCTCTCTCTCTCTCTCTCTCCCTCTGCCCCACAAACAGCCACACACCCTACTCCAAACCCCACCGAAACCATCCCCAACATGGCCGTCACTAGCCAACGCGACTACCGTTCCCATCACTACCGTCACCAGCCAACGCCACCATCAGCCCATCACGTCGCGCGTCACCAGGCAACACCACGATTGGCAACCCAACACCACCGACGGCCACCAACATCATTGACCCAACACATCCGACACCACAAACACCATCGGATAATCAACGTGCGATTTTTGGACTTGATTTGGTTCCATTTGGGGTGGCTCGATTTATGGAGTTTTTTTTGCAGGTTTGGTTGTGAGTTTGTATTATATATATACATGTAATTTCATTGTGGGTTTGGGGGTGATGAGAATGTACAGGTGCATATATGTAGAGGTTGGGGTTTGGTTTTGGGATTGTTGGAGATTGGGAATTGTACAAAAATTGGTAGTTTGGTTCAGATTTGTATTTGTATATATAATATATGCGTATGACTGTGTGCATCTCTCTGTCTCTTAATCTACATTCTGATTTGGTGGTGAGCTCTGTTAAATTGTTGATGGGCTCCGCTAAATTGGTGGGTGCTTGGAGGGGTGGTTATGGGAGTGCTGGTGGTGGTTCGGTGGGTGGCTATGCTGGTTTCGGTGGGAGTGGAGTGTATGGCTATGGTGGTGGTTCAATGGGTGTGCCGTGGGTGGCTATGGTGGGTGTGGGTGGTTGAATGGGTGTGGGGTAGATGGCCATGGCGGTTTTGGTGAAGAGAGAGAGTGGAGGTGGTGGCCGGAGAGAGGTGAGGGTGAGAGAGCTGGTTTTGTTGAAGAGAGAGAGAGAGAGAGAGAGAGGACAGACAAAAGTGTTTTTTTTTTTTTTTTTAATTATTAAAATAAGCTTTAAACAATTAAGAGTAAAAATGTAATTTAATCATTTCAGTTAATGCTGCTTCTCATCAAACTCTAAGGGAGAGTAATTGTCAAAATGGAAAGGATATTTTTTTATTTTTTAAGTTTTAGAGGTGGTTAGTGTAATTTATTTTATTTTTTATTTATAACAAAAAATTAAGATTTTTAAAAAAATTTGTTTAAAACAAAAAATCTTAATTTTTTTATTTATAAATAAAAAAAATCAACCCGAAAAAGTTAAAAAAAAAAAAAAACGAACCATACGGGTCGATAGTCTAAAGACAACAGATACCTATACTCGCTCGCGTGCATAAAATCTGTATACTAGCCTTTTGGTGTTAATTCACCTCTATTTACCATGGGCAAATTTGGTAATTCAGTAAATACATTTTCCGACCCCGAGTGAAATTTCACCCACGCGCCAACTCACGTTTCCGTTTTGTCGTTGTCCCGTAACAACTAACAAGTACTTTTGGCCTACTTGCTGGGGTCATTTTCTCTTTTCTATTTCCTCTTTCTATTCCTCTTTTATTATTTTTGGGACATCAAATAGAAAGCTTGTAATTTGAATATTTAACGGTGGTGATATATTCACAAAGATAGCGTCCTTTTATGGGTATGATTGCTGTCAAAAAAAAAAAAAAAAATGCAATTGGGTATTAGTATCTAAGTATAGGGCAAGGCTTGTGTTGGTTCAGTTAAGATTTTTGTGACAGCCCGTAGGGTAATTGAGACTTAATTACTCCAGCTTAGGAGTTGAGTTTGCATATTAAGTTGTCGTTTCATATCGGGATATTAGGGTGTATGTGAATATTTAACGGTCCTGATATGTCTATAAAAGTTAGATTTTTTTGTAAATTATACCTGAATTGCTGTTAAAAAAAAAAATAGATGGTAGTATCGGCGTGTGAAGTAAAGACTGTGCTAGCTTAGTCAAGATTTTTGTGACAATCTGTAAGACAGCTGCGACTTAACTGTCCAAAATTGGGTGTTGAGTTTGCGCATTAGGCGCGTCCCACATCAAGACATTTGGGTGTGTGTGTAAATATTTAATAATCATGATATGTCCATAAAGGTTAAATTTTTTTGTGAGTTATACCTAGATTCTAGCAAAAAAATAAAAAACTTGTAAGTTTTTCTTTTTCTTTTTCTTTTTTCCTTTCATGTTGTGATTATAGTCAAAATAATTATTGCTTTTGCTCATATAACACCTATATTACAAATTTCATTTGGATATAGTTTTTTTATGAATTTTTTATTTGAATAAAAAATTTATAAATTGAAATTACAAATTAGGATAAATTACACTCACGTTCCTTGAAGTTTATTGAAATGTAAGATAGGTCCATTCACCTATTGTAAATTACATAAACATCCCGTCTTTTTAAATTTTGATAACGAATTCTCCCTTCCCGTTAGCAAGACGGACAAGAAATACTAATGTCATACTATTACTTTTAAAAATTTCTTTTTTTCCTTTATTCTGGATAGATCTACAAGTAGTTAAACTAATGACTAGATCACCAATCAAATTCTGCCACCTTATCCTCTTTTTTTTTTTACTTACAATAATAAAAAACAAAATAATCAAATAAAAATATATAATTTAAAATTTTTCTCACTTATTGTCATTTCTCATTACAAAGGACTCCTACTAGGACACACCTCTCTCTTTTTCCTAACACCATCAAAGCCACCGCTACCATCTTAGCCCTTCCCTCTCTGGCACCATCTCCGACCGACCACCACCCCTCCAACCCCCTCATCCACCACCACCCCCATCTGAACCCACCACCACAGTCTTCAGCCATCATAACTGCAGAATAAAGTGACTAACGCTATGCCACAACCATCGCAGCCACCATGGATGATTTATCATCATCTACTCCCCTCTACCCCACCTCCACCTCCCCCCACCACCACCACCACCACCACCACCACCTCTCTCTACACCACCCAAATCATCACTTAGTAACCCTTTTTCTACCCACTATCCAGCCTCACTCCACAGCACCAGCGCACCCCTCGCCATCAAGTCACCGTCTTTCTTTAACTCCGCCACTATCATACCCAAATAAATTGTAATTGAATACAATCACAAACCACAACCAATTTTAGGAACCCTCAATCAATTATATAATTATTGCCTAAATCAATTCACCATTTCTGCACCTCTCTCTCATCACCCGCAATACACTTCCACCAATGGCCACAACTCTACTGTCTCTCTCTCTCTCTCTCAAAAACCATCACAGACCCACTGTCGCCAAATCCAGAGTCCACAACCCACAAACCAATTTTGTCTTTTTTTATTCTATATATGTAAAAGTTGTTGGAATATTTGGTGTGACACACCAACTTTGAGCCATTGTTAAGGTAGGACTCACATGTCTTTTTTAATATGTGCAAATGCTTTGTGTTCTCCTCCATGAGAAGATGAAGAACAAGTATCTACTTACTCAAATTCATAGAGGTTTGAATGAGATAATAGCCTTCAAAGTAGCTACCATGAGTATGATTTTTGGGTGGAACTAAAATCTTGTCCCACATTAATTTTTTATGAAAAAAGTGATGGATATATAAAGCCTAGGTTTAAAGATGGATTTGAGCACCAAGGGGCACCCCACTTTTGTATAAGGAGGAGGATCTATGTAACCTATGATTTGACCCAATATTCCATACGCGCGCGCGCCGCCACCAGCCCATCCAGCCTTCTCAGTTTGGTTCTATTCGGGTGCGATTAAAATAGTATTAAAAAGGCAAAGGGCGTATTTGGTTGGCACCGTTTCGAAAGGGTGCGATTCTTTCTATATATAGAAAGTTTCCCCTCTAAAATAGATATGGTTTTTATAATTTTTTCGTCTTTCTCTTTTGGTCTCCGACGATGACACTTTGTGCCCAGATTCCGGCGACGTCTGGTCGCATCTCCGGCGAAGTGCTGCCCAAATTTCGGCGGCTGTTTAAAGCAGATTCTGACTATTCAATCAGCCCTTTTCTTGTCTTCGTTTCTGATTTAGAAATTCTGTACAAGTTTCTATTCAGGTTTCTATTCGGTTAATTTTTATATATATTCTGTGTGATGAATTTCAGTGAAAATTTCATCACTTTCTTCTGTGTTTCTGTAGTGAATTTCAGCATTAAAATTTTACAAAATAACTGTAATTTTTTGTGTAGAAAATATTGTTTGTTCATTATCATATCATATTGATTTTATCAGAAATCTCGTAAGTTTCTGTATAGAATTAAATGTCATAATTCTGCGTAGAATTAAACATAAATTCCTCATTGTTTTATATCATACATGTTACATTCATTTCATATATTGAGAGAGTAGAATCATAAGGTTGATTCGTTGAATTTTGAATATTATAGTGCTACTTATTTAAGATTGTGATCATTATCTTAAAGATAGATGTCCGTTAATTTCATGAGTACTTGTGTGAGGGACGAATTTGTTTTAAGTTAAAAGTGTGCAACACTCAACTTAATCTCTTTTTTATCACATATTTTATTATTTCATCATATATGACTTGTTGAATATACCATATTACGTTATTTTACACACATTATTTAATATTGTTGATTTCACTTTATAATGACTATATCTAACAATATCATTATGTTTCATTTTACTTTATTATGGCTATAGTTTATATGAGAAACTTTATACAATATTTTTTCAATAATCTTAAGACAAAATCATTGTTTCTACCTATATGTGTTTTCCATATGTAGTACTATTGTGAAATGATATGTAGTTGTGTGTTGTTAAGTATAGAATGTTCATAGTCATGTGTGAATTTAGATTTGACGCTAACATAAAGGTTTCATGTTCTAAGGTACTAAATTTAATTTTATTTGCCACTTAGAAAGCGATCGTTCATCTCTGAAATGAACCTATTAAAAATATAGAAACTTGAATTTCGTATTGCATAGCAATTAACATGACTTCTAATGTTGTGATGAACTTAACTTGCTTAGTGGTTGTTAATTTGTTAAAGTTCTATTTCTGTTGCAAGTTTAGCATAATAAGTTGTATCAGTACATCTTTATGTATCTTAAATACCACATGTTATTTGTCTTACCATGCTTATGTGGTTTTTTTGTAAAAGCATGACTTTGTGGTTGAGCAATTTTATTACTAAAGTTTTAATTTCATTTGAGAAATTAAAACGGTGTTATTTTATGGTTTCTAACCTTAAGAATATGGGAATATGATACTTTGTGTATTAGCAAATTTTATTGCTAGAATATTTAATTTCTTGTAAGAAATTAAATTTGTGTTATTCTATGATTTCTATTCACAAGAATATTACCATGTGTATGCAGTTCACATAATGGATATTCGGAAAGAGGCGGGTCAAAACTGGTTTAGTGAGGATGAGTCAGAGAATCCTGCACAACCAGCGGATCCTCCTGTGTTACACACGATGTGTCATCTTCATGGTCCAGAGGACATTGTTTTTCCTAGGCTAGTGGCACTGCCTATTCCGCGAGGGCAGGTGATTGGACCGAATGAGGCAGGACCGAGTCGCTATCGAAACTACTATGGGAAGATTTGATGCACTGCTCACAAGAGCGTTCCGTGCCCCAGTTATTTCCAGAGGTTGAGGCTTCTAGCACAACCCGAGGATTCTCATGATGTGGACTCTCCTTATCGGCCAAACGCCCTCGAGCGTGCGCGGAAGAGGACGTTTGATCCTATGTTGGTAGTGATTGAGAGTTCCTCTTCAAGAGGATCGTCTAGTCCTTACTAGCTTCTTGTTATGTTTTAGTATCATTAATGTGTTTATATGATAACTTATTTAGTTGCTAACTTAGAACACTTTTAGTGACCGTATATGTATCTTTGTATATCTATGTTTGTGACGGTAATGACATAACTAACTTTTATGTTAAATGTCATGTGTTAATTGTATTTCATAATGTTCCTTGAAATATAATGATATTAAGAAGGTACCATCAAAGAATATACTTATCCACATTCTTAGTGGTAATACTAGAATAGTATACTTAATGTAATCAATGCACATGTTATAATGATCAAATGAGTTTGAGAACAAACGTAGTAAACGAGAAAAAGGTATTAGACACGGTGATGATGTAGCTTCAGTAGCTGAACGTCCAGATTCGCCTGTCTATAAATACCTAGTTGATTCAGTAACTTGATTGCTGGAAAAATGAAATCCAACTCTTAATTGAGTTGATGTGTACTATTTTGTTAAATTCTGGATAGTCCAGGAAATGTGGGAGGAAGCTTTGGTTTCTCCAACACACATTTTAATTAGTACACCCCACAGAACACTATGTTAACACCGATAGAATTATAGATCGAGTTATCTGTAATCTAAGTTATAAGATGATGTGAGGATTTATTCCCCGGTCTACTTGAACATAGTAGTGCATGTGAATATCGTGGCAGATGATAATCTGTCTAACACTCTAAAATCATTTGAGAGAATAGTTTCTAGTTCTAGAAGTGGGACATTCTTTGGGAATAGACTTCCTTGTGCATTTGCTTTCCATCCTAAGAGTCTTGTAGACTCTATGAGTAACCAAGAGAGCCAAGACTTTAAGTCTATGGTTAGAAGGAAGAATAGTTCTAGACACATAAAGGAGAGAATGACTGATCCGAATGTTTCTAACTTTTAAAGTCAGAGGTGAAACTTGAAGAGAAAAGGAACTAAGTGCAGCCTCGATAACTTTAGTAAAGTAAAGAGATGTATGGAGGTTCATTATATCTAAACCATAATAATAGTTTACATAGTGGTAAAACTAAATGGGTAACAGACGATCTGCTTGATGGATCTAAGAATGAGGTTATCCAAATGGTTCAAGGAGTAAAGTCTAAACTCAAATATTAAATAGATATATGACGAGATCTAGTCTCGGTAGTTGTGATTTTGTGATATGAGTTCACACAAGTGACAAGGGTAAACATGTCTTGGCGGGAATAAAGTATTTTATTCAAACACAGGGTTAATCCACTGAAAGGTTATAGTCTTGTGCTGCAAATACAAATGAGCTCTGATCACATATACATCTAGAAGTACTAGAGACGGTACAACGTGGAAACGGGATTTATGGATCAAGAGACGCTAAATCCATAAATAGATAAGTCTTACAAGGAGCGCTTTAATTTCTTAGGAAATTCTCGCAATGGAAATAAAACAACCAGATTTTGCACAGGAATCAAGAGCTAGGGAAGAATTATTAAGTGACTTCTTAAATGTCTTAAGACACAGAGAATTCCCGATAATGACAAAACACGACAAACATGTCTGTTAAAGGTCATTATTCGCAGGAATGTACTATTCAATGATTAATAATTTAATCAAAGGATATTGAGAGATCATCCTACTATTAGGCTTGGGGTAAGAGATCGAAATTCATTCATCGAGGGGATTAGGAATTAAAACCTATTATCTTAAAAGTTACCTTAATGGAAATCCAACCTAGTTGACTGGAGATCCCAAAATCTAGGTTCAACGGGACAACCGAATTAAGGTCGATTTAGTATAAATCAATGAGGAACTTTGTTCCACTGCCTAATTCTATGGTGAAATATTGATTACCTGAATAATGTAAGGATAAGCTACAGCTTTTAATATAGAACGAGTATGGCAAGATACTCATATTAATAAGCCTATGCTTTTAATGATTCTTATTACTTGGTTACCAAGTAGAGTATGTATAACTGCTCACTCTATAAGAAATCACCTATATGAGTGTGATGGGGGCCGCTTCTATAAGAATTGTAAAGGTTTCAATTCTCTAGAGCACTCATGAATATTAGGACAGTTCATGGCCAAAACGAAGACAACCGAGAACAACCTTAGATAGGAAAGAAACCCGTGTGAGTACTATTGTCTCGGTTTATACGAATGGCAGAACAGCTCAAGACATTAGGTTCACTGGTCAGCCAATAAACCCGATAGTATTTCACTAAGGAAGGTTCAAAGCCAAAAGCCATTTTTCTTGATGCGGCAACTTTCAGCTTTACTCTTTCTCTTTTACATATTTTTCTTTGTGTTTTGTTTTTTGACAGCCAATTTCATTCATGTGGGGGATTGTTGGAATATTTGGTGTGACACACCAACTTTGAGTCATTGTTAAGATGGGACTCACATGTCCTTTTTAATGGGTCTAAGATGCTTTGTGTTCTCCTCCATGAGGAGATGAAGAACAAGCATCTACTTGCTCAAATCCATGGAGGTTTGAATGAGATAATGGCCTCCAAAGTAAGTACCACGAATATGGTTTTTGGGTGGAACTAAAGGCTTGTCCCACATTGATTTCCTATGAAAAAAGTGATGGGTATATAAAGCCTAGGTTTAAAGATGGGTTTGGGCCTCAAGGGGCACCCCACTTTTGTGGAAGGGGGAAGACCTATGTAACCCATGGGTTGACCCAATACTCCACACGTGCGTATGCCGCCGCCGCCGCCGCCCGCCCTTCCATCCAGCCGGCTTGGCTCGGCTCGGTTCGGTTCGGTTCGGGTGCGGGTGCAATTAAAATAATATTAAAAAGGCTTGGGCGGATTTAATATTTTTGGACGCAGTTTGAACCATAACAGTGTGGACCAGGTAGAACCGAACTGGTTCAAATTTAAATGCCAACGGTTGCGACTCTTTCTAAGGGTGTGTTTGGCTGGCACTGTTTCGAAGGGGTGTGATTCTTTCTATATATAGAAAGGTTTTCCCTCCAAAATAGATACAATTTTTATAATTTTTTTGTCTCTCTCTTTCGGTCTCCGACAATGACACTTTGCGCCCAGATTCCGGCGAGATTCTGGTTGCATCTCCGGCGAAGTGCTACCCAGATTCTAGCGATTGTTCTAGGCAGATTCTGACTATTCAATCAGTCCTTTCTCGTCTTTATTTTGGATTTAGAAATTCTGCACGAATTTCTAAACAAGTTTCTATCCGGTTAATTTTTATATATATTTTGTGAATTGAATTTCAGTGGAAATTCCATCACTTTCTTCTATATTTTTGTAGTGAATTTCGCCGTTGAAATTCTACATAATAACCGCAATTTTTTTTGTGTAGAAAATGTTGTTTGGTCATTATCATATCATATTGATTTTATCAGAGACACCGTAGATTTCTGTATGGAATTAAATGTCATAATTCTGAGTAGAATTAAACATAAATTCCTCATTATTTTATCATACATGTTACATTCATTCCATACATTGAGAGAGTATAATCATAAGGTTAATTTGCTGAATCTTGAATATTGTAGTGCTACTTATTCAAGATTGTGATCATTTTATCCAGGAGATAAACGTCTGTTAATCCCATGAGCACCTGTGTGGGGGACGAATCTGTCTTAAGCTAAGAATGTGCAACACTTGACTCGATCTCCTCTTTATCGCATATTTTATTATTTGATCATATATGACTTGTTGAATATACCATATTACGTTATTTCACACACATTATTTAATGTTGTTGATTTCACTTTATGATGACTACATCCAACAATATCATTATGTTTCATTTCACTTTATTATATATACAGTTTATATAGGAAACTTTATACAATATTTTTCCAAAAAAAAGTTTATATATACACATGTATTATATATGCTCCAACTGAAATATAAATCTATATATACAGCTACAAACATGTTTTCGATTTGTGGGTTCAATTTATAAGAGGCGGTGGTGGTAGTGGCTGCAATGGGGAAGGAAGAGGTTGTGGTTGCTTGAGGGGCTACCGGCTGGTGGTATGGTGGTGGTGGCTGCCATTAAAGTAGAACTTTGTATGGGTGTATATTTCATTTTATTCTTTGTTCTTTCACCCTTTTTATTATTTTTCTTGATAAATTTAGATTCCAAGGGCAATACTAAAATTATAGACCAAAAAACAAAAAAAAGAATTAGTGCATAAAAAAAAATGAAAATAAAACGTAACATAGCCTTTGGCTTGGTCCTCTCTAATGAATATTTCCAACGGATAGTCATTGTCCCAGCCCATGTCATATAATGGGTTGGATAGATGGGCTTGGGGTTGGGACAACCCATATCATAGCCCTAAATCTACGTGCAGTGCAACAGAGGTATTCTCCACTTCCACAAAAGGAAGTGTATATCTCACAAAAACAACTCAACAGCAGTAATTCAAAGTTTCAAACACTGGTTAGAACTCTCTCTCTCTTTCTCTCTCTATCTAAAGAACTTTCTCTCACCTCAGGTGGAAAGGTCATGTGTCCTCTTTAAGATTGATTCGTTTGCCCTGGCTTCTGAAACTGAGGTACCCATCCCTTTTCATAGTCCGTGATGAGTTGGTACTTATTTTTGTAGAATTTCCTTTATCGTTACCCATATTCTTTTGAGTAGTCTCTTTGTCATCAATCACTCTGATTGCTCGAATTAGAGTTTTGAAGGCATGGTCTCATGTAGACTACAATGGTGGAAGAATACCTTTTGTTTTGCCGACCCAAAAGAGTAGGGATAAGTCTATGGGTGCACGCAATAACTTGAAAACTCGAATTGGGAGAGAGAAGGGGAGGGAAGGGAAAAGGAGGAATAGAGAAAATAAGAGAAAAAGGAGGGAATATTTCAAAACAATTTCCCTCTCACTCACTCTCTCTCTCTCCAATTTTTTTTTTTGTAAAATCAAACAGGAAAATGATAACAAACAATAATTTTTCTGATTTTTCTTCCCTTCCCCAAGTTCCAAACACGCTGTTAGATGAAGATACCATGACTTCCTTAATTTCATGTCGTAATGTGTATTTTTGAGGTAAGCTGTTAAATTAATTTGCGAATGATACAAAGGGAAGCTCATTTGGACAAGCTAAAATAATTTGAATTTCGCTTTCCCTTTGATCTTAAGCTTCTCTCCTCCACTTCCCCTCAATTTTCCTTATTTTCCCTTTTCCTTCCTCATATTCCAAACATGTTATAAATCTGTCTTTCCTAATATTTCTACCTCATCATGAATCGTCTATTTTTGTCTAAGTCACGGCTAATATTTCTACCTCATCATGAATCCTAATATTATAATCGACTACTTATTATCGAAAAAAGAAAATGTCAAACAGACTAGTCCAGATTTGATAAAAGAAAAGAAAATAAAAAGGAAAAGATGAGAAAAAATAGAACAAAGTGAAAGATTACTTTTGTTCTTTGTTCTTTCACCTTTTTTTTAATTTTTTTTTTGTTAATAAATTCGAGTTTGAAATACGACAATTAAATTATTGTCCAAAATTAAAGAAAAAGATAAACAATGAATGTATGGGAAAAAAAAAGGTAACATAGGCTTTGACTCTCTCTGCTTCAATAAATATTTACCACAACCTATATCAATTGGGCTGGATCTAAGTCACCTTTCATCCAAACTAAGTGACAAACTGCGGACTCATCTGCGGATTGGCGATTTTAGAGCGAAATCCGATCAAATCCGCAGATTCTCTTGGTTAAACTCGCGGATTATGCTAGTAAGTTTGCGGATTAGCTATTTAACCATTTAACTGATGACATGTGTCATTGTTGTGAAGGAGCAGCACATGCTGGATCATTTCCTTGTGCACGTGGGTTGATTTAACCATTTAACTGATGACATGTGTCATTGTTATGAAGGACCAGCCCATACTGGATCATTTCCTTGTGTACCTGGATTGATTCAAAATGATGAACGCTTTCCCTGGGACTTAAAACAACGACCAAGAAGCCATTTCAAAGGAAATTTACCAGCCCACCACCTTGTATAAGTACAGTCAACTAAAATAATAAACATGTAAATAATTGTTATAATACTTGTGGGTCGAAATAATGAGGCCTAGAGTTATTGTACCAGACTTGTATGGTAATATACTGTTAACCTGGGTTATGAAAGACCCAAGTTAACCAATACTCAGATGAAGACCCTAATTATGGTGAAATTAGTCCAGATCCAGAAAAGACCAAGTCAGTGAAGCATAGGCAAGCCCATTCGTAAAAAGATTAGGATACTAAACAATTATCTGAAAAAGGTTAATTCCTAGAAGGAGACAGAATACAATTCCCTATGGGACTAAGGCATTCCGAGCACTATAAATACCCTATACCTTTAAAGTGTAAGGTACGTTCATTTGAGTTCTAACTCTCATATATTTTATTCGATCCTTTGTGGTTAAGCTTGCTAACTTAATCATCGGAGTGCCTTCAGCCAAAAAAGGGTCGAGACATTCTCATCGTCTTCTTCTCTTGCAGATTGTTCGTGCTCATCAATTCGGTTTCGAGAGTTCAATCGGGCCTTCCTAAAAATCCTACCTACAATTAGCGCCGTCTGTGGGAAGGTCTATATAACGATGAGTACCAGCTATATTAAAGGAGGAGTTGATCCCGTTGATAGGGAACCAAATGATAGCCATGATGTTCGTAGTCATGACGACATACACCAGTCAAGTCGGCATGATGATAATCCGCCGCAAACTCCTGGAGGATACTTCATCAGGTCAAAGATACAATTCCCTGGGTGCAACCGGCAGAAAGACAGGAGGACCTAGCACGGGATCCACAGTATGCCTGAAATCCAAACCACCGAAGGAATTATCAAAGGAACTTAAATCTGTCACCATCCAGTGGCTGAGTCCCTAGTAATTTGTCACTTCGAACAACTGAATGGGAGATCCGGCAGCAGGATGAAGAGATTGTCCACCTCAGGGAGACAATTGAAGCAATGAAGGAGGCGATTTCCAGGCGAGATGGACGAGTACCTGAGAGGTCCCCAGAACGGCAGAACAGAAGGAGGTCAAATTTAAGAAACATGAGCCCCTCGGCTGCACGTGCAACAAGGAGCCATACAGCCAGTATAGGACACTATGTGGAACAACAGGAAGATCGACAACCTTGAAGGAATCGGTCACCAGCAAGGGTCGAGCAAGAGTAGCAAGATTGGGACAAATGGCTAGAAGATCAGCCCAACAACTGGGATAAGCACCGAAAAAGGTCGACAACACAGGATATAGCTAGAAGAGCCTTAGACCAGTTAGATCGGCAGGATTTGACATCGACCTTAATGACTAGACTTTGGCAAAGGATCTCAACCTTATTGAAGAGAAAAGGGAGGCTGCCCTACTCAAACTTATTGGATATCATCAGCAGTTGAGCTGAGCCTGCAACAAATGAGTCCAGCCAAGAGCTTTTGTTCATGTCAAACTAGTGTTAAGAAAAAGACTGGGGGCAACTAAGAACCCAGCAGATGGGAAGCTCGGCCCAAGCTGGGAAGGCCCTTATAGAGTTGCATCCTAGGTCGGCGTGGGGGCATATCGACTTGAAACTGTCGAAGAAGGACGACAACTACCTTGACCATAGAACGCTAACAATCTCAGGAAGTTCTACCAATAACAGTCTTCTTATTCCCAGAGGATGTAATCACCAACAACAGTACTTTATTACATATTATCAATAAAACTGGGAGTTATTCTACAAACCTACATGTCTGATGCCATTCCAGCACGAAAGCAAAACAAAAGCCAAGTATAAAAACTTGGTCCTGTCCAAGTTGGGTAGGTCGGCCAATGAAGGCCACAAAAACCAAGTGTAAAAACTTGGTCCTGTCCAAGTTAGGTAGGTCGGCCAATGAAGGCTCCAAAAACCAAGTGTAAAAATTTGGTCCTGTCCAAGTTAGGCAGGTCAGCCAACGAAGGCCACAAAAACCAAGTGCAAAAACTTGGTCCCGTTCAAGTTGGGCAAGTCGGCCAATGAAGGCACCAAAAATCAAATATAAAAACTTGGTCATATCCAACTTGGGCAAGTCAGGTTACAAAGGCCACAAAAACCAAGTGTAAAAATTTGGTCATGTCCAAGTTGAGCAGGTTGGCCAACGAACGCCATAAAAACCAAGTGTAAAAACTTAGTCATATCCAAGTTAGACAGGTTGGCCAATGAAAGCCACAAAAACTAAGTATAAAAACTTGGTCTTGTCCAAGTTCGGCAGATCGGCCAATGAAGGCCACAAAAACTAAGTGTAAAAACTTGCTCCTATCTAACTTAGTCAGGTTGACTAACGAAGGCCACAAAAACCAAGTATAAGAAACTTAGTCCCGTCCAAGTTGGGCAGGTTGGCCAATGAAGGCCATAAATATCAAAGATTATTGAGCAAATAAAAAACCAAGAAACCCTTGGTTCTCTTTGAATGTGGCAAGTTGGCAAGAGAATGGCCAAAACTCGCTCAAGTTGTTAAAAAATTAAGCACTGATTCAAGTAAAACAGTTCGGCCAATATGACTTGGCCTAAAACTAGTTGCAGATCAAGTGTGAAAACATTGAAAAAGATTGAAACATAAAAACATGCTATAAGACAGCCAAAAAACTCATTCTATTAATAAAACAGATTACAAAGTATTCTGCCAACAGACATAATTATAATGGCAGATCGGTAATAGGAAAAACTTTAACAGAAGACAAATCAGCACCAGTTTCAGCAAAGGATGGCTTAGCCGCAACATTGGTCGAAGCAGAGGGTTGTTCGGCAACAACGTTTAGATCAGCAGGCTAATTTGTCTCGGTAAGCTTCACTTCGGCAAGAGGATTCTCCACTGTAGGAAGCAAGTATGCATAGAGGATAGGTTCAACTGGCTTGGCCCCATGGAGAACTTCTCCTCCTCCTTCTCCTTCCTCTTCTTCCTCTCCTTAATTAGCCTTTGCGTTAGACCCCAAGTCGGCTTCAGATCGAACTGGTATCTCTGTCCAAAAAGGAGAAGATTTATCTAAAGCTTGTTTCCTCAAGGCCGCCTTCCAGCTTTCCCAAAAAAGTTGCTCGCAAATCTGCTTCGCTTGCATTTCATAAATGTCTCCGGCATCCTTGTAGCCCTTTGTATATTGAGCCTGAGATTCTGTCTTCAACTTCTCCAAATCCATTATTGCTTCAGCCAAACCTACCTTTGCTTCGGATTCTAACCTTTAAGCTTCAGTAACTTGAGCCTTCAAAGCTTTATTCTCTAACTTTATTGCCTGGAAGTCCTCTTCCTTCTACTTAAGGTTGGCCTGGGTTTCAGCAAGGGCGGCTCCAGTGCTTTGCAGCGCCGTCTTTATTGCTCAACTATCTTGATCCATGACATGGAAGTAATCCTTCAACTCGCCAAATTTCTGTAATAGGATCCTGTGTTGATCACGTTAAGCTACAGTAGCGATGCATGGCTTCTAAGCCCTAAATGGCACCCTAGTAAAAAACAAAGTAATTCATTGCATCAGCAAAAAGTTAAGCAAAAAATTTAACCAAAAAGCTGAATGGGAAGATGACTTACCACCATGGAGGCATAAGCTACCGCCTTAAAGATATCTTCGGCAGATGTGTCACTCAATTTCTTAATATCTCCAGGCGGCACAACGGCCTGAAGAGCCCCAATAGCAATATCGGCGTTGAAAAGAATCAAGTCCTCAGAAGTCATGGCACGATCCCCAACTCGTGGTCGAATGACGAACTCCTTAACCTCTTTTTCTTTTCCTTTGCCCATATCTTCTTCCTCAGGCCACGCTGACCTCTCTGAAGCATCATCGACCTCAACAGCCTTCTCCAGCCTCCTCTTCTTCTTCGCCTCTAGAGGCACCAATGGCTCTACCAGATCTATCACTGGGGGCATCGCCAGGGCCGTGATGGCTGGAGGAGGCGTGGACATGGAAGCAACAACAGCACCAGTGTCCACAGATGCACTTGCCCCATTTCCTTTCCTCTTCTTAGTCATATTCTTCTTAAGGAGGGTTGCCAAATTACAAGGCTGTGGATCTTCCATACCACTTTCAGGGTATGCAATTAAATCGGGACAAATGGAAAGTCTCCGAGCTGGTGCAGGCCCCCTTTCACCTTTTGAACAGCAATCACGTCTTTCGAAACTTCGTAAACTGCTGAGAAGGGCTGGTATCAAATTGGGTATCACATTAATATGTGTGCAACCTGGCCAATTCCTCTCAAATTGCCCTCACCCTTGTACGCCCAGACTGGGTCGAGAGCAACAATGTCCACACCAACTTGTTCGAGCTCCTTATCCTTAACACCGAAGTCAGCTACAAAGGCAAAAACAAAGTGTTAGGACTAGCAGTGTAATATCCTAAACCCCTATTTATTTATATTAATGTGAATTTCTAGTGTATGCAATGTTTAATATTAATTACTTTATCTTTTGGGTAAAAAATTACCAATGAGAACTTGGATTGTAACTTATGTTAGAGGTGTGAGACACATGGGACTATTTCCCATGTGTGTCTTCCTATAACATAAAACACACACACATATACACACACACCCAACCGTAAGAGGGAGAGAGAGAGAGAGAGAGAGAGAGAGAGAGAGAGAGAGAAGAGGAGAGGAAAGATTGAAGGAAAAGAAAGCTTGGAGAGCCTCCACCCAAGCCAAGAGGAGCCATTGGAGGACTTGGGCAAGCTTGAACAAAGGTAAGACTTTATCTCTCTACAAAATTGTATATGTGTTTGTATCTATCTTGTTGGGTTGTGTTGTTGGGTTGTTTAGGGGACTTCCTTGAGTCCCAAATTGTCTAAACCTAGAATATTGTAAGCCCCATTGGAAGATTTGAGAGTTTGGGATTAAAATCTCCAATTTATGCAAGTTAGGGCTTAGGTTCCTAAAACCCTAAATCCCTTTGATTTACTTATTGGCTTAGCTTCATTTTGAGGTATTGTAGTCTTCTTAGGTTAATCTTTGAGCCTAGAAGCATTGGTAGAGTTTGGGGTGGTTTGGATTGGAAATCTAAAGCTTGGAGAACCCATTTTCTCGAGCAAAATATGCAGGGATCATCAAAACGGCGCATATTAAAGTCCTGACGATCAATTTTGAAGCTTGGGGTAGTTTCGAGCCTTTAGGATGCCACATTTTACGTCCTGACGGTGGTGTTTTTGTGATGGCAACACTTCAGGCCGTCAGGACCCCACATTTTGCGTCCAGACGGTGGTAATTGTGGGAAATGTCATCCCTCGGACCGTCAAGACGCGCTTGCTGATGCTCGTGTCTGATAGCTCCAACATAGTAAAACGGACATAACGTTCTCTAGAAAACTCGTATTGATACACCGTTTAAAGCATTGGAAAGTAAACTCATAGACCTTTATATCCATATAAAGTGGGTACTCTAATTCATTATAGATTGGTAGATATGGGATTTTAAAGTTAACCCAAAACTATACCGAAAACCTTATTTTTCCAAAGTGTTACCCCATTTTTCGTGAGACCTAATTTCTTCACCCGAAATGTGTTTTTAAGCCATAACCTACCAAATTAAAGGCCTTTAAGCCTACTTCCATATGAAACTAGCCTTGTGTATGAATCCTTTGTTCGGGATGGATGGGACGCGATGAAAGGATCGATGTTTCGAGTTTCATACTTCACCCTTAACCATATGTTCTCATTTTACATTGGGGCCTTGCCCTAGAGCTAGTCTCGCCCTTCCATGGTGAGAGTGTGGTGTTGGTGAGTAGGGGTTGAGAGATTTATGTGCTTAGTCTCGGTTTATGTGTTATTGCTTGCCTTAGAACCTTGTATTGATGTTTCTATACTTCTACGTGTATTTTATGTAGGAACACCTTGTTTATCACCCGTTCAATCGGAAAGAGGTGAGCAACGATATGCCATGAGTAAAACTCTATTATTTTTCAAATGTTTTAAGCTCACTTCTATATCTTGAATGTGTTCCATACGTTTCCATGTATCAATGATTATGTTCAAGTATAAATATCATGTTTTGAATTAAATACGAACCTTACCTATGATATGAACTAGAACGTTCACATAAAGTAGATGTAAGATTCCTAACGTATGACTCTAACTCAAGGTCTTTTCCTGGCAAGACTTTGATCTAGCCCGATAGTCCTAGGATTGGGGATGTGAAATAAACTATTGACATGTAAGGTCTTTCGTGGCATGACCCTAAACTAGCAACGATGGTCCTACGGTAGGAGACACAAAATAATCTATCGCCATGTTGGGAGACGTCACTTGGCTAAAAAACCTATGTGTGACCATTACGGTTACTATAACTGAGCCTAGCTCTTATGTTGGCCTAAAGAGCCTATGCGTGACCTTTGTGGTTACTATGTTGGCCTAAGGAGCCTATGCGTGACCTTCATGGTTACTATATTGACCTAAGAAGCCTATGCGTGACCTTCGTGGTTACAATGTTGGCCTAAAGAACTTTATATGTACCGTGTGGCTGAGACCAAGTGCCCAGAAAAGGGGTAGGCAGGTGCGAGCTAGAGTGGAAAATCTAATGTTGGCCTAAAGAGCCTTATGTGTACCGTGCGACTGAGACCAAGCGCCCAAAAAGGGGGTAGGTAGGTGCGAGCCAGAGCAGACAATCTAATATTGGCCTAAAGAGCCTTATGTGTACTGTGCGGCTGAGATCAAGCGCCTAGAAAGGGGGTAGGCAAGTGTGAGTTAGAGTGGACAATCTAATGTTGGCTTAAAGAGCCTTACGTGTACCATGCGGCTGAGACCAAGCGCCCGATAGGAGGTAGGTAGGTGCTAGCCAGAACAGACAGAATTGTGTTGCGTACTCGGATAGCTCAAGTGCTCCCAAGAGAGTAAGCAGGGTAAAGTGTTACCGTCGCAATACGTCTAAAATCGTGAGGTAAGCACATGCATGATATGAAGCGCCAAAGCGGGCAATATTGTACATGGTTAAGATCTTAGCCTAAAGAGCCCTATATATATGACCTTTAAGGTTACTAATGCGGAGCCTAGCTCTAGTATAGAGACGTAGCACACTTATGCCCTAGAATGAGAAATATGATTTGTTCAAATGCTTCATGACAACTTATGTATGTTTCCACCAGTACTAATGCCTTGATATATCTCTCCTCTCTACGATATTATGATATGTCCTCACAATATCATGCCACGACTCGCTTATGACAGTCATGTTATGCCTTACGAAATCATGTTATGCATTACGTCTCACTCCTATGATGCTATGTTCGAAGTGTTATAGTATTTTAATATGATACTTATGTTATCTACATTTCCAAAGTTATGCTTTATAAGTAACTAAGAATGATAACATTTGATGTGCTTGATATTATGTGGTGAGCTAAGTTGTACGCTTACCAGGTATGATACATTATGTTCATGACAAGTCATATCACGCTCAAATAGTTCCTGCTACAACAGGCTTGCCTCTCTTCTTTAACATTATGTTTTAGAAATGATGAAATGTTTTAATACAAAAGCCTATGCCTCATGTGATTTTAAAATTTCACTTATATGTCTCTAAGTTCATGTCACATATGCAAAAAGGTACCCCTATTGCCATGTACATGAAATATAAATGTTAGTCCATAGTAGTTTAAGCTCGTGCATTATTGTTATTCAATAAGCATTAACTTACGTTTTTTAAAAATATTTTTAAGTGACCAAAATGGGAGGGCTTAAAGGAGGCCCATTATGTGGATATTTGGATTGCGGCTCACGGGCCTTATGTTGTGTACTGATATAGGGATTGGACCCTAATGTTTTGTAATATTATAATGTTATAACTGTGGTGGCCTTTGACAGACCCATCTTATGAAATGTTTATGTTTTGGATATTAGGCACCGCTCTGCTATGTATGACACACGTTTTACTTTACGTTTATAAAAGTTTTAATTCCGCAATTATGTATCTTTTAAAAATAAATGCACGGGTGTTCAACCAGGTTATGTAACGCGGCCTTGGGTAGTCAAGCTACTAGCCGGTCATGCACCCTAAATCCGTATAGGCCGAGTTTCAAGGCGTGATAAGCAGAGATAGGTGAAAACAGAGATAGAAGAAAAACCTGTTAGAGAAGGTAGGCATCCACCTATTTTCTTCGGAATCGGGGGCATCTCATTATTGGGAGAACCTTGTCTGGGATGTTCCCGAATTCCCATGGCCCACTTACTCTTACAATCACCTCGTCTGGGATGTTCTTGAACTCCCACGGCTCACTCACTCTTACAATCACATCATCAATTCCCTTCCCAGAACTAGGGAGGAACTGGACCAATTCCCTTGATGCACTCCTAACACGGAATTGATACCTCCTTTGTTTCAACCTAGCCCCATTTAACTCTACACCCGTGTAGCAATAATCGAACTCATAAAGGCCCAGATTATGGTTCAAACGCTTATTCAGTTTGGCTATCTCCATAACTATCCTATATCCATTAAACTGAAGTTGAATAGGGGCGATTTTGTAGTGGTTCAAGACAACGGTAAAGAAAGGGTGAACCAAGAACCTAAGTCCACCCTCAACAATGGCGATTAAGGGGAAAAAAGTCCCCTCTTCATTTTCGAACTAGCCATCATCTTTGGGCCCGATTAACTTAATATCAACCCCTTCCGGAAAGTCGTACCTACGCTTAAAGCCCGCAACAATGACAGGACTATCAACCATGCTCCTAAGCCTATTTGTCATAGAAAATAACCTAAAAGATCCTAGGAATTTCTACTTGGGAAGCAAAGAAAGAAGATCATACAAGAAGGACTTACAGAGTTTCTTAGAGAATACACAGAATATCATTGATCTGGCATTTCGCTTGGACAGAAAGACTTCTTAATCACAGAGAAACGTGAATCGACGGGAAAAAGGGATTGGGTTTCCTAATAGTCACATCTCATTAAGTGAGAAATGATGGTTGAACCAGTCGTGCGTCGTCTATCATATATTTACACTTATTAAACCACCAACCCCGGCCCCCTTTCCAAAGGATACTAGGGGTAGGGGGCAATTGTGGGTCAAAATAATGAGGCCCAAAGTTATTGTATCAGGCTCATTTGGCAATATACTGCTGACCTAAGCTAGGAAAGGCCCAAGTTAACCAATACCCAGATGAAGGTCTTAATTATCGTGAAATTAGCCTAGATTCAGTAAAGACTATGTCGGTGAAGCATAGGCAAGCTCATTCCTAAAAGGATTAGAACACTAAGCAATTATCTGAAAAAGATTAACTCCTAGGAGGAGACAGAATACAATTTCTTATGGGACTATGGCATTCCAAGCACTATAAATACCTCATACCATTAAAGTTTAAGGTACGTTCACTTGAGTTCTAGCTCTCATATATTTTATTCGATCCCTTGTGGTTAAGCTTACTAATTTAATCATCGGAGTGCCTTCGACTCAAAAAGGGTCGATACATTTTCATTGTCTTTTTCTCTTGCAGATCGTTCACGCTCATCAATTTGGTTTTGAGAGTTTAACCCTCTGCTTCGACCAATGTTACCGCCGAGCCATCCTTTGCTGAAATTGGTGTTGATTTGTCCTCTGTTGAAGTTTTTTCTGTTGTCGATCTTGCCAGAAGCCATTTTAAAGGAAATTTACCACCACACCACCTTGCTTCTTTGTATAAGTACAATCAACAAAAATAATAAATATGTAAATAATTGTTATAATACTCATAAAATACAAAAAAATTACAGTATAAAATTTCTATAAATATTTAACATTACAAATATTGGTTGTATTAAATTATAAAAATATTTAATAATATAAAAATTAATTATATTAAAATATAAAAATAATATAATATCAACGCTCTCAATACGATCTAACAAATTTAGACCTTGATGCTCTCGCACCCGCACCTGAGCCCGCACCACAAACTTGTGAGTTAGGGCTGGATGGATGGGCTTGAGGTTGGCCCAGCCCATGTCATAGCCGTAAATGCAGGCGCGGTGTAGCGGAGGTATTCACCGCTTCCACAGAGAGAGAGAGAGAGAGAGAGAGAGTATCTCACAGAAACAACTCAACCCCAGTGGTTCAAAGTTTCAAACACTGGTTGGAACTCTCTCTCTCTCTCTCTCTCTCTCCATCACTTTCTCTCACCTCAAGTGCCCCTCTTTTTCCTAGTCCAGGGTGAGATGTAGAATTTGCTTTATAATTATTCATATTCTTTTGGGTCTTCTCTTTATCATCAATCACTCTGCTTGTTCGAATTAGAGCCTTGAAGGCATGGTCTCATGTAGACTGCAATGGTGGAAGAACATCTTTTATTTAGCCGAACCTAGAGAGTAGGGATAAGTATATGGGTGTACCGTACGCAATAACTCAAAACTTGAAATTGGGTTTGCTTCAGAATCAAGTTTGCTTTGGAGAAAGATGCCTTTACAGAATATATCGCAGTGCTTCTCTGGCTCTCTATTTTCAGATGAGACTGCTTGATTCTAACCCAGAGGATGAGATGTGTGTAGCAAATGAAATTATTGCTCCAATAAAAAGTGTGCATTTTAGTCGTAAGCGCAAGCTATATGGGTTTAGAATGTTGAAGCGAAAGTGCAAGCTGTATCCAGTCATAGTTAGATTGTTGAAGTCTTTGAATTGGAAATTTGCTTATTTCTCAAGTGCCGTGGAGAAATATGGATTTCGTCGTTCAAGTGATGCATTTAGAATTATTATACATATATTTGCGGTAGCGGGAATGAATAGGGAAGTCTATGCTTTACTTAGGGATATTGTTTGCCACTATGATAAAGCCAACCTTGGTTTGTTTGAATTGTTCCCTGCATTACTGGATTGTCCTGATGATGCTGCCAGATCAATTGTTGTATTTGACGTACTTATAAAGGTTTTTGCAGCGAATTCAATGCATGAAAATGCAGTCGATGCGCTTCTGCAGGCTAAGAAAATTGGATTAAAACCTAATATTTTCTCATGTAATTTCTTACTTAAATGTTTGGCAGAAGCAAATAGAGTGGAATATCGTGTAAGTTTATTTGAAGAAATAAAGAAGTCTGGACCATTGCCTAATGTACACACCTATACCATTATGATGGACTATTACTGTAAAGGACATAATGGGCAAGGTGAAGTAGATATTAGACGAGCCACTGAAATTCTGGAAGAAATGAAGGGGAGTGGGGAAAGCCCAACTGCTATATCATACAGCACGTACATTCATGGACTTTGTAGAGTTGGATGTGTTGAACTTGCTTTGAACCTCATTCGAAAATTGAGACAAGAAAACCAGCCTCTCAATAGTTACTGTTATAATGCTGTTATTGATGGATTATGCAGAAAAGGTGAAGAGGATGAAGCTTTTAGGATTTTGGAAGAAATGAAAAGCTGTGGAATTTCACCAGATGTATACGGTTATAGCATTTTAATTCATGGTTTCTGCAAAAATGGAAAGCTCGAGAAAGGTGTTAGTCTAATTGAGGAAATGGAAGCCAGTAACATAAAACCATCTCTTGTTAGTTATACCTCACTCTTAACAGGTTTCTGTAAGAGCAGACTGATGGAGATCGCACTAGAGATGTTCTATAATCTTGGGACTGCTGGTTATAAATATGACTTGACTGTTTATAGTAAATTAATTGACTGTTTCTGTATGCAGGGCGATATGGATACTGCACATAGACTTTTGGAGGAGATGACCAGAAATCATTTGGTTCCTAATGCTTCTAATTTTAAGAGTCTGATTCACGGATTTTGCAAGATGGGCTCCTTGGATAAAGCCTTGGAACATTTCAATATCATGCTAGATGGGGGTGTGCTGCCCAATATAGTCACTTGCAATTCTATTTTACATGGCTATTGCAGGGAAGGGCGTGTTGAGGAAGCTTTGCAACTTATACATGACATGAGCGACCAAGGCATTCTCCCTAACATGTGTACCTATAATTTAGTTAATAGCAGGCTGTGCAAAGAAGGAAAACCAAAAACAGCATGGGAGCTTATCCCGTCAATGCTTAAGAGTGGTCTTCTCCCGGAAGTTGTAATTTTCAGCATCATTTTAGATGGTTTTGGTAAACAGTCAAATTCAAAAGCGGCCTTCATGTTGTATGCAAGAATGTTAAGAGCTGGGCTTACTCCTGACACAATTACGTATACAATTCTCATCAACATATTATGCAATGAAAGTAGAATCTATGATGCCTACAATTTGTTTAAGGAAATGATTTGGAAGGGCTTGGATCCAGATAAGATTTCTTGCACAACAATTATAGCTGGGTTTTGTAAAATTGGAGTTATGGCAAAGGCTTGGGGATTGTTCAATGAAATGTTGCAGAGGGGCCACTTGCCTACTGTTGTTACTTATACTTGCCTAGTTAATGAATTTTGCAAGGAAAATCGGATGGACATTGCTCACATGGTGATGGATGAAATGAGAACAAAGAAAGTCTCTCCTGATGTTGTCACTTATAATGTTCTCATTTCTGGGTATGGTAGACTTGGAAATCTGGACAGAGCTCATGAGGTGTTCAATGAAATGAGGAAGGAAGTTATTTTTCCAGATGCTATTACTTTTAAGACTCTAGGATTGGATGCTCCCGCAGTTAAGGAAGGTTAGGAAGCAGAGAAAATGATTTGCCAAAGACCAGATGGTATATACTCGGACATATTCCATTTGGTTCATCTGATTTCTCCATTTTATGGATGCTATGTTAAAATTTTTGAAATTCTTGTTTATCTGAGCATAGTGTTATCTCTTGATGTTTTCTTCTTTTCTTATTGTGTGTGGATGGAACAATTTCATTTGCATAACAAGGATATGCTGATATACATTTGTTTTCGAAATCGATAGAGACATGATATTTTCTAGAAGGTCTCAATAGAACTTGAAATGTGACAAGCATTAATTTGGCTACTCCTATATAATTATCAGCTCCTCTTTTATAATGGTTTTATTGTTGTATTATTTTGGTGTCGCTGAAACACAAATATTTTACCTTGTGCCTGCTTGAAAGATCTCCCAATACGGTTCTCTTAATTTTTTTATGTTATTCCTGAGTATATCCTATGCTTTCATGAGAAGAATGTGATAAAAGATTTTTTTTTCTTTCTAAATTATTTCCAACAATTCCAAAGTAGCAAATGTTGTTCCAGCCAGCATGGGCTTCTGCTGCTTCTCTGTGTTCAAATGTATTCTTGTTATTTAATCTTCTCTCTAAATTCTTACACAATTTTGTTGTCACTGTGCTTTCAACCTGATCAAGATATCTTTCAATTGTTGGTCATTCTTGATACTGAATATCTATTGTTTTTCTGCTTGCTGATTTTTGAAGCACAAATGCTATTTTGAATGTGAAGAATTACCCAGATTCACATTTATAGAGTTTTGGTATAATTGTCAGCTTTCACCTGATCAAGTTGTCTTTCAAAGTAATTCCTAAATTTCATCATTCTTGGTACCAAATGTTCCCAAAACTTGAATATTTCAATACCACCCCAATTTTAGGGCTGTTCGCTGAAGTTTTTATGTAAAAATGTTATTTGGATGGAAAGAGTTATCCAAATTCATGCAAGACAACTTCCATTATGTCTATTTGTGAACTTTTCTATAATCACATATTGTCATGCTCTATTTGTGTGGGACAATTAAGTGTTAAAATTTACATGTCAAGCTGAAACACTGTATTCCTTTTTCTTTTCTTTTTATTTTTTATTTGCAGTTAAAAAGAACTTTGTTGCAAGGGATGGAGAGATGATGGTTACCTTGTGTAGCTGATCTGTACAGAGTGCAGACATTTTGTCAGTTTGCGAATGCAACCTCTGGTAAGGAATAGTTATTGAGCTTTTATGTCTATTAATTTTTCCATCTGAAGCAAATGAAGGAAATTTCACTGCCTTCTGCAGACTCAAAGAGTCGGATAAAGCTTGCAAATGACAAGGTATTTGGCAATATGGAAGGGTATCTTACCAAGTACTTTAACTTAAGTTGTACCAACAGTGGATGCACTGGGAGTTCAGGAGCTTAGGACATAGTATTGCATAATCCACCTCCGTAAGTAACCTGACACCCAATTATAATTAATACCTGTGTAATTTAAATATCTCATGTAAGCATCCGTACCTTTTGCTGACATGGTGCTGCTTCATTTCTTGTGGGAAAAGGAATGCCCGTAAAATTTGACCCATTTACATAGTTCATTATGGAAGATATATGTGAAAGCACACTTCCTTGCTTTGCGCTTCTCTATGCAGAAGAGGAGTGGCTGCATTAACTACTGAAGGTAGTTATGTTTTCTTGCGCTTGTTTGAAAAAATGGAAAAAAAGGGCAGCGCGTGTTATTTTCTTCAAACTTGCAATAAGCTCTATCCTGGTGGCCCAAATTAGAAATTTTGGGCTTCAGAATTCTTAGAATTTAGTCTAAAGGAGGAGATTAATAGGCAGGAAGTGACATTGTTTTTTCTTCTTCATTATTTCCCAAGTTGTTTTCTTCAAACTTGCAATGACCACGCAACTGAACAAAGTAAATGTACCCAAAGTCTAGGATGACTGTAGAATGAGAAAGAAGAGGAGAGGGATGAGATCTTTGTTGGCCATATTTGAATTTTTGTGGAAGCATCTAGTGGACAAGGGCAGTGGGGAGCAACATCATGCAGATGGATATGACAACAAATGGCTAACATCAAAATCATTCCAGCAACTTCCGGAGGACAAAAATTTTGTCTCTAGAACATCATTGTGGTGATGTTACCTTCGCCAGAAATAACCATCTGACCCTAATTTACTTATTTCATGCTAGGTGTAAGCTATTAGCCTATTAGGAAGCACGATGACATGCCAATTGGTGTCTCCTAAATTTTTATTTATTTACTTTTCAATGGACACGCCAGAGACACGTATTCATCATTTGGACAAACGAAACACGTTGTAAGTTTAAATTATAAACATATTTTCATCATGTTTAATGTTAAGTGATGATTGATTGTGGATTCAATGGGGTTTTCATTTGGAATTAGTATTTTGTTTTAATGTTTCTTGTAGTTTGTGAATGTTACATTCATATACATAGCAAATACAATAAATAAGAAATATATATTTAGTCGTATCCCTGCCAAGTCTGTGTCCGTATCCTCATTTTTTAAAAATTGTTATGTCTCATGCTAGTGGTCATGCTTCTTAGGTGAGCCATATAGGATCCCACTTCTCTGAAGAGTTCTAGATTATTTCAGCCTCAAGTGTTATAACTCTATATTGTGTAAAACTGTAATTTAATATTGATAAACTATTCTTGTTTGTTCATATAAGATGAGTGATTTTTTGTTTTCCAACTTATTTGTCAAACTCCTGAAATTCTTGTAAATTCCAAAAGGACATGATGCTTATTTCTCAAAAATATCCCTTTGATTTCATGCCTGAGTTATTCCAAAGTCTTGCTAGTGTTCTAAAATTGAGCTTCAAGTATCACGACTCTATATTTTGTAATTCTGTAATTTAATATTTGATAAACTGTTCTTGTTAGTTCATATAAGATGAGAGATTTTCTATTTTCCAACTTATTTGTCAAACTCCTAAAAATCCTTGTAAATTCCAAAAGGGCATGATACTTATTTTTCCATCATATCCCTCTAATTTCATGCCTGATTTATTCCCAACTCTTGCTAGCTTTGTCAATTTCTTTTTTTGGTGGAAAGGAAAGAGGAGAGAGGGGGGGTGTTTGTTGTTGGGTGGTGATGGTGAGGGGGGTGCTTGTGGATTTCATTCAACCTCTGTTTTAGTATATATGGGGGTTATGTGGCTGGTAATATGCCTCAGATCATATGTTTTGGTGTACTTCTATAAGTTTCTTAGTGGTTATTTAGATGCCTTGCGTATTCTATCGCTAGAAAGGGTGGCACAGACAATGTGTGCGCCCATAACTCCCACAAACCCCACTAACTCCGTAGACTAACAGCCATGATGTGAGTGTGAGTGTTTTGGAAAACTGCAATTGTGACAGGCTTCAAAAAGGCTTCAGTAAACAGGCTCAGGTGTTTGCTTTATAATAGTATATATATATAGATATACAGCCAACACCGAATTTTGTTAGACAGTAGTTTTGGTCTAACTTCATTAAACTGCTGACTCTTTGCAATGTGATAGGAAGTTTGATAAAATAACAGTATCTTGGAAACAATAAAATGAGGCGAGGAACAAGTGCATAGGGCATTACCCTCTAGGTTATAATGAAAGAATATAGAGCTCATCAATTCCTTTGAACATTAGCTGACCTCAAAAGAAGAAATCAGTTTATTGAATCAGGGTTGCATGTGCAAGAGGGATGCAGGATTGGTTGATTACCTAATTAGCCATTTCCAGTTGGTGCATCTTCTTTGGGAACTTGTGTCCTGTTTATAAAATGAGTTGGGCTTTGGTGAAACCACTGAATGGGGTGGTATAGCCCTGCGTTGCCTGCACTGGGTGGTGTGGAACTCTGGTTATATATGATCTTCAGAATGGTTTGGGTTATCTTTTTGTTCCAAAGAACTATAAATCTTCAAGTGCCTTGTTTTTGTAGTTTAGAGAGGGAATGTAGCCTTCTTGGCAACTTAACTTAAAAGTGGCTACATTCCCTCTCTAAACTACGAAAAACAAGGCACTTGAAGATACATAGGGCAATGCTTTTTTGAATCAACCAAGGCAAATTATATGAAAACTATATCTTGCACATTGATGTCTCTTGATGTCTCCAGATTTTGAGGTGCTATACCGAGCAATTCCTTTTATGTCCAATTCTGATATTATTCAGGTGTCTGTATGGCATGATTCTTTTGGCAAATTATTCCTTCCTTATATACAGCCGTTCTTGAAGTTCTGTGACATTTTTTGCATGCGTTGGAGGGAAAGTAAAAAAACCTGTTCATTTAATATATGTTAAAATAGTGTTCTGGAGTAAGATAAGGTTTAAGAAGTCAGAAGTATCATATTTGAATTTTGATTGAGGTCAAACACAAGGTAGTTGGTTTCTGTTTAAGTGGTTTGATTGATCAGTTAGGTTATGCATCTTATAAAATAAATTTGCAAATGTTTATATACGATCGGAATTATGGAAATCTAAATATAAAAAATTCCTTCTTAAATGTTATATATGAATGTATTTGTGTTTGAAAAGCTGGCGGCTGAGTTTGCCAGGAAGATGCTGGTTTTAATGAGTTTGCTGATATGGTTTTATGACTAAAATACTATTTAGTTTTTAATTTTTTAATGTAACTGCAAGTAGACACCCTGGTTTCTATGGCCATTGGCTCATTGCTGAGAATATGGTTTTTACCAGTGCAATTAATGGGAAAAAAACCTTTGGCGCTCATATTTGTGGTCTGATTCATGATGCTTAATGCATTGCCATGTTTTGGTTCACTATGGTGAATCCATCTTTTGCCCTGGTCATTAAACTGGAGGTGGCCTGTTGGTTTTTTGCATTTATAATCGTACACTATCAATATAAAGCTTCTTGATATGTTGGTGATCTTTCACTAAATGCTAATCATTGATGTTATGACTGACAGGATACTAGTTAATTCCAGGCCTTGTCTGAAATGCAAGCGACCAATTGAGAAAAATCAAGGTCGTATGCACATGACACGTACGCCCCCTTGCAAATTTGAATTCTGCTGGTAAGCATTGATACTTATGTGGTAAATCGAAATTAGTTGGACCTGTTATTTTTGCTGTTGTTCATGTTTGATGTAGAATGGTAATTGGGAAAGATTTTCTCCTCTAGTATTTTTTTGTTGTTATTCCATGCAAACTGTGTGCCTGAGGTGCGTTGTCATTTTGCTAAGAGTAATGTTACATTGTCCTTTCCAATGGTATTTTTCCTTCTTAATAGTCGGAGTGCAAGATGTTTTATTTATTATATATAAATATGATGATGAGACACTTGAATATGCAACTATGTTACATGCAGGCTTTGCCTCGGTGTATGGTCCGATCATGGTGAGAGGACAGGCGGTTTCTATGCATGTAACCAATATGAGGCAGCTAAGCAAGAGGGTGTGGTACAAGAATTTTTCATGTTTACTCTGTGTTTTAGATATTATTCTAAATTGGTCCTGCCACATTAATTCTCTGATGTTTTGAACATCTAGTAATTATTTTTCTACAAATATATTTTGTTGTAGTATGATGAAACTGAGAGAAGGAGAGAGATGGCTAAGAACTCCCTAGAGAGATACACTCATTATTATGAACGGTGGGCAACTAATCAATCGGTATGTATGAATTTGTCAAAAACGTCTCTGTTGTGGTGCTATGCATGCCTGAATTCGTGTGGTCATATATCTATCTACTATAATAGAAAGTGAAGGTCGTTTTTCTTCTTCTATATCAAATTACTTTTGTGCTCTTACTCAATCCTTTTATTAACATTAATTTATCAATCAATCACTTCGTTTATATTTGTACCCAATGATATTCTTATCGTCAATCCAACACCAACTTAGATCATGCATTACACCACACCTCTTTTATGTTGACCCACATCTCTCCACCAAATCATCCAATCAGATTTGTTTGTACCTAAATAAATAGAAGTGGACCATATGATCCAGAAAGTTTCAGGAAAATGTTTTAAAGTTTTAAAAAAAATCTGGCGAGTTCTTAGAAACTCGGGTTTGGAGAAAATAGAAATATTTTGAAAAAAATTGTGTATTTTATAATTTTCAAAATGTGGATTACGTTAAAACGTAAAAGTGATCTGAAAATGATTCTTGAATTTTTTTGCTATTGTCGAAAACAATTATGCAATTCACATGCGCGCACATGCCTAGAGAGAGACTGAAATGGTGGTTGTTTCAATGTGTATAGCAGTAGCAGTGGTAGATTACAGGAATGGGCTTGTTGGTGGCAAAACTTGCATGAGATCGAGTTCAATCGATGATTATAGGGAGGCTTTGCTGTTCTGTAATGATTTGAAATTGATTCTTGAATTTTTTTGCTATTGTCAAAGACAATTATTTAATTCCGATGCGTGCACGTATATAACGGTAGGAGGGTCAGGTTACAGGAATGGGCTTGGTGGCAAAAGTCGCACGAGATTGGGTTAATTGATGATGATAGTGGATGAGTGAAGTGTTTGTAGCGGTAGCAGGGGTAGGTTACAGGAATGGGTTTGGTGGTGGCAAAAGTTGCATGGGATCGGGTTCAATCAATGATGATAGTGGATGGTTTGCTGTTCTAGAGAGAGTGTAGTTATTTTTTTGGAAGTTCCTCCGTAAATTGAGGCAACAAAAGAGGGCAACTATGGTGGCATAAGATAGAGTGTCGTTCCTCGGATACCATAATAAATTTAATACATCCTTTAATTTGGGCATGACATAATTCTTAGTTTTCATTAATTCACATCACGGGTAATTAGTAATTTTTCTATGCTTGACTTTTGTGCATTGGTTGTATAAATTAATTTTCTCATCTTTCGTTTGTGTATATTATCTGAAAATGTGGTTGGCATGTTTGCATGTGCCAAGCCACTAGTAATATTTAGAAATGGAAACTCCATTTTCTGTTCAAATTTTAATTTTCCACACAAAATTATGGCCATTTTTGGGTTGCATGTATAAATAGGTATGCTTAATGATTTTATGGTCTCCGTTGGTCTTCGCAAAAGGAAAAAAAATAAAAAAATAGATATAGTGAGACAATAATATGTTGTACTGCGTCGAGGTGTCTATCAGGTTAAGCTGTACCTGTAGTAGAATTGTAGGCTCCTTGATCATATTTATTTGCTGCTTGTAGGCTTCTCAATCATATTTTATTGCTGCTCAACTTAGAATCAAGTTCATCAACCTTTGGCATCTGTTCACCTCCTTAATGTAGAAAGGATTCAAGAGGTTTCTTTGATAACATATTTCCATCTCTTTGACATATTAATGCAATATGTCCTGGAAGGAAGCATTTTTAGCTGCTTTTTTTGACAAAAAAAAAAAAAAAAAAAACAAATTGTCTTTCTTTTGTGTCATTCTTTTGATCCTTTTGCTTGTTTTAGTTTATTTGAAGTTGTGCAATATTGTAACATTCACTCATTGATTTCATCTATAAGTAATTTTGTTTTCATCATCTGATTTCTCTCCCCTTTTTCTTTACTGACAGTCAAGAAAAAAGCCCGTTGCGGATTTACTTCAAATGCAAACTGTGCTTGTAAGCAAACTTTCCTTTATTATATTTTTGCAGTTTACCATACGACTGTCGAGGTGTCTGCTAATTGAACAAGCAGTGTGATGGATGAACAAGCAGTGTGATGCCTTATTTTCTGTGAGCTCCCGGCACATTTTCATTGTTTTCCTGATATATTTTCCAAGGATGTGCGAAAATTAATGTCTAATGAAGTAACTTTTTCTGTAGCAACTTTTGCTTGTATTTTAGTGTGTTTGCATGTCTAAAATTTTGTCATTAAAACATTTTAAACTTGTAAATCTTTAATTTTTTCCTTTGTGCTAAGGTTATAGGTTGTTTTCAGTTCAAGGTTTTTTATAAAGTCCATGAATTTTTCATCTAGCATCTTGTTAACCCATGCTAATGGAATAAATTTGTTCAAAATGAAAAATCTATTAAATTTATGTTTGCCTAATGCTGGAAATTTGTGGAGGTTATAGAGAACTAGAGAAGATGGATGAGAAAGTTGTTTGACAGCGAAATGTTTATGTGGTTCTTGTTATTGTTTAGATGGCATTATGAACTTTCAAATTAATATCCCAATGTCATGGATAATTAGAGAGGAGGGAGAGATTACCTATATTTGAAGATCTCAAATAATATCTACCAGCAGGATTTTCTTTTGTCGGGTTAGTCAAACCTGTTGGTGTACAGTATTGATATGAAAGCGGTATGGGATGGTCTATTTACCTCTTTCGATTTGATAAACTGATCTTTTAATCAGCTCTCTCATTCCTAGATGCTACAGTTATTTTATAATCTGTTGAGTCAGACCTATTGGTGTACAGTCCTGATACAAAGCAGTATGGGACTGTCTATTTACCTCCTACTCTTTGATAAAACTGATCTTTCAGTCACCTCTCTCATCCCTAGATGCTACAGTTATTTTTATAATTTGTTGACACCTCTTTTGTTTTGTTTTGGTTTGTGTCTGTGTTTGACTCTCTCCAACTTGAGACGCTTAGTTACATACAATCACAACCTGAGTCGCAACTCAAGTTCGTTATAGAAGCCTGGCTACAGGTAAAATTAAAATTCCTTTCTTTACATTCCAGTTTTATTTATTTATAATTTTAGTTTTGGGGAAAATGATCATGAATTCTTTTTCTAAATTCAACTTCAAAAGATAAAAGATAGTCCACATTATGGCCATAGCTACTTAACAAAAAAAATTTTTAGCGGCTATAGTAAATTCAGGAATTGTATTTATATAAAATTTGATCATAATGTAGTTAAGGATCATGGACCAGAGTTTTCTACTTGCTAAGTTGCTATTGGCTTCTCTTTGATGGCCTGAGGGAATTAGTACCTTTTTTCCCACAATACAAAACAGCAGGATTTTTTGGATTGATGTTATGAGGGGTTGTGAAATGCAAGAAGAACCATTATTTGGCAATGTCTTCTATGTGAATAATTCGGAAATTAAATTACTGGTAGAAAAGTAGTAGGCTTGAGAAAATGCTTCAAATGCCTTGCATATTTCTCAAAGTGTACTTGCTATTCGCTTGGAAAGTACATAGTTATATGTTTCGTAATATTATGACTACAGGGAATTAAAGGCTTCCTTTTCCTGTATAAGCATAAAACAATGAAAATTATATCGAGGCATTCTTTTGCTATACCTCTTGTAGTACTCATTGGTAAGTTACATATGAACCACCCAAGCAGCTTGGCTTATGTTTGAGCCTTCATTTCAGGAAGTGCACTTACCCCTGGCTGCTTGTGTATTGCTGTTTTACAACACATGAACTTAAAATTCCCCAAAAGTTAATTAATTTTTTTCAACAAGTACAAAACATCTGAACTTAAAATTCTCCTATAAGTTTGCCCATTTCTTTTTTTTTTTGGGTAAGTACGAAACTTGGTCCCAACTTTGTGAGGATAAATTTGGTTTACTTAGCTGGCAAGGCTGAATGTGTGTACATTTATTGATGTATATACATATGTATATAAAGGTAGGTGAGTGAAAGGTATTTATTTATCTTTTTCAATGGTGGTATCATATTGAAGGAAGTTTCATCTCAAAATTTGACCATGTTACAAGATGCTAAATATTTTGTACGAAATTGGTGAATATTTAATATGAAATCAAAGTGGTAGTGTTGTAAGGTTTGGGGTGCCGAGTGTACTATCGCTCAAAGTGTACTTGATATTCACTTGACAAGTAAATATTTGTGTCTAGTTATATGATGACTAAAGGGAATTAAAGGCTCCCTTTTCCTGTATAAGCATAATACAGTGAAAGATCTTTTTGATTTGTGAAATCATACACAGGCAATCTCATGCTTTACCTCCTGTACTATTAACTGGTTAATTACATATGAACCCCCATGCAGCTTCACTTATGCTTGTGCCTTACTTTTTTGAAGTCAACTTGTGAGCATTTGATCACCTATCCTTTCTATCTTTTTGTTTTCCTTTTTCAATTTGGGGTCTTGTTCAGTGCTACTCAGTTCTTAGTTATGATTCAATTGTTGGTTTCTAAGGTTAAAAATCATTTTTGTATTTCGATTTTACAAGATCCCAAATTGAAATTCCCCAAAAGGTTGTCCCAACTTTATGAGGATGAATTAGGTTTACTCGGCTTGGCAAGTTGAATGCATGTCTAGATATATGTGTATACATACACATGTATATAGAGCTAGGTGAGTAAACGGAATGGAGACAGTCGTCGTTTGACTGCAGCAGACCAAATGGAAGAGGTAGGGGTGGAAGTTGTGAGGGGTATTTGGGGAGGCAGATTTGTGGACTGAATGTATTTTTGGGCAGCCAACAATGGGGGCGGCATTTTGATTTTGTGGGAGAATAGGGTGGCTGAGCGGAAGGATAATGAGGTGGGAGTTTTTTTTTTTCCCTCTCTTGTTTAGTCATGCGTGGAGGATGATTTCTGATTGGTGTTTTAGGGAGTTTATGGCTCGGTAAAGGAGGGGGATGGAAGAGTTATGTAGGAGGAATTGGCAACCATTGTCTTTAGGTGGGATGTGGCTTTTTTTTTTTTTGGGTTTTTTTTGTTGGGTTGGGGGGGGGGGGTTTAGTATTTCAATGTTGTTTGCTCCCCTTGGGGAACATTTTTGTGCTCGGTGTTATCAATACATATGATGAGGTTATCTGTCATCAATTAGTTGGGATTGATAGATTGACGACTTTTGGGGGGTACTTCTACCTGCTCCAATGGCCAAAAAGACCTATCCATGTCCTGTTTGGATAGGTTCCTGTTGTCTACTGATTGGGAGGAACATTTTTCAGGGGTTGTCCAAAGTTGGCTTGCGATATTCATGTCATATCATTCCTTACCTTCCTTAACGTTGTAGGTATCAAAAGGGGGACGAGTCCTTTTATTTCGATGACAAAAGCTGGCTGCCTTGAGTTCATGGGATGAATCTTCATCATATTTTCGACAAAAAAAGGGCATGGTTAGAGCAACATTTTTTGAGAAGAAAAGGTTGTGGTGGCTTTGAAGTCTTGGAGACAAGTGACAGGCCCAAATGAGATGACCCTTCCCTTTTTCAGTGGTGCTAGTGTGTGGTCAGAGGTGAGGTGACGATGGGATGTTTGAGTTGTTCTTCGAGACAGGTGAGTTTGAGAGTAGCCTCAATGCTTCCTTTGTGGCCTTGACACCCCCAGAGAGAGAGGAGGAGAACAGAGAGGGAGGAGAGGGAGAAAGGGGGGGTTGGGTTGGGGATAATTCAAGGACTTACGTTCCATTAGTTTGATTTGATTGTGGGACATATAAGTTGTAGTCTAAGTGTTAGCTTTGTGCCTGAAGGGAGTGTTGAAGGGTCATGTCAGAATCTCATAATTCTTTTGTGGGAAGGAAGGCAGATCTAAGATGCCTTGTTAGTAACTAAAGAGGTGGTGGATTCTCGATTAAGAAGTGGCAGCCCAGGTTTGATTTGTAAATTTGGCATTGAGAAGGCCTATGCAAATGTGCATTGGCATTTCATGTTTTGGATTGGATGGGGTTTGGGCAGAAATGGAGGAGGTGGATTAGGTGGTGTAATAACCACGCGAACTCACCCAAAAGTGATAGCCAAGAAGGTGTCATTTGCATTCATTATTCCTGCCTAATACCCAAGTCGCCCATATAAAAGTCCGATGTGAGACTTAGTACACACCAATGCAGGTGGTCAAAAGCTTCTCCCTTTTCAGGCCTCACATCCTCTCGAGGGGTTCAGAATCAATCACAAAATTCGTGTTGTATTGTCGGCTTTGATCCTATATGTAATAACCATGGGAACACACCTAAAGAGACTAGCCAAGATGGTATCATTTGAGTTCATTGCTCCTGCTCATATATCAAGATTAGATGATGCATATGTAGAAAGCCTAATCTGTTTCTAGTATTTACTAGCAGATTCTATCTTTCTTTCCTTTTTTCTTTTATAGTGGAGATAGTTGTATGTAATGACAGAATTGAATGTATCCGTTGGTCCAATGACGAACTCTTTCATGCCACAACTGTAATTAAAGAATGCAATGCTTCGTGCAAGTGCTGTAGAGATGTAAACCAGAAAGCAACTGCAGCGAAGCGAAGTGTGTAAGCCCCTTTAAAGATAGGGGTGGGCCATTGAAGAAATTGAATCAAAGAATCCTCAAAAAAGAAAAACAAAAGAAGCCCATGGAGAAGGACTGGCATGATGAAGAGGATCATGACCATATTAATACAAGCTTGTGATACGAATGTTAAGAGTCCCAAAAGGTGTTACAAATTGGAAGCTAAGAAACTACCAGTTTATGAGTAGGAGTTACCATCAGTCCAAAACTCGAAGTCAACTCAAAACCGCTAAGACGAACTATTACAATGAGGTTATCAGTGTTGGTTAATGTTCTCTAGGAAGTTTCTTTCAGATAGATATGCTATACAGGGAGGCTTCTCAAGAGGATGGGGAGGCTTGGCGGTTCAGAGCACATAATTTCCTGTTTGTTGTATAATGATGATACAATTATGTTTCACAGGGCTATGGCACACTATTTGAGCTATGTTTGCTGCTTGGTTTTGACATGGTGTTATGGCTTAAAGTGAATTGGGGGAAGTCGGCCATGAGGCATTGCTAATATTGATGCTACACTCTATTTTGGGTTGTGATGCGTAATGCTTGCTGCTGAACATGTTTGGACAAGGTTGTTAAGAGATTTTTAAGAAACTGGTAGGCTGGGGAGGGATTACTTGGAGTTAGACTTCTATTTAAGAGTACCGTATCTAGCTTAGCTACCTACTTTGTCACTATTTACTATTTTGGATCCAATTGCTAAGAAGCTTGAAAGCCAATCCATGGATTTTCTTTTTAGGTGGTGTAGGGAATAATTCAAATATCATTTGGTGGAGCGGGTTACAGTGTGCACTCCTTTGAGAGAGGAAGGTCTTCAGATCAGGAGGTTTGAGGTATTCAACCAAGCTTTATTAGGGAGATGGCTATGGAGGTATTTTTGCGAGATGGAATACATATTTGGACGACGTGTTAGTACTTGGGTGAGTGGCATTAGTGGAGGTCTGGTCCGACGAAGTCAAGCTCTAAAAGGATATTTGGAGGAGAATGGGTTTATTTTTGCTATTTTTCTTGCTATGTAGTTGATAATGGTGAGAAGGTTTGATTTTGGAACTATATATGTGGTGGGGAGGCAACTGTGGGGTCACTTTTCCTTGACGTGTATTGTGGTGCACGGTGGTGCATTAGTGAGTGTCTGAGTGAGTATCTCAGTAGTGAAGATAGCCATGTTTTTTGGATACTATCTTTTATTGGGATCACATTGATTGAGATTTAGAAGACATTTTATCTTTGTTGGGCTTCTTGTATAAGTTACCCAGCAACAGAGAAAGTAAGGATACTTCTGAGGTGGACAGGAACAAAATTTGGGAATTTTGAAGTGACTTTGTTTTATAAGGTTTTGGTGGGAGTTAGGGAGTCCGATTCCCTATAAAGGGGCTTGTGTGTCAAAGGCCCCTGTCTAAGGTGGCTTTCTTTCCTTGGTGATTGTGATGCACAGAAGAATTTTGACCACCAATAATTTAATCTGGAGGTGTTACATTTGTATAGTGTGTTGTATTTGCAAGCTGGATGTGGAATTTATCCATATATCAAGGGACTAGGAGTTCTAGTCTTTGGATTTGTGCCTGTTTCGTTTTGATTGGGCTTCTCAGGGGATGTGTCAAAAGAGCTTTTACGTTCTTGGACTAGGGTTAGGATGGGTAAAATGAGTCGGGCTTGGTCCCTAGTGCATTTGGCTTTGATGTGGTTGATTTGGGGGGAGTGTAATAGATCTTTTGATATGGTGGAAATCCGTATTGGTAAGTAAAAGAAAAAGGAAGTCCGTATTATTGGACTTGGAGAGCAAATTTTTTGTCTATTTTATATGGTTGGGTCTTAAGCTTTGTTGAGTCGTTCTTGACCCAAAGTTTGGACTTTGTAATCTCTCTAGAGTAAATGATGTGTATAGATTGTTAGATCATCGGGCTTTGATGTGGTTTGTTTGGGGGAGCGTAATAAAAGGTTTCTGGATCACAGTTATCATAACCGAACTAGTGATTAACTGGTCAAGGTATTGGTTCAATGGTTCACTGGTTCAACCAGTTATACAATAAATAAATTTAAATAATAATAAGGACTAAAAAATTATCAATGGGTTAAATCATACTCACTTTTGTACATACTCAAGACAAATGTAAAAATAAATACATATAACAAAGAGTATAAAAATAAATACTTGTAAAACTGGTTTTCTTTAGTTTAATATTTTTTAATCTAATGCTCACTGATATTTTATTTTTATTTTTAAAAGAAGACATGGTATAAAACTCGACAATAATGCGCATTGTTAAGAAAATAATGTTCATTATTTGCTTGGTCTTTTTTTTCTTTTTCCTTCCTATGCCCTCCTCTTTCTTCATCTTTATTTTTCTTGGTTTTTGTTTTAGTTTATAGCTTCTACATTTTAATTATTTTTTGATAATACATATATCGATGTATCTACTTATAATTTGAAAAGCATATATGAAAATAATTTAAAGTGAAAAATCAACACAAGGTAAGAAAGATAGAAAGTGCAGTACTTGCCTCTTCTTTCTTTTTGTTTGTTTGTTTGTATCCTCCTCTTTCTTCCTTTTTATTTTTTTGGTTTTAGTTTAAAGATTTTTTCTTTTTTAATCTATTTTTCATCAAAAGACCACAAAAGACGTGTTTAAAATAAACAACTGGTTTTAAATCATGCACAATTTATGTAATTTTGGGTTTTTTTTTAATCCCATTCGATTCACTAAGTACTGCCTACATGAGCCTTCAAACCTTCCTTCTTTTACTATCTGTACGAGCTCCCCACCAACTTTATAGAGCTGCCTTCACTTTTGAAGGGGAGACCCATGACATCCCAAAGATAGTCAACATAAGAGCCCAATTCTCCTGCACCACAACACAATGGAAAAGCAAATGTGGCATAGACTTGCTACCTTACTTGCAAAGGCAACACCAATTAACCATTACCTGACGCCTTTTCATCAGGTTGTCAATAGTAAGAATTTTCTCATGCGTTGCACACCACACAAAAAAAGCCACTTTGGTTGGAGCACCACATGACCAAACCCTTTTCCAAGGGAACTCCTACCCACTCTTAACGCTGCATAAAAGGATTTTATACAAAACCTGCCATTCGTTGTTGCGCTCCACCTAAGCTCATCGTAGCCCTCTCCCACTCGTCTACTGGAATGAAGTTTCTGCAGTAGCTCTTTGAACTCAACTACATCCCAATCTTGTAAGGACCTCCTAAGGCCGATATCCCAGAACACCGGCCCATGTGCTATTTGAGCATAGGTAGCTGTAGGCACTTCTGTGTCTTCTACCACAGCAAAAATTCTCCGGAATGTAACCTTCAAGCATGTGTCCCTCATACCACTTATCATGCCAAAACTTAATTCTGTCCCTCACCCCCGCTACCCATGCGATACGTCCCTCAAAATTATTTCAAATGATGCGAATAGCTTTCCAAACACCTTTGCCATGTGTCATAGATATCTCTGGAGTCCTCCAAATGAGAGTCAAGTACTGCATTTTCCGTAAATACTGGCTTTTTCACCCTGCTAACCTTCTTTGAAACTTCTCAAACTCCCTGTCCCAAATAGCTTTTGCTTCAAAAGATAACCCCAAATGTAAGCCCAAGTAGCTAGCCGGGAGAGTACCCACTTTACATGCAAGGATGAAAGATAAGATATTCACATCCCCAACCTTCCCCACCGGAATCAACTCCGACTTTCTAACATTTACTTTCAAACCTGAGATTGCCTCGAAGCACACCAGAATACACTGTAGATGCCCCAATTACAAAAGATCGCCCCACAAAAAAACCATCGTGTCATCCGCATAGAACAGATGCGACACCACCGCGTTGGGACCTTCCAACCTCCCCACTTGGCCCACTTGAAATCCTTTCAGGAAATTCCCTTGCACTGCCCTAGCAATCAATCTACTCAGATCCTCCATTACTATGATGAATAACAAAGGTGAGAGAAGATCACCTTGCCTCAAACCTCTAGAAGTTTGAACAAAACCAGTAGGAACCCCATTTACCAAAGCTGACATCCTAACTGTGGAAATGCACCAGTAGATCCATTTCCTCATATCTCCCCAAACCCTATTCTCTCCAACATGTAGATCAAAAACTCTCAATTTACATGGTGATAGGCCTTTTCAATATCTAGCTTATTGTAGGCATAAGTGTCCAACTCTCCTACATGTCGAGACACTTAAGCGACTCGTCGCCTCCTCCTTCTACATACACTTGGTCTCATGTGGTAGCTTGCTAAGGTGACTCGTGAACCGAGACAGCTCCCCCCCTCCCCCCCATACACACACAAAACAAAGACAACATGAAGAGTGCCTCCTTCGAGTTAAGGCATCAAGAGGATCCTAGTTGACATGTGACCTCAAGACACCTTTAGGTGACCTTGAGACATCTCCTTCGTGGCCCTCGCCTATGGCCTCATGCTCGGCACCTCCTGGCACGGGCACGAAACCACTGAGTCGAGCGCCCTCTCCTTTAGGCCACCTCTCCATACTTGATCTCGAGGCACTTCCCTCGACGGAGTCGCGGGAGTCTCGCCCATGACCTCGCGTTCAGCACTTCTTGGCATGGCCATGGAATCTCTCCACCAAGAACTCTCTCCTTTATGTTATTCCTCCATACTTAGCGATGATTCTCCGCACAATATCTCTATAACTTAGGTTGGGAGCAGGACCTAGGGATCCCTTGGGGTCACCTCTATACAGGACTATCAGGGGACAGGTGTATTGGAGACTAAGGTTCATCATGGGCCTCACCCCCTTGACCAGTCTTAGTTAGAGAAAGAGAGATCTTCGTCAAGTCACGCTATTAGAGCAAACAACAATGGCATTTAATGAAAGCTAACCACTGACACCTGGCCGAATCTCTGCCACTCTCAGGGGATCTCGACACAGAGTTGACATTTGTAATGTCGGCCCTTGAAAGACCGGCTACCAGGTTTGAACACTTACAGGTTGCAGGTCAAGGAGTCAATCATCAAGGGCCTTCCCTCGCCTATATAAAGGGGAACCCGCCCTCCCCCCCGGGGAGGCCACTATCAGGGAATCTTGACACAGAGTTGACATTTAGAATGTCGGCCCTCGAAAGACCGGCTACCAGATATGAACACTTGCAGGTTGCAAGTCAAGGAGCCAATCACCAAAGGCCTCCCCTCACCTATATAAAGGGGAAACCCCCCCTCCCCTCCCTCTTCTCAACACATAACGACCCTTGAACAACAACAACACAAGAGAACACACCAAGCATCTCTCCACAAGCCTCTCTAGAATTTGGAGTTCATCTAATTTCAGTTTCAATGGTTAATAAGATACTTCGAACGAAATTGCAATTCTAATAATTAGTTCTGCAGGACTGAGAATACGAGTGGCGTGGGTCAAGAACTGCAATTTATGGGGATAGATTTGTGATAATTCAAAACCTTGATAAGAAATCCTCCTGTCTCTTCTTTTAAGGTTGTGTCTTTGGTGAATGAAAGACGATCAGGAAGAGGCAAAATAGATATCTCTCCTTCTCTGTGGCTCTCCCTCGCCCGACCCCCCGTTCTCTCTCTCTCTCTCTCTCTCTCTCTCTCCGGGATACTCTTTGTATGTATCTTCTGAGTGAGCACACACTAGCTACATGCTTTGCTTTAGTCATGACAAGTTCATTAGCAAGAGCGTAGTCATTGTCCCATGGTTTTTTATATATTTGCTTTTGGAGGGCTTCGGTCTTTGCTTTTGAAGTGGTTTCTTTTTAACTAGCTTGTTACAAAACTCTTTTTGTTCTTTGAGCATTTAAAATTTTAAATCTGTCTTTTTGTTTTGCATGCTCCTGTTATGGAGGGGAAGTCGGAAACTTAATTATAAGCAATAAGTGGAAACTTGAAGCTGGAAATGATATAGAATGGGAACATTTTCATAAGGACAGTTTCTTGTGAACTTGAGCTGGGTTTGTGACAATTATCTTTTCAGAGCCAATTGGGCTGGAAGAAGTTAGTTTACTTTGACAATTTACCAGAAATTTTGAATTTTAAGACAGTTTTTACACTTGACTACTTGGATGGTGGCTTGGTGGGTGACTAGTAAGTGGAAAGGTAAATTTTTGCATACCTATTTGAAGATATTGATATTTGATTTTCTAGTGGAATGGTGAAGCTTCCTAAGCTGACTATAAATATCCAAGGATTTTATCTAGGATAAACCTGGGGTCCGTTAGTATTCTGTTTTCGTAAATTTATGTATTTGCAATTCTTATTTTGTGCTGTGAGAATAATAGAGTTTTTGAGAGCCTTGAAGAAGCTGCTGGCTTAGAGAATGTGGGGTAATGAGTAGGTGTTATTGAAGGTTTTCAATTTTAGATTTTGTTTTCGACAACTGTTTCCTTGCATTCTTTGGATTACTTGCAAATGGATTTTATTCTCTTGTTGCTTGCGTAGTTTTGCATCTTATTATGTTTGGTCACATTCCTTTTGTCATTATTCTTTTTTCTTTTCATTTTACTCTACAATGTTTCTTTTGTCAATGTGTTCACTTTTTATGCTTTAAGTTTGGCCTACTTTTGTTATGTGGGCAGTTTTGCCTTTGTTGTCTTCTTTGATGGGTTATCTGACTCTTAGTGTTTATGCTTTTATTGTGAGTTCCCATTTTATTCTTATTTGGTTGACTAGCTGTTTCATTCTTATCGGGCTGAATATCTTCTATGTTTAGGTTTGTTGCAGTGGAGAAGTTGAAAGATCAATTGCTAGAAAACAACAAACAAACTTACTGGGTTCCTGATTTTGTGAAGGTTTGATATCTGTTGTTAAATCTCTTAGTCATTTATATAACAGTGCTTAAATATTATTATGATTTATCCTTTCTTTAAATTTAATTGTAGATAAATATCCTATGCTGACATGAATTTATTTTTTATTCAACTTTTTTCTTGTTTTCTTTTTTTTTTTTTTTTTGTGGGGGGGGCAGGCGTTTGTGTGTGTAAGAAAAGTTAGGAGTTTAGGACCTTATGCTACAATGTTAGATTAGTGCCTAAAATGTAGGATGAGTTCCAATAGTATCTTTCTAGAATTGCAGAAATGATTATTGTACAGAGTTAGCTTGTGTTAGAACGACAAAATTGCACCTCATTATGCAATTGGGACTCAAAAGGGACCGACAGTCCAAGTGAAGGTGAAGCTTTTAATTCTTCTCCTTGTAGAGTGACATCATTCTTAAAATTGCAATCTTTGCACTTGTTTAGTTGGTTCTCGGACTCCCTTTAACTTGACAGACTAAGGGTTTTTGGCTTATATTCTTGCTGTTGTGAGCATATTCTTGATGCTGGAAAATATCCTTGCACTTACCTTAACTATGAAGCATGGACAGTGATTTCAGGTACGGATACGAGAGGATACAGACACCTTAGTACTTCAAATTCTAAAATGCTAGATGGGGATACTTTAAATTCTAAAAGGATAGATACTGTCCATACGGATACTCCATACGGATACTTCAAGGACAAGGAAATATATACCACCTGCGTACTATATTCTATGTATGTGTTATGTACTTAGAAAGTGATTTATGATTTGTCATAGTTTTTAAAGGATAGAGTATCATTTCTTTTGTATTTAACAGATCTTCTAAATTCCTCACTTATTATGTCAGGATTTAAATAAGAAAATGAAGGTTATGTTGCATGGACATGCTCTAGTAACCAAATGCAATTCCATTTGGTTTCCTTATTTCTTTCCGTTTTCTAGTAATGGTAAACCCAAATTTTCTTCACTTTGAAATATTTGAAGTCTTTTGAAACCAAATTTTTTTCCCCTTAACAACTATACTCTTCACACATGGTTATAAATGCAACTTGTTGATATTTAAGACATATAGGACACATGTCCTAGAGAAATGGAAATGTTTTGATCATTTTGATGGAAGCGAATGAAAATTTTATTCCCCTCTCTCTCACACACGCGCGCGCGCGCACGCGCACACACTCACTCTCACACACACAGTTTCTGTCTCTCTCTAGTGAAAAGAGTTTTTTCAAGTAAAATCCGTCAACAAACTCTGGAAATGATTCCAAGCTGTCTCACTCTCAATGTCTTATTTGTATTGTTTTTTACTTGCCAAAAAAAAGGATGGCTTGTTATTGGATTTCCATCTTTTTGTTTTCCATTTGAAGGATACCTTGCCCTTTTATTTGTTATTTAAAATAATGTTGCTTTGGGCTTAGAGAAAAAAAAAATGTGTAGTGGTGGTGACTGGCAGTGTTGTTGGTGGCAGCGGTTCTAGCTGTGATGTGGCCGTGTGGTGCGGCTTAGGCTTACTGGGGTTGTGGCATCAGGGCTGGTGGCACCACTATGGGCACCATTGTTATCACTGTGGTGGTGGGAGTAGTGAACGTTGTGGTGCCAGTATCAGTAATAACCGTTCACATTCAATTTTTTAATACCATAATCCCCTAAGTTTGTTTCTTATAATGATAATTGAAATTTGGATCCAGCGTGGAACTTCGAACGCAATTAGATTTTGGCATGCTAAACACCAATTTGGATTTGTATGAACATAATCATCTAACTTGAAATACATCGCAGTTCAAACCTAAACAGTTACAGTTCTTTGTATTATGAGCATTTGTTATTGTGTCGTTTTATCCTTTTATTTCAATCTTTTAAAATCTGATGTCTATCTTAAGATATTGCTGTAGATATATGTAAATGTAGACAAGTAAAGCAAATTAAAATGAAAGGAAGTGCCAAGGGGTCACCACCCAAGTACATAAGCAAAGCATAAGAAAGTATCTCTACACCAGTTCAAGTCTCCAAAGAGACCATAAAGACCCGGAAAAAAAAAAAAGGGGGCCTATCCAAGGCTAATTTTCCTGTCAAAGGGAAAAAAATAAGTTATTTCCCAATCTGGGTGTTGATTCAACTTTATTCAGCAACCCAAGTTGAGTGCTATTTCAAATGGCGTTATTTCTAAAAACGCCTTTTAAAAAAGCGTTTTTAGGTGGTATTCTAAATAAGGAATACGGAGATGTTAGGTTGTATTATTCCAAATAGGGAAATACAGGGAGAAAAATACAACAAAAAAAGCCATTTCTAATGGCTTTTTTTCCTGGGAAAAAACACCATTTTGAATGGCGTTTATATGCCTTAACTTATTAAACCCCAACTGTTAAAGGCGTGAGAGACAGAGACGACACTCTCACGCAATTTTTCGACCTAACCCTCAGTTATCTCTTGCTCTCACGCTCATCCTCTCTCTCTCTCTCTCTCTCTGTGTCTCACGCTCAATCCTCAGTCTCTCTCCCTCTTGCACGGTCGTCTCTCTCACACTCTCCCTTCCTCTGTCAATGGGTAATCGAAGCCTACAATCAGTAAGTCTCTCTATATGTGTATATTTATATCTGTAAATCTATATATATGTTTGTGTATGTATGTGTATATTTATATGTCTCTCTCTCTATATGTTTATGTATATATGTGTATATTTCTAGAATTCAATGTCTCAAACCATTAGCTTTCTAACTCCGTTGTAAAAATCTAACATGCAATTGCTTAGAACATGGGTTTTGATTTTGATTATACACAGCTTGAATTTCAAAATCATTGGACTCTATCTGGCTAGCATTCCCGTGTCATCATATTCATAGTGCTTGAGAACAGTTTTTATTTTGATCCAAAAATAACCATGGCTCCTATAACTCCATCTTGTTTGATAGAAAAATAAGCTGGATGTGAGCAATTTTATGCAGGCTTGGGTGGTTTTATAGTTCTCACAGAGTTTACACTCACAGGTCTAGAAACAAAATTATGGTAGATTTAAGTAGAATATAGTGAAAATAGAAAAGCTGCTGACAATATTGAAGCACAGGTCAGTTTGATGTAAAATCCATATTTCTCTTGGAAAAGCAGCTGAAAATTAGGATAACCTCTCTGAGTGACATGAATATCAAGCTAAGGTGACAAAGTCTTCTCTAGTTGTTCCTAAAGAAATTTGTGGAGGGAATCGACTGTTTATGCCCAATATCTGGTGCTGAAGTAGGGGTATTTGAGCATTTAATTCTCATGAACATAGCCTATTAATCTGGCTTCACTTGATGGACATGGCATATTATTGTCACAGTGGAAACTGTTGGAATACCATGTTAATGTAATGGACATGGATATATATTTGTTTTGTCATAAAGACAAAGCCAAAGTTAATGGATACCATTAGTACCATATGTCTAGGTATTGTACTTTGTAGCTGTGTTGTTTGGCATGAAATGGTAGATATGCAATTGATTATTTTCCCTTTAATTTTTGCTTTTTTAGTAAAGTAAAGTCTGCTTAATGAGTGGGTTAAAATTATTTGTGTTTGATGGTAGGCAAAACTAAATAATGACAACAATGGTAATGTTTTTTTTTTTTTTTTTGGGGGGGGGGGGGGATAGTAAAAGATCGCCGAGAAGGCATAGCTTATAATATAGAGACTAGCAGCTGTTATGATGCAGAACTGAAAACCTCACTTACTGGGTTACGGGAAATGATCATGCCTATGATGGTTGGGTACGAATAACATGTGAATATAAAGTTCTTATGTAGATACTCTTATCGACAAATTGGAGAAGTCCTGGTATATAAGAAGTTGTCGGTTAATGATGACATGGCATTGCAAACTGTCGATACTCTTATCGACGAATTGGAGAAGTCTTGGTATATAAGAAGTTGTCGGTCAATGATGACATGACATTGCAAACTGTCTTCAATCTCCCTTCGAGATATAGTGACCTGTATTTTGTTGAAATACACGTTGTGAATGAGGGAAGTACAATGACCACCAATGTTAGTTGTGCAGATGTGAATTAGAGAGATGTCCAATCCTACGGTGAACTCTTGACACGGGGCGGGTGATGTATCGACGTTGGGGATATTACTGGAATGCTTACACTTGGGTAGAGTAGTCAAAGCGCACAGGGTACAGATGTATCAGGGCAATGAATGTCTAACTTATTCAGCCCAAATGAGGATTACTCGGATGGCCGGAGTAATTTTCAACAATTTCAGGATTTTCACATTTCAACTACACCTCACCCAGAATATACTTCTGGCCAATGAGGGTGCGCAAAGGTGGGAGGTCCCAGTGCAAGCATGAATCCCGTGGAACGACTTGGTGGTTTACATGGGATAGAGAGACTGGTAAATGAAGATGGCGATGTTCAGTCCGTTGAGTCAGACGAAAATGTTAATGTTTTGATGAGAAATGAAGGAAACATTGACTCTGATGACGATGAACATAAACAAGTGAACATTGCTGACTTGAATGACACTCCCGTGCCATTTTTTACAAACTTGGATAGGGTAGACGATAGCATAACTGATCGAAATTTATATGATCGCGGTCCAACATGGTTAGATGCAAATTCGGAGTTTGCAAAAGGGATAGTTTTCAAAGATAAAAATGTTGTGATTAGTGTATGTAACTGGTATCATGTAAAGAAAAATAAACATTATTATGTTGTAGAAACAAACAAAAATGTTTGGAGTACCAGGTGCACTCACGATTGCCCGTGAAAACTGCTTACGTGTTTGAAGAAGAATTGTACTTTCTTTGAGATCATGCAATACCCTGGGTAACATACCTGTTTACATGGGATAGAGAATTTAGATCACTGCAATCTGAATTTAACATTCATTGCACACATGATTATGTCCCAAGTTGCAGTAAGTTGTTATGAGTTTTTAATTTAATAAAAAATTTATGTAATCATGCCCTTCCTTTATAAAGTTTAAGTATTCGTTTGGATCTTGTAGTATACAGAAGGATCATGGTTGGAAGATAGTATCTATAGTGAAGAATGTAACAAATAATGTTGGTTTCACAGTGTCCTATAAAAAAGCATGGCTTGGAAGAATAAAGGCCATTACGATGGTATTTGGTGATTGGGATAAGTTATATGAAAACCTTCCAATGTACATGAGAACCATGGAGTGCAGGAACCCGGGCACGACTGTGATTTCAGAAACACGTGACATTGGACGAATGGGAGAAGTTGCTCTGGACAGAATATTTTGAGCATTTCGACCATGCATTGAAGGTTTCAAGCACTGCCCTCCAGTGATAGGTATCGACGATACCTATCTTTACGGAAAATACACGGGAGTTATACTGATTGCTACGACTAAAATTGTGAGAAAAAACATTTTTTTCCTTAGCTTTTGCCCTAGTTGGATAAAAAAACTATCGTAATTGGGCATGGTTTATCTATAATGTCAAGCATGTTATTGTGCCAAGGCAGGAGGGGATCACTTTGGTTTCTGATCGACATGCTGCCATATTGAGTGCTGTTAAACTTGAATGGGAAGTAGGCCAACTCGGCCGTTGGGCTACCAAAATGGGGAGGAAGGGTCCGGGGAGTATGAAACTTTACGGGTGGCACCGGTGTGACACGAGTAACGTGTGGGAGTTGACGGCACATCAACCGGTTTTCCAGTTTGGAAGTTATGCAAATTTTTTGAATTTCAAAATTTAGGCTATCGAAAGTAGGCCAACTTGGCCGTTAAGGTACCAAAATGGAAAGGCCCCTAGGGAGTGTGAAACTTTACGGAAGGCACCAGTATGACACGAGTGACGTGTGAGAGTTAACGACATGTCAATCGGTTTTCCGGTTTGGAAGTTATGCAAAGTTTTCGAATTTCGAAATTTAGGCTATCGGAAATAGGCTAACTCGGCCGTTGGGGTACCGAAATGGGGAGGAAGGGTCCGTGAAAAGTGAAACTTTACGGAAGGCACCGGTGTGACACGAGTGACGTGTGGGTGTTGACGACACGTCAATCGGTTTTCTAGTTTGAAAGTTATGCAAAATTTTTGAATTTCGAAATTTAGTCTATTAGAAGTAAGCCAACTCGGCCATTGGGGTTTTGAAATGGGGAGGAAAAGTTTGGAGAGTGTGAAACTTCACAAAAGGCACCGGTGTGACATGTGGGAGTTGACGGCACGTTAATTGGTTTCCCGATTTGGAAGTTATGCAAAGTTTTCGTTTTTCGAAACTAAGGCTATCGAAAGTAGGCCACCTCAGCCGTTGGGGTACTGAAATGGGGAGGAAGGGTCCGGAGAGTGAAACTTTACGGGAGGCATCGGTGTGACAAGAGTGACATGTGGAAGTTGACGGTACGTTAATCGGTTTTTCAATTTGGAAGTTATGCAAAATTTTCGAATTTCGAAACTTATACTATCGGAAGTAGGCTAACTCGGCCGTTGGGGTACCGAAATGGGGACAAAGGGTCTGGAGAGTGAAACTTTACGGAAGGCACTAGTGTGACAAAAGTGACGTGTGGAAGTTGACGATACGTCAATCGGTTTCTCAGTTTGGAAGTTATGCAAGTTTAAGTTGAACTGTTGTGTCACTATTTTTTTTTGGGTTGGGGGGGGGGGAGAATTTCTGATATAAATGCCTTTTGAAATGTCATTTTCTCAAGGAAAAAAACGCCATTCAAAAAAACATTTTTTTTTGTATTTTTCTCCCCTGTTTTTCCTTATTTGGAATAATACAACGTAAAATCCTCATATTCCTTATTTAGAATACAACCTAAAAACGCTTTTTGAAAAGGTGTTTTTTGAAAAAATGTCATTCCAAATGGCTCTCAATCTGGATTGCTGAATAAGGTTGAATCAGTACTTAGATTGAGAAATAAATTATTTTTTTGCCTTTGTCAGGGAAAATAGCCCCTATCCAAGACTCCCGATAGTGCTATGTACATCTATAAAATGAAAATACAAAGTTGCTGTACATAGCACATATAGTTATGTTTTTTAAAGTTACATACAGCAGTAAAACTTGAAATTTCTTTACATGAAATAATAGTTAATAGATGGCAAATTTGTGTTTTTTTTTTGTTTATCCCTGTCCTGTTGACTTAAATACTTGTATTTTGTGATGGCATATTACAGGAAAAGCGCTTCCATAATTGGCTAGAAAATGCCAGAGATTGGGCTGTTAGTCGAGGTAGATTTTGGGGTATTCCTCTTCCTGTATGGATTGGCGAGGATGGTGAGGAATCAATAGTTATGGATTCTATTGATAAACTTGAAAGCTTTCTGGTGTTAAGGTTCGTTCCTTTTTTTTTTTTTTTTTTATTTGTTTCATTAATCGATAATTCTTACCTTCCAAATCTTTTGATGCTGACGAGAATTACATATATTGCTTCATAAGTCGCTTTTTATTTTTTGGTATGTATATATTAAGGGGACCATTATTTCCTCTTACACGATGTTCTGTATGTCTTTTTGCTAACCGTGCTAGATTTGAAGATGCTATTAAGTTTCTAGATTTGGAATGACAATACAACATGCTTGGGATGGGGCTTGCCTCCTCGGTTCCCCTTTAGGAAGGAAAAGATTACCTAACCTCACTGTGAACTTTAATACTGATTACCGGATCCTAATGGACTACCAGATTGGGCAAGGAACCTTTGGGCATCAAAAGCAAAAATCTTGTCAACTGATTTTTTAAATTTAAAAGTACGTCACTATGGACAATTCGCGAATGATTTGTATAATATGATGGCCTTTCAATTTCGACAACTATAAAAATCTCTTTTTATTGTTTGTTTTCCCTTACATTCAAAACAGGATTCCCAAAGAACTTTCAAGGCCTTTAGGGTTGAAATGTAGTATTCGCTACTTCGCTTCCCTTTTCTATGCTATTAGAGATCTCTCCTAGGCTTTGTCTTAACAGATACGAACAATGATTTTATTTCTTTAACAGCTTTAAATTGAAAACCGCTTTTTCGCATATAAAGTTTAGAGAGTTTTTGTGCTTTGACATGGCCATTTTCACCACCGCTGGTAGCTATGTAATGTTAGAATGCATTCGTTATGTGATAATGAATTCAGTAAGGGGTTATAGCATTTTTGAAATTAAAACGTAAATGAGATTAGATGAATTGAGGAAGGGGGTAATTTGTTTTTCCAACTCGTAAAAGTTCTAAGGAATTGCAAAAATATGTCGCTTTTGAGATATCATTACATTATTTCTTTTGTTGAACATTTCTAATATTTTTCATTATCGAAAAAGGTTACTAAAAGAAATGTAAGAAATATAAATATAGATTTGATATGAATAATAAAGTTGATGGTTATAACATAATTTCTAATAATATTGTGGAACTATATGTAGTTGACATCTGCTGAGAAAAAAAAAAAAAAAAAAGAAAATCAAAAGCAAGAGGATTATTTTTTAATTATATTTTGGTCATTTGCTACTTCCGTTATGTAGATGTGAGCCATAGAGCATAGGGTGAACAGTGGATACACAATATCAATTAGAATGTATAATTAATTGTTTTAACCAATTACTATCATAGAAATAGTCCAATGCATAGGCATGATGCTATGCAATTGGCTTACTCAACAGGAAATAAGAGGATTATTAATAACTCATAATCTAATATGCTATGAGTAAACCCAATCAGATTGTGGCTCATTCTAGTTATTGATGTTGACTTTCAAAATAGAAGGATTGTGAAGGAGTCTTGGACCACATTGTTAAAAAATCGATACTTGAAAATTGAAATAGGGTAAGCATTTTCGAAACTTGCCTTTGGGCATATCACATAATGAAAAAATAGTATGTTGTTTAATCATCAAGATTCAGAACCAAAGGGGCAAGTTATACACTGCATTTCTTTTCTTTTCAAACTTTATTTTTTCTAATTACAAATAAAAGTTGGATGTAAATTGCTTGGATTTTTTTATTTACTTACAAAAACACCAACTTTTTTAGCTTTAAAGTCCTAGCTAAAAAAGAAAGGAAAAAAAAAAAAGGAAATGAAAATGTCGAAGAAGAAAATGAAAACAAAATAAAGCAACACAATGCAAAACTCATCTATCCAAAAACTGGCTATATAAGCTAGAAAATTTCACGATTTAACAATTTTCAACTCAAATAAGAAAGTAATCAATCATTTTCAATAGAAAAATTTATGATTTATTTAAATTTAATCAACATGATTTTATATATTTTTATTTCAAAAATCTACTTCTAAATTTAAAGATTTGAAAATTTAATTTACTTTCTCTATGAAAAAAGTCACATATAAAGGATTTTAAAGATATTACCATATTGATCAAAAAATTAATTATTGCATTTGAAGCGGAACAATCAATAATTACTTGACATGTCTTTTTGTATTTTATAAATTCAAAATTCTAAAAAAATTTGGGTTAAAAGTTTCAAGCTCAAAGACTCCACAACATATTGTTATAATATATTGTATAGATGAGGTGTTAATTGTTTTATATAGTCAATATAAAAATAATTACCTCAACACTGTCTTATTCAATACACACAAAGTGTACTAGTATAGGAAGTTATAATTATATCATTCTCTATAGTTAAAATAAATATATTAAAATTTTGTACTACAGTCTTACTGATAATGTATCCAGTTCTATCTAAAATTATGAATTATAAGCTTCTATCTCATAAGAACCGATTATCTAATTTTCTGTGTGTAAGCTGCACTCTATACGCCAGATTATCTACTTTACAAAATTAAAGACATACATACACAATTATTAAATAAATCATATAAGGTAAATATTACTCACACAAATTCTCATTAAAATAGAATAATTAGTTTATTAATAAATACTAAAGTCATGACACAAAGTATGTCTTTTTAATATAAATATCTAACAACTTAAGTATGCAAATTGGCTAAAAATAGTATTAATTTTAAGTCGTAGAGACTTGACTTATCACTAAATACGCCAAATAAATGATAGTTTTTATTTTCAGCTAATAAATTTATTCTATAAGTTCTAAATTTGAAATTTAGTACTAAATATTTTGAGGTTAAAAATTTGACTTTTAAAATTTTCAGTACTTAGTCTTTAGTTTACGTTATTCAAGATTAGAAGTAAAAAATTGAGAGGCTTCCTTCAAAAAGTAATTTTGAGGTGATTGATGAAGTGTCTTACAAAAACTACTTTTACATGATGCCCAAGAAGTTAAAAGGCTGCATCCTTCAAATTCTCAAAAAGGTAGTTTTGTTATTGGAAGCACCAAAAGGCTTGTTTTCCAAAAGCTAGGAGATTATTTTGGTCTCACAAAGTAGAAGTTATGTATGTAAAAAAAAAAAAACAGTCATACGTTATAGTTAGTTACCCATAGAAAAATAAATAATAAGTACAAGTAATTTGATTTCCATATTATATTACTTTCTCTTAATAAGTACGAGACCCTAGCATACCTGATGGTTCATAATTCTTGGTTTTCATAATTGACTTTGAACAATGGGTTGCGTTACTTATCAATCAGTAGAACTCCATATTATAAGGGCTAATTTCCCTGACATAGAGGTATTTTGAAGTTTATTCTTAACATAAATGTTAATTTAACTTAATTCAGCATTTCAAATTGAGCGCCATTTCAAAAGGCGTTTTTAATAAATGGTGTTTTTACGTTATATTTTTTCTTCTTCTAACATATACTAAGTAAAAAGGAAAATATGAAGTGTATTTTTTTCGTCCAGCGTATTTTTTAGTTAAAAACGTTATTTTAAATAGCGTTTTTACGTTATATTTTTCCCTCTAACAAATACCAAGTAAAAAGATAAATACGAAGTGTATTTTTTTTCCTCCAACGTATTTTTCAGTTGAAAATGCTTTTTTAAATAGCGTTTTTAACTGGAAAATAAAACCCTAGCTCACGTCATTATCTCTCTCACTCTCTCAGTCCGCAAAACTCAAAACTCCCTCCTCTCTCCCTTCTGATCGCTTTTAGTCTCTTACTCCTGGGTACTCGGGAGTTGCTCACTCATTCTCCCTTCTACCTCTCTCACTTTGCCGCTTAGGGTCATTAGGTTGTCTCTCACTCTTCATTCGAGGTACTCACTCTGTGAAATTTTTTTTCCTCATCTCTATTTACTGGGTTTTAAGTTTTGTCTATGGTACACAAGTTTTGTCTATTGAGATGAAATATATGAGCTAGCTAATACGAATACTATGAACAAGAGTGCTTCTTGAAAAGCTTTAAGATAAAAACAAAAGAAAAACTAAAATAAGAGTGAGGATAGGAATAATAATACGAAGCATTCCTGAAATTAATTTTTTCATATGGGTTAAGCTACCCAAGACCATCACCTACTCATTTGTGTATTAATCCAATTTTGATGCATGGGCAAAACCAATGAAATATTAAGCTGTAATAGGTGGTGGGAATGGCAACTTAACAAATTTAGAACAGAGCACACCTTTGCTGTGGCTTAAGAATATCCATACTCCGCATCAGTCTTCAAGAATCTTCACTACTTCTCCGTCTCTTTGACTTCTTATTTCTAAGATCAGGGTTCATGGAAAATGTTGCCACATCAACCATCAGCAACACTTAAGATACTTATTTCCCTTTAGATAGAGTTTATTAAGATAAGGCACAAAAACCATACATAAGACCTACAATTTCCTTTTATTTACAGTTAATCATCAAGTACGTATGTCATTTGGACTATTCTCTTGACAACTAAACTCACGCATATTGAATCCCTAATACAGGAATTAGTCACTACCTTCAATCCCCAATACATACATACATATATATGTATATATATGTGCATACATACATAAAATAACAAGAATTATTTGTAAGTTTATCACTAAAATTATCTTTCTAGAAAATTTAGGAAAGACAAATAAAAGAAAATCACTATGCCTTATTTGAAATTTAATGAAAGACAAAAGTAAATAATAACATAATAATTAAAAATATAGAAGTAAAGTGAAAGAAAAATAAACTCTCTTTTCTTCTCTTTTTTTCTTTTTCTTCTATCATAAATTAGAAACCAAATAAGAAATTATAGTTTCAGTTTTGTTTTTTGTATTCTCAAAAATAAAATAAAAGATCGCCAAGACATCGAGATGATCTATAAGGTAGCAATGTAGCCTCTTTTGTGACCATGACTACACATCTTAACCACTACCCTATACCTTGTTATTTTGAGATTTCGGCATAGGAATCAATCATTAATGCCTTCTAATATATGTATTTGATGGTAGACACAGTTAAGTAATGACAACAATGGTAATATTTTATTGAGAAGAAATATAGTAAAAGATCACTAAGAAGGCATAGCCTATGATATAGAGGCTAGCGGTTGTTATGATGTAAAACTGAGAATCTCACTTACTGGGTTACGGGAAATGATCATGCCTATGATGACTTGGTATGGAGAACGTATGAATATAAAGTTCATATGTAGATACCCTTATCGATGAATTGAAGAAGTCCTAGTGTATAAAAAGTTACCGGTCAATGACGACATGACATTGCAAACTCTCTTGAGTCTCTCTTTGAGATATACTGACCTTCATTGTGTTAAAATATACGTTATGAAGGAAGGGAGCACAATGACCACCAATGCCAGTCATGCAAATGTGAATTGGAGAGATGTCCAGTCCTACGGTGAACTCTTGTCGCGGGGGGGTGATGTATCAGCGTTGGGGACATTTACTAGAATGCTTACACTTGGGCAGAGTAGTCAAAGCGCGTAGGGTACGGATACGTCAGGGCAACGAATGTCTAACCTTTTCAGCCCAAATGAGGATTACTCGAAGGGTCAGAGTAATTTTGAACAATTTTAAGATTTTCACATTCTAGTTATACCTCACCTAGAATATGCTTCGAGCCAATGGGGTGTGCAGAGGTGGGAGGTCTCTGCGTAAGTATGGATCCCGTGGAACGGCTTGGTGGCTTAAATGAGATAGGGAGACGGGTAAATGAAGATGTTGATGTTCAGTTCGTTGAATCAAACGAAGATGTTGATGTTTTGATAAAAAATGAAGGAAACATTGACTTCGATGACGATAGACACGAACAAGTTAACATTGCTGACTTGAATGACACTCATGTGCCCTTTTTTACGAACCTAGATCGGGTAAATGATAGCATAACTAGTCAAAATTTATATAATCATGGTCTGATATGGTCAAATGCAAATCCAGAGTTTGCAGAAAGGATGGTTTTCAAAAATAAGAATGCAGTGATTAGTACATGTAACTGGTATCATGTGGAGAAAAACAAACATTATTATGTTATAGAAACAAACAAAAAAGTATGGAATACCAGATGAACTCACGATTGCCCATGAAAATTGCGTGCGTGTTTAAAGAAGAAACATACTTTCTTTGAGATCACGCAATACATTGGGCCGCATACTTGTTTATATGAGAGGGACAGTTTGGATCATCGTAATCTGAATTCGGCATTCATTGCACACATGATTATGTCCCAAGTTATGATGAGTTATAAGTTTTCAATTTAAACTAAGACATATAAATTTATGTATTCATGCTTTTCCCTGGTAGAATTTAAGTATTTGTTTGGATCTTGTAGTGCACATGAAGACCCTGGTTGGAAGATAACATCTATAGTGAATAATGTAACAAACAATATTGGTTTCACAGTGTCATATAAGAAAGCATGGCTTAGCAGAACAAATGTCATTATGATGGTATTTGGTGATTAGAATGAGTCATATGAAAAGCTTCCAAGGTACATGAGAACATTGCAGTTCAAGAACCCGGGCACGGTTGTGATTTCACAAACACGTGATATTGGAGGAATGGGTGAAGTTGTACTAGAAAAAATATTTTGGACATTTTGGCCATGCATTGAAGGCTTCGAACACTGCCCTCCAGTGATAGGTATCGACGGTATCCATCTTTACGAAAAATACACAGGAGTTATGTTGATTGTTATGCCGAGAACAGTAAGGAAAAACATTTTTCCCTTAGCTTTCACACTAGTTGAATCAAAAAAATATCATGATTGGACATGGTTTATATACAATGTCAAGCATCTTCAAGGCAGGAAGGGATCACTTTGGTTTCTAATCGACATACCGCCATATTAAGCACTGTCTAACGTGAATGGAAAGACCACGAGCAGGGCAACCACCTAGATTCTATAGATATTGCCTTAGGCACTTTCGAAGTAATTACCAAACAAAGTTCGATAATGCTAAAGTTAAGGATTTTATATGGAAAGCTAGAAATTCCTGTCAAGTGCGCAAGTTCGACGAGGTAATGGAAGTAATTAAAAAATTATCTGAGTCGACGTATAATGAGTTGTGTAAAGAAGACCCTACGAAGTGGATATTGGCACATGATGGAGGTTATCGTTGGGGAATTACAATTATTGAACCAATACCTTGATTTTGATGAAAACAAAATATTGTGTTAGTTATCTAACAACTCTAATTAGTGTGGAGATTATACATTGCCTTAATCTCATATTATGACTTAAAGTTTATCACATTGGAAGACATTAAAAAAGTTGTGTATTGCAAGCATGCCAAGTATTGTTGAAGGTTAGTGAGCATAATGAGTTGACACATTCATTGAAGACCTCTCAAGAAGATTATGATTGATGATCACTTAGATTTGAAGAGATGAATTTGGAAAGAAGATTGGCATCAACTATAAAGAGATTGGCATAAATGAAAAATAGATCGGCATCAAGTGTGATGAGATCGGCATCAGTTGAAAATAAGAGATTAAAAAACCTGAAAGCTGTCTTAGAAGATTTGAAGATGTCTTGAAAGTATGAAAGAAAATATCACAAGACTAGGAAGCTATCTTGAAGATTTTGGAAAAGTCTTGGATCAATAGAGGAAGCTAAGTTGATTGAAGAACTCTACAAGGAATCAAATTGTTTGAATTTATCTCAAAGAGATTGAAGGTATTCTTGGAGATCAACTTGCTTTGAAAAAATCATTTCAAGCCTTATAAGCCTCATTTAGATGATTATTAAAGAGTTTGAAGACTTTGAAGTTGTTTGAAGAAGACTTGCAAAAGATATGAAACTATTGAAAAAAGGGTCGACTCATGAATTCTTAAGAGTTGACTCATTCAGACAGTGGACTGGATAAAAAGGATTCTGATGAAAGGGGACGACCCCTCTTAACTTAGGAGTCGGCTCCTCAGTCCAGAATGTAAAGTTTTAAAGAAGACCAAAAAGGGTTGACTTCTCATTCCTTAGGAATTGACTCATTTGGACAGAACCTTGATGAAATTCGGAGAAAATAAAAAAGGGTTGACTTCTCAAGTCTCAAGGGTCGACTCATTTAAACAGAAACAAAAGTCGCTGGGAACAACGCAAAAAAAGTCGACCTCTATTTCTCAAGAGTCAACACTTTGAGACAGAGAGCTGAGGAAGATGATACCAGAACAAAAAGAGTCGACCCCTCCACCAAAAGAGTCGACTCCTGAATTGTAACGGTTAGTTGTTCAAACGATCTCTCAGCTTGATCTTGTATTTAATGCACTCCCAATCACTACCAACGGCTAGAATCAATTCAAGGCTATATATACAAGACCCCCACAACATATATACAAAAGAATTTGAGGATTAAACACATATACAACATATTGAAAGCTGTTTTGCTACTCTAAATAGAAACATTCTTTTTGTTGGGATATTCTTTGTACTTTTACTTGCTTATACACTCTTTGAGAGAGTTACCCATTGTATTACCTTCATATATTTCTTGAGTGAATTTGTAAACCTGTTAGTTTGAGTGTTCTTGATTAAAAACACTTGTGAGTTTTAGTGAAACTCGGACAAAATCACTTGGAGGATTTGAGAGTTTGGGAATAGCTCTTGTAAGAAGTGAGCGGGGCACTTGACAATTAGCAATTAGCACCTGCTGTGTAAAGGACTTTTGCATAGTGAAAGAGCTTTCAAGGGGGTCTTGGGAGTGAGGACGTAGATCACACATTGTAATCGAACCTCGGTAATTCTGGTATTCTTCATTGTGCTCTGTTTTTCTTCCTTGCTCATATCACTTGCTTGCATTGCATTCCATCTTATTATTTTCTTGCTTGGTTTGATCAGCCACTGTTACTTTACTTAATTAGTTTTTTATTGCATTATTGTGTGAATAATTTTGAGAAACTCAATTCACCCCCCTCTTGGGTTTGCATATTCGGGCCAACAACAACCACCAACGATTCAGAGTGCATTAACAGTGTATTAAGAGGTGCACAAGACTTGCCCATAACTGCATGTATTCAAGTTACCTTCTACCGCCTAGTTAACACTTTCACTAATAAACGAAGGAAAATTGAGCATGATTCAGCTAAGGGGTTGAGGTACGCAAATGAAGTACAAGACAAGATAGAAGAGTATCAAGCGCGATCAGCAGATCATCGCGTAACTATCTTCCATTGGTAATGTCATAATTTTTGTAGAGTGTTTATAGATATCTCACTTATTGCTAGATTTTTATACTTCTCATTGTGTAATACAATGACCATATTATTATATTTCAATTATAAGGGTCAGGGTTTCGCTAAGATTGTTGCAAATGTAGCAAATACGAAGGGGAATAACAAACATGCAGTGACTCTGAATCCTTCGTCATGTAATTGTGAAAAATAGATGATCTATCATTATCCTTGTTCGCACATGCTCGCAGTGTGCGCGAGATTGGGTGAACAACCATGGCACTTAATTGCTCTTCAATGTAGCATGGATGTTTATGCTCACGTGTACGAAACAAGTTTTCAACCTATGGTGCACGAGCATTATTAGGCAACATATGATGATCCTAAGGTTATACTCAATCTGAGCTATCGATGAGAAGTCACATCCGAACGCCCAAATACAAAATGAATCCAAAATGAGATGGACGTCTCTAAGAAAAGGCAAACCAATCATTGCGGTATTTGTAAGAAACAAAGGCATGATAAGTGCAAATGTCCAAACCGAACTACCTAAGTTGTATATTGGAGGGTAGTTCGCCATGTATGATGGTTTATTTGTATTTGTATTGAAGATATTAGTTAGTTGTAATTGTATTTAAACTTAATCTTATTGATACATTGCATTATCTTAATTGAAGAACAGCGTATTGGAAGCCTTCGCATTATCAACAGTCATTACAACTTTACAGAAAGTAATAACATCATCCTTCACATTTCATGGAGTAGTCACAACTTGCACATGGCCTGCAGAGAGTAGTCATATCATTCACAGCCTTTTGTTAACCTTCACAGCCTTTAGTCAAAGCCTTCACCCTGCATAGGGTAGTCACATCCTTCATAGCCTTTATTCATCAACATACACATACTTCACAGCCTTTAGTCATATCCTTCACATGGCTTGCAGAGAGTAGTCACATCGTTCAGAGCCTTTACTCAAAGCCTTCACATATGAATGGTATCACCAATTGGCATTCAAAGCGAAGTCCAAATCAATGTTATTTCCCACTCACGAGATGACATGATTCACAGATAACAATTATATCACTCGGCCCTATGTAAAGAGTGAGTCACAATTATACAACTCAAACATGAATTACACAGTAAGTGATATTTTTGAGGCAACGGGTCGACAATGGGTTGGGTATGACGAATGGGAGTATCCTTTGGACCCTAATAAACACTACTCATTAACACTATCAACATAATGTACGATGAGTACTAATATCATATTAAGGAGGCCAACGTCTTGATAGAAGTTTGTCAAGCTATGAATATTCCAATCCCCTGTTATAGAGCCATTAATAGGCCGATTAATACTCCTCAGTTGTTACAAATGGCTTTGCATTGTTTTCGTAAAGAAGTTAATAAAATGACACGTCGTCATCAACGATGGTCATTTCTTCCGTCCACAAATGAGAAGAAGAAAGATGGATTTATAGGTGAATGGAAAATGTATATGCAAGCCAATAATGAAGAGAAATATCAATCAAACATCGAGATGTTTGATGAAGAAAATGTTTAACACATTACCGTTACATTGTGTTAGTGGTGGATATATTTGTATTTTAGGAATTGCCTATGTTTCTTTGTAACCATCTTAGGAATTGCCTACATTTTCAAGTGCATTCGTGTACTTCGTATTGTAGTTTGATACAATAAGTGATAATACTATGGCTATCAACTTCTCAGTACTAAATTCATTGTTACAAATGGACATGTACGACTACCATGGTCGTAGTAGATAGACAAATTACTTACTAATTAAACACACAAAATGGGAACAAGGGCATGCTAAATAATATAGTGATGGCCAACTAAACTCTCAAACCTCATCTGACATCTTGTAGTCGAATAGGTACTTTTTATTATTTAGAGCCTTGGTGCACTCTTCGATTGTAAGTTATCTCCCGCTAGCCTCTGCCATCTCAGTGGCAAGTTGCAGCATGAAGTATAGGCATCACCACATAAGTATTTTGTTGCTCTCTCTTTTTATCATTGCTACTATTTCTTCATACTCTTTCATGTTCCTCTTCCGCATTGTTTGAGACCTACATCAAGGGATGTTGGCCCCTAAGTTTTGGAGATCAGTGACTAGTCACCTTTATTCCTCAACCTTAACTACCCACTCTTGTCGTAGACAAGCATAATAGTTTTTAGGGCTCGAGAACTTTTCTCTCTAATACTGATCGTCAAATGGAGGCAACAACCACATTCGAGGGTGTTGGCAACTTGCCAAACTGTAGGGTCTTCCATTTGTCATTGTCTTTACCAAGCGATAGAGTAAAGGTTAAAATTTTCATGAATGATTGGGCCTCCCACCGACTCTTATTTATAGATGGACTGCGCCTGAATACTCATACATTTACAAATATTTTGTATTATTGCTTTACTTTATTCTAAATAGTCATATTATTCTATACATGTACTAATACATTTCACAATGTAGGGCCTATGGATACAGCTTTGCTAGGGCCTGCCGATGGCCCAGTGCTGACGTTACAGGCCCATCATCAATCCACCTACATATGGGACCAGGGGGTATCCATAAGTTAACTTTTTTCTATTTGCATGTATTTTTTTTTTTTTGTTCATTTATATGGTTTTTTATATATACTACATTTTTCACACAGGGTACGGAGGTTTTCTAGTGCAGACGTAGAGGTTCACATCTGTATGATATAGAGTTACACCCCTGTGTACTGCAGTATGTATTTCAAGCTGGATTTTATGGTGTATACTAACTTAGGCCTATCTGTTTGGACCATCACATAATCATAGCCTTGGTTGAGCGTTGACGGGAGGAGACAAACTCATTCTATCTACTTATCGGGGAAGTCAGCATCACTTTACAGGACGTCACCGTATTGTTGGGACTGCCTGTCAACAGGGACCCCATCATACGACGAGTAGTGCCTACTACAATTTTGGAGTGCCAACAGTTTTGTGTACAATTATTCAGGGTTACCCCAACCGCATAGCATCTCGATAAGGATCGCTTCAGACTTTCATGGCTCCGTGACACAGTTTAGGAGCTTTTAGGTTACACTGCAGCGGCATGAACGCGCCAACATTATGCGACTGTTTGGGGGGATACTACTTATAAATTACTCTCAGACCCACGTGCGACTGGCATATTTTACTTTTTTACGGTACTTTGCCGATGTGGGGAGATATAGCTGGGGCAATGCAGTCTTAGCCTTACTTTACAGGGCCATGTGCTGGACAACAAAGTTCAATGCGAGGTAGATTGCAAGCACTTGTTTTATTATAGGTATTTACATTTATATAATTGACAGTGCTATATAATAATACTTCTTTTTTACTATGAGTTATCTTGTTTACTACGAGTTATTTATTGTGTGAGCGCTTCCCCTGCATGGCCCTATGTCGCATGGATGACACTACTGATCGCCAGCAGCCATTACTTGTCAAAGGAGTGCAGTTCCCCACCAAACCATGGGGAGCTAGGTATGAACGACTAACTTACAATTCTTACCTATAAATATATATACTACTAATAATTTCTATATTATGTTTAGCATTTATGTCAGGTGGAGATGTAAATATAGTATAGAAATTACTTCCACCCACGTGGTCTGCATATACCGAGACCAGCTGAACCGATTGAGGCCTGATGAGGTATGTATATAATATCTTTCATTTGTATTTCATATTACTTAATTGTACTATAATTACTCACAAAATTGGTATTATCAATGTAAACATATGTAGTTCACCTGGAGGCTATACAATGCTATCATTCATACACTTGTCACTTATTGCCGGGTAGGGAACGATGTATGGGTGACTCAGTCCCTTTTACTGTGCTTTGAGTTGTTGAGTGGCATCTATATGATCGTGTCTACCGGCAGTTTGGGTTCAGACAGAATGTACCAAAGGAGTGTTTTACCTTGGTTAGGTTACATGTTATCGACATACGAGGGAGAGGCCAAACCGATTGGACCGATAGACAAGACGAGTATATACAAAGATGGGAGTATAGGCATAAGCAGCTGGTAGTTGGGGTCCTGAGGCTGTAGTCATGTGATGTGACAATCCATATATGGTGTGGTACCGCAATATTACACACCTATTGGTGGGCAATCCAGCTCACCGCCCTGCTACTAAATACCTGGAGGTGGGCTCCACCGTAGAAATTTTGATTAGTACTGCCTTAAAATTGAATTTATTTCACCATGAATTCTTAAGGTCAAATAGTCATAAATACATCTCTTTATTTTGCAAACTCGTCATATCACATCCATACATTAGCTCGTAGATTGTGTCATTTATGCGTATGGCTCGACAGAGGCATTGCAGGATATGTATAGGGCACGGGACCTATGTACCACATCACTTCATTTATTATGAGAATAGGAGCGGATTGCATGGTCAGTAAGTCTAGCCGTCCCCCCTCCCGCGCAGCCACACCCCCCAAGATCATCATCACATCAGATGCCACAGTCATTCAGTGCTACTAGGTCATACTCATCGCATGTGACTCTAACAATGCCAGCGTACACATATCACAGTAAGTCACGAGATGTAGCATTCTCATCATGTGCGACTAGTTATGATGTGAGACCGTGTTGCACCGCCCCAGCCACGCAGCTCCCCTGTTACATATGACCAGGGATTTGGGTACTCGACACTAGGCGATGACGAGGACTTTGATGCATATGTCGACCCATTATTAGCATCAGGATAGCGTATAGAGTCGTTTTTCATACATACAGAGAGCCGCATTTCACCTGCCATATTGTCCTAGTATACACCTCCATATCCACCCTCATATCTAGAGGGACCATTTTAGGAGGCTTCATAGATCACGCAGGCAGAGGCACAGCCAGAGCCAAAGCCATAGCCACAATCACAGCCAAATCCACAGCCATAGCCATAGAGATTACGTCAGATCACACGTGTCTACGAGAGTCATAGGCTGACGAGAGATAGGAGGCCACCTCGATGTGGTATGGGAGGTCATGTATAGTAGTTGGGGTACTTAGTTTTTTATTCCTTTTTTTGTACACTGTAGGGTTTGTTGTGGAAACTATTTCGAAGTAATTTCATATTAGGATTTTTTATAAAAAAAATCTTATTACAATATAAATAAAGTATAGTTCATTTTTTATATCAGCCTTTGTTCTGAGGTGTCATGTCAATGTTAAAGCCTGACTTGTCCTTGAGTCTTCACATGAAAGCTGCACAAAAGGCTTGTCCTGCAACCTAATGAATTCACATGAACCATTTACTCATGCATTGTACCGTATTACCTAAATATATGTTGTGTAATTACATGAAGAATTGCTAAATTATACTTCTAAATATGCCGAATCAAAAAGGATTATTTAAGGCATCGTCCATTCGTTCAGTTCCAAGCGATGACACGGATGAAAACCAATCATCAGCCATCCATATGGTGAGTACATGCACGGATCTAGTCGGTAACAAATAGTATGGACAAAAGCGTTGCTTTCTTAACAAACCTATCCTAATGCACAATACGATGGATCCAGTCAGCCACACCTTCATCGGTGATGCATCCTTTAGTCCATCCCACGAGGTGGCCAACAACTAATGTATAAGGTTGCCATGAGAGGACTTGTTTGATAAACAGTGTGAACAAGAGATGTATTGCCGATGGCATGGCCTACGTGTTCCAAAGGCCTGTTTAGCTAAGTTATTTAGCAGGTGATCTTACAACAAGGTCATGAAAGCGCTCAAACGCGAGATTGATCAAATGCAACGAAGGTTAGATAGATATCATTTTACAGAATATGCGAAGAAATAATGTGTTGATCCACCACAACGATTAATAGAAATTGTTAAAGATTCGTTGCTAGTTTCTGACTCAAAACTTTTAGGCTTCTCAAAAGAAGAAGGTCACGCTGACTTTGTTAACTATTTACCTAGTAGCTTTAGTGTTGCTGGCAAACCACTATATTATTATGAACATGATCTCTAAAGCTTGTTTTGATTTTTAGTTCAGTATGATGTAAAATAAGTTATTATATTTTCATGTAATATATGTGTGAGTTTGATTTGGGTCATATTTTTTATTTCATGTCATATATATTAGATTTTCGAAGTTAGGCCAACTCGGGTGTTGGGGTACCGAAATGGGGAGGAAAGGTCCGGGGAGTGCAAAACTTAACAGGAGGTACCAGTATGACACAAATGACGTGTGGGAGTTGACAGCATGTAAATCAGTGTCCCGATTTGAAAGTTATGCAAAGTTTTGGGATTTCAAAACTTAGGTTTTTGAAGTTAGGCAAACTTGGGCGTTAAGGTATCGAAATGAGGAGGAAGGGTCCAGAGAGTGCGAAACTTGACATCAGGCACCGATGTGACACGAGTGACGTATGGGAGTTGATGGCACGTCAATCGGTGTCCCGGTTTGGAAGTTATGCAAAGTTTTAAAATTTTGAAACTTAAGTTTTCAGAGTTACACGAACTTGATCGTTCGGGTACCGAAATAGGGAGGAAGGGTTCGGAAAATGCAAAACTTGACGGGAGACACCAATATGACACGAGTAACGTGTGGGAGTTGACAGCACGTAAATCTGTGACCCAGTTTGGAAGTTATGCAAGTTTTGGAATTTCGGAACTTAAATTTTTGGAGTTAGGCCAACTGGGGCATTAGGGTACCAAAATGGGGAGGAAGGGTCCAGGGAGTGCGAAACTTGACGAGAGGCACCGTTGTGACACGAGTGACGTGTAACAGTTGATGGTACATCAATCGGTATCACGGTTTGAAAGTTATGCAAAGTTTTGAAATTTTAAAAATTTAGTGTTTGTAGTTAGGTTAACTCGGGCGTTAGGGTACCGAAATGGGGAGGAAGGGTTCGGGAAGTGCGAAACTTGACAGGAGGCACTAGTGTGACACGAGTGGCGTGTGGGAGTTGACGGCATGTCAATTGATGTCTCGATTTAGAAGTTATGCAAGTTAGTTCAACTGCTTCCCAAAGGTAAAGGGGGGGACTGATTTTCTAATATAAACACCAATTGAAATGACATTTTTTCCTAGGAAAAATGCCATTTCAATTGGTGTTTTTGAGGAAAAAAAAAGGCTAGTTGAAATAGCCTTTTTGTTGGCCCAAGCAGGCAACCCAAGAGGGGGGTGAATTGAGTTTTACAACATTAATAGCAAACAATCTAATTAAAAACTTATCAAGTAATGTAGCAGTGAGTAATCAAACTAAAAACCAAGCAAGCAAACAATAGGATGCAATGCAAGTAAGTGTTATGAGTAAGGAAGAAAAACAAAGCAAGAAATGAAGAATGAAGGCACAAAAATTTTACAAAGGTTCGACCAACCCTTACGTACGTCATCTATTCCTCGATCCTCTTAAAAGTATTCCACTATGTAAAATTTCCTTATACAACTGCTAGTTTTGCTCTAGGTGCCCAGCTCACTCTTACAAGAACTCTTTCCAAATAAATAAAAACAGAGTATAAGATGTAAGAGATTAAATCTCACTTTCTAGCACTTGATCTTATGTTTTTCTTCTTCGTATATGTATTGGGGATTTTCTATATATAGCTTTGTGTTGATTATGGCTGTTGGTGGTAGATGGGAGACCATTTGATGTAAGATCGCACTGTTATAACGGTAAAAAATATAGCTGTTGGAGCTCAAGTGTCGACACCTGACTTCATGTGTCGACATATCAAGTCTGCATTCTCCAAATTTTGTTCACTACCTCTATGTATCGACACATGACCATCCATTGTTCAGATTTTGGCCACTGTCTTCATGTTTTGACACCTTAAATCCATGTGTTGACACATTAGCCCAGAAAACTTGATTTTTACATATTTTGTCCAATCTTCTTCATTGTTTTCAAGTTTTTTAAGGGTCATCCAAATAAGCTTTCTAAGGCTTGAAAACACTTCTTCAATGTGTGTTGACTTCAAGAACCCCTTCAATCTCTTTGAGATGAATTCACTCCATTTTGATTACTTGTAGAGTTCTTCAATCAACATCACTTCTTTCATTAATCTAAGTCTTCTTCAAAATCTTCAAGAGAGCTTCCAAGACTTGAGATTTTTTTTCTTCAACTGATCTTCTATTTTTCTTTGAACATCTTTAATATCTTTATTTGATCTTCATCAACTTGATTTCTTTTAAGATTCTTCAATCAATATAACAAACCTCTTCAAGCTCTTCAAAAATCATCAATTTGAGACTTCGAAAGCTTGAAAGGTCTTTTTCAAAACATGTGGATCTTCAAGAATACTTTCAATTATTCATTCTTTTACGTCTTCATCAAATCTTCAATGGAATTTGTGATCTTTAACTGTGCTTGAATCTTGACTCCTTTGAACACCTTCAATCTTTTCATACTTCCAAGTTTATGTTTAAACTTTCAAGACTTGTAATGCATGAGCTTGTTGATGTGTCAACCCATCATGCTCATCATCCTTCCATCCTTCTTGATTCTTTAATACTTCCATTGTAACAAGTATAAACTTATTGAAACAAAAACTTGCTCCCCCTTTTTTTTGTGCTTTATGCTTCAATACATACAAATTTTTGCTCCCATTTTCTTATGCAATTGATGCTTCGGTGGATTGATATGGCCATAAGGATTGAGGGTCTTCATAGTGAATAAGTTCTTGAATTCTCATAAAATCTTTCACTTTGAAACAGAGTTAATCCAATATGCTCCTCTATCAATCTTCAAATTCTTCTATCAATTTTCATGTTTCCAAAATAGATCACCATGATAGAATTCTAGAGCTTGCAATCTTATTCTCAATATTTATTGAATTTCTTGAGTATTTCAATATCTTCAAGAATAAGATTACCTAAGTAATCTAGTTGTTAGATATACAACCGATTAGCTCAATTATTTTCTTGTTATCAAATGATTACAATCTAACCTACACACTTAATTGAAATCATTAGATAATAATTAAATGGTTTTGTTATCATCAAAATCAACATGGGAATCAACCTTAAGTCAACACTTTTTAGGTGGTATATTTTCATACACTTCGTATTTTCCTGTATTTTTCTTAGAATTTGAAAAAATACAATGTAAAAACGCCATTTCGAAAGATGTTTTTATTAAAAATGTCTTTCGAAATAGCGCTCAACTTGGGATGCTAAACTAAGTTGAATCAATACCCAAGTTGGAAATAAACCTCAAAAAACATCTCCGTCAGGAAAATTAGCCCATTCTAAGTAAGGTACATCCTGACACAGTTTGCATGTCTATAGTTTTTTTTTTTTTTTTTGTTATGGAAACAATTCCTTGCTGGTGATCAGAAAAGAAAAAAAAAAAGTAATAATGTGCTTGCATGAGGGATCATAGAGGGAGTTGCGGTAAAAAAAAAATTTTGAATGAAGGTTTTTTTATTTTAAATTCTTCTATCTTAAATCCCTCTCTTTTGAAATTTCTCAATGGTTACAAATTCAATATACAAACCCAAGAAAATAAAAAAGGAAACACTCTACACGTTTAGGCTTTGAGAATCCCTAATTGCCCATTTCCTACATATCAATTTGATAGAGAAACAGTTTTGCATTACTCTTTTTGTTTTCCCAAATAGTGCTTGGTCTTCTCATTAGATTTGCTTTCATAAACCTAATTTTGTGGAGTTTTTTGCTAACATAATACTCTTTTTTTAGAACAATTCCTATCTAACATTATCTAAAAATGAAGTGTTTTTCTAACAATATAGGTGCAACTTAATTAAAATGCTTTACTGGAAAGTTATTGATATGTTGGCACTCTTTTACCTTGAAAAAAAAATAAGAATAAAAAAAAAAAGATAATAAGGTGTAGTCTCATGGGTTGCATCAGATACGAAATTCACATCCATTTAAAAAAAATTACTTGACAATAATTTGTTCTATTTACATGCTTCGAGGACTTCTATGATATTGATTTTTTTTATTGCACAAAATATACATATATCTTCGAACTCCATATTTCGTAAAAAGGCAGTCAGGCCTATAACTCAAAGAAGAAAAAGATAACAAAAACTTAAACAACATTAAGACAACACTTACCATTTCACCCCCCCCCGGGCGTGGCGGCGGGCGGCGGTATCCTTCACTAGTAATAGTTTAGCAAAAATGGTTTCTTTTATCATAAAACCTGGTGTCAAACTATTTTCCCTTGGGGCGCCCCCCCCCCCCCCCCCCCCCCAAAAAAAAAACAATATTGTCATTGCAGTGGAGTTTAGCTAATTTTCCATACTTGATATGATTGTATCCTTCACTAGTAATAGTTTAGCAAAAATGGTTTATTTTATCATCATAAAGATACAAGGACTCCGATGCAGATGACCAACAAAATCAAAAGGGTCTCGAGAAAAAGAAAAAAATAGCCAACAACAAAAAGATAGACTTGGGTTCACTTTTTCTCTCTCTTCTTCTCCCTTGTAGTTGTTTTAAAGGGTAATTACACTTTCTCTTTGTGGTTTAAAAGTGAATATATGACTCTTTGTGATTTGGACTTATTTGCAAAATGGATAAAAAACATAAGATTTAACGAAAATTTTATCATACTGGTATTTTTGTCATTTTATCTCTTCAAATTAGAACAACAAAAAGAAAATTTGGTGGGATAATAAATAAAAAAAACCTTGATAGACAAGCTTTATTTTGGCATAAAAATACCAAATCACATTTTTGATGTTCTAATTTAAAGAGATAAAATGACAAAAATATACTTATAGCATAATTTCCGTTAAATTTAACAGTTTCTACCCATTTTGCAGATAAATCCAAACCACAGGGAGGCTATGTGTTCACTTTTAAACTATAAATGGTCATCTTATTTTAGCTCAAACTATAAAGGGATAGAGTGTAACTACCCCTTATTTTAATTTATTGAGTATTATTTTATAGCGGGCCCTTTTGGTTTGGCTTTTTAATATTTTTTGGACTAACTTTTTAACTTATAAGGAAAAACGCTAAAATTTTGTTTTTTTTTTTTTTTTGCTTTTTATTTTTCTGCTTTTTCGTTTGTCTTAACTTATAAACGTAAAAAAAATAAATATTTTTTTATTTTTTTATTTATAAGCCAAAAAAACTAAAAAAAATACTGTACCAAACCTCAAATCCTAAAAATTGCCTTGGGTAGAGAGAGAGATTGGAAAGAAAGTTAAGAGAAAGAAGGTGCTCGTGTGTGCGAGGGATTATTGGATGGCGATTTTAAAGACACGCGTGGATAGGAATTGGAGGTTTTGGAATCTCTTGATAACTCCTCTGTTTTTGCGAAGTTTTGTTTTGATTAACTTGTGTCTGGTTAAGGACTCTCTCGTGTGATAAATAAATTTATTAACAATGTAGGTTCGGTTAAAAAAAAAAAAGCTCTGTACACATTATTCTTTTTTCTTTTATGTTATTTCTGATTTTATTTTCTAAGTAAAGGAGTGCCAATTGATCAATAATTTTTAACAAAATCGTATAAGTGACACTAATAATGTTAGAAGGAAAATTATTTACAAAAATAGCATTATTTTGGCCAAACATTCTAATTTTGCCCATATCTCAAATCCATTATATAAATCTAATTTGGCATTTGTGAAATTTGAAAAGGAATATAATTGAAAAGCCAAAACTATGGAAATGCCAAGTCCAAAATTGAATGAACCGATTGAAGATGAAACTAACACATTTAGAAGCAATAGTGATCAAACAAAACTCTACAGAAATTAAATCCTAAAAGCCAAAGAAGGCATTTTTAGGCAAATAAATTTTTTTTAAATAGGTTTAAAATTAAAGAAAATAGTTTTTCAATTAAGATCACCACATCACTACTATTATGAACCCCAACACCCTAGTTCTAGTTTTACACTGAATAAGAAAAAATGCTTAGAGCTCATGGAGCACCACGTTATCATTGTTTCACCACTCACATAGTAGTGAAAAAGTTATATGTGAGTGGTGAAGCAAGGATAGATGGTGCTCCATGAGAATTAAATAATTTCTTAATGAATAAATACCTTTCAACCCGACCTTAAACACCATTTCATCCTTAATTTTCAAATAGAGGTAATCATAAAAGCATCCTTTAATTATGATTTAATATCACTATACCCCCTCTAAATTCTAAAACACGACATATTGCCTTTCTGAACTATCAATGATATAAATTAACACACTTTATTAACAATATATTAGCAATTTGATATGGACAATCTAAGGGACATTTCCAGTGGTTGGACAATTATTACAATAGAGAATGTCAATTAGATATAAAACTATACTTTTGTGATATGTGCAAGTCACGTGATAATTTTTCATATATTTTTCTAGCAGATTGCTAACAGAATGTGTTGATTGATACAAATTGGTAGTTCAAAAGGTCAAGGTATCACGTTTTAGAGTTCAAGGGTTTTAATAATACATACTCATAGTTCAGGGGGTGTTTTTATAATTATCCTTGCTATAATTATAACAGTCTAGTAAGTAATCTTATGACAACTTTTTTTTATGTATAATAGTTATTCTTTTTAATTTCAAGAAAGTCTTATAATATCATTTTAAATTTGTAGGGTTGCAAGACAAATCTTCTCAATTACCAAAAGTTGGATAAAATATTGTGAAATAAATGAGTTACGATTACAATTAAATTTCGAAACATGTATACATACAAATGTACACAGCTCTATGTTGTTCTTGATTTAATTTAATATCGAGTTCCTATTATACTTGCGTTTCTTATTTTCACTTTGACGAGGCCAAAGGAAATTTGTGCATTTGTGATTATTAGCATTGGGATAAGAGTATAATTAAGATTTCTTATTTTTATTTTTTTGATTAGGGTAGGTTTAACTTTTCAATTATCAAGACAATGGCCTCTGCTTTTTCTACCGAATCCATTAATGAAACCGAAGTTCGTATTTATTGTCAAAACACTACAAAAAGAAATTGACTTTTTTGCGATGATAAATAACTGTTGCTATATAAATATTCTAGTCGCCTTTGATGGAACTTCTCAAAGTCCTTCCTAACTAGGAAAGTGCTTTTGAATAAATTTTTGGTGTTTGATAAAGCTAAATAGAAGACCTTCCCAAAAGTCACTAACTCTCACAGTCCGTTTCAGAGAAGTCATGGGAGATGGCTTTTGAAATGGTTTCAAAATCCACTTCTCGCGAAGTCAATACCCACTTAAGTGGAACTTTTAAGTTCTCTATGTTGTCCTTGTTTCTTGTTATAAACTACCTATAATGCCCTCTTATCTCATGACATTTATAGATCAACCTCAGCCTATAAACACGTAACTCACATAAGAATGGCATCCATATTAGATTGTGAGCAGATGATTCGGCAATCATTCAACACATATTCATCCTTACTCCATAACATGTAAAAACAAAAAAAAGAATATATTCATTAAGCACCTTATTTTTTTTTGCTCGGTAATTTTTGATCCGTCCAGACTTGTATTCAAGTTAATATGGACATATTCCAGTACAAACCAGTTTTTCAGACATAATTCAGTCAATCAATCGCTTTGAAGGCCCACCAGATCCAAATAGAGACAAAATAACCAAAATGCCCTTGAAATATTATCTTGTCCAAATTCGTTGGGCACGTCTTCTCGAAGACGGTAAGTCTCCGTTTCAATCTCAAGTCCAAGGTCAAAACCTAATTCAAGTCTAATTCCAATTCCAATTCCAAATCAAATTCGGCAAGCCTTTTAAGAAAGTTGATCCTTCAGGCGATAAGACCATTCAATTCGGCACGTTTTTTAAAAAAACTCTACGAAACGGTAAGTCCCTTCAAACTCGTCAACCGGGACGAGACCCTAAGTCCCTGATATGGTAGAACGGTCCACCTTTGGCACCTGCTAGCTCGCCAATAAAGAAATGTCTGTTATTCGAAACGTCTTTCGAGAAAGTTGATTCTTCAAACGACAAGTTCACCTAGTAGCTTCCCGAGATTAAGCAGTCTCCGGAATGAATGCGAACGGTCAGAGTGACGGAAACACTCGTAAACATCGCAACCGTCAGAGTGGCGAAAACACTTATAAATAGGTTGATATTGGGAATTGCCAACAAACCTCCTATGTGACGGGACTGAACTCGCCTCTTGGTCGTGACACGTTTACCAAAGGACGAGATACCTTTAGAAACCAACTAGTCATAGACCGTCAGAGTGATTGAAGCATTCAAAACCCGGGTCAACACCAGTGCTTGTTAGCCCACTTCGGTGAAAAATGACCAAATTGCCCCTTGGGCCATTTTCGGCGAGCTTCTTGAGAAAGTACCTAAGTCCTCAGAACAGTAAGTCTACCCTTTCAAAATCATCTCAAAGACGATCCGGCATGTTTAAGTGCCTTCTAGTCAGTTTCAGGTCAATTCTGGGATCATTCAGTCAAAATAATCATTTTGCCCTTAGGCATCCGAGCGCAATAAGATAGAAAATTGTGTAATATATTCAAATTTCTAGCAACATGTCATTCAAACTCACAAAATCATGTTTTATTGGTAAGCAATTATTTATTTCTTTACTGTGTTCATGACACCACCTTATCTTTCCATTTCTGTGTACCAATTCCTAACTCGGGTAGCACGACTTTTAACTTTATTTGATGTCCAAGCCAAGACCAAGCCTGCATTAGTCTCAACTCAGGACCAAGCTTGCATATGTCTGGACTTATTACTAGGTTCGCAGTTGTCTAAATTACCAAGTCCACATCTTTCTAAATTTACGACCATCAACTGCCCATTTATTCTCATATTTCAATATTTTAGTATTAGTAACATGATAGTTTATTAAGTTATTTCATATGAAAGTAAATATATTAAGATATAGTGCGAAAAACGAGAAAGGCAAGCATTTTGAATTCACAGAGTAAATTAAATGAGAAAGACATGCATTTTGAATTCACTTCAAAGCACATATATTAACAGAAAATAATCATATTGAAAATTACTAAATTAGTTCCCCTTACCTGATAGTCCAAATTTAGGTTTTTTTTTTTGTAATCATCTTGGTTTATATGCAAGTTTGCCAAACATCAATATTTATTAACATTGGTTGAAATACCTCATTGTTTAGTGTAAAGTTCTATAAGGATTCTAGGTTTACTCGTCATAGATATAATATGACCTATATGCCCTTCAAGGCCATTTGGCCTAGTGAGTATGGCCCTTATCGCATTCGGTTTCGAAAAATTCTAAAATAGAGAGACTTATTTTAAAAATAAATAAAAAGAGTGACTTCACTCTTGTTATCACTCTTTTGTGGGGCGACTTTTTCACAATTTTTTTTCCAAACAATGGGCGTCAATGTCCAATACATTTGAACTCATTTCTAAGTAAGCTTGCACAAGGCAATTTAATTATGTAACCCATTTATGAAATTGAACGGATTTAAAGATAGAATTAGGCATGTTTATGATCATGGATTAAGTCAGCGAGACTTATGAATATGTTCTTGAACTTATGAGCAAGGTATCGAAGTTTTTAACTATTCATAGATATTTTTTTGGGTAATATAATAAAATTAATTTCACAAATTAATTACAATTTTCCTCTCCTAGCATCCTTTATGACTTTCACCATTAATTACACAATAGATTGGTTTAACACTGAATTTTTTTAAAGCATTATTATTTCAAAGTTATTGGACCAAAAATGTAATTTTGACAAGTTTCAATAACTTCGTATTTTTTCAATTATATAATTAAAATAATTACAATACTACCGGACTCAATATCACTAGATCTCTTTGAATTCTAAAAACTGTCTAAACTATCAATTGGTATCAATTAACATTTTTTATCAATAATCAGTTAAGAAAATAAATAAAAAATTATTATGTGACTTGCTCATGGTCATAAAGTATGATTTTGATACCTAGGCTAATCTTCTTTGACTATAATAATTGCCTCATAACTAAAATGCTTCTTGAAATAACTTGTAAATATAAGAATAATTTAAAGATATTTTAGCCATTAAATACTTATTACAAAAAGACAAAGTAAGTTTAAGGATAAAATCATACTTTTTTTTTTAACATTACAAGCGGAATGGTAATTTTTAAAATACTCTCTTAATAAATTAATAATATATTGTTAACCTAATGTGTTGATTAGTCAATTTAAAACGGTTTAGGCGTAGGAATTAGGTGTGTTTCCCTGACTCAGGTTTTTTATAAACATAATTTCACAATTGGGGTGTGTTTTAACTTTATGCTTGAAGCCAAGTTAATCGCTAATTGCATTGGCGTTTTCAATGAAAACGCTAATCCAATTAGCGGTTTGTGGTATTCCACGCGTATAAATACTTGTATTAAAACCGCCAATTGAATTGGCGATTTTAATGAAATCGCCAATTGAATTAGCGATTCATTAAAATCGCCAATTCAATTGGCGGTTTTAGTGCTCTCATACCAGCAATCATATCAGCAATTCCCCAGGCAATTCAAAACCCATAACTTCCAAACCGGGAACCCGATTGACGTGCCGTCAACTCCCACATGTCACTCGTGTCACACCGGTGCCTCTCGTCAAGTTTCGCGCTCCCCGGAGCCTTTCTCGCTATTTCGGTACCCCAATGGCCGAATTGGCATAACTCCGAAAACATCAATTCCGGAATTCCGAAACTTTGCATAACTTCCAAACCGGGAACCCGATTGACGTGCCGTCAACTCCCACACGTCACTCGTGTCACACCGGTGCCTCTCGTCAAGTTTCGCGCTCCCCGGAGCCTTTCTCGCCATTTCGGTACCCTAATGGCCGAATTGGCATAACTCCGAAAACATCAGTTTCGGAATTCCGAAACTTTGCATAACTTCCAAACCGGGAACCCGATTGACGTGCCGTCAACTCCCACACGTCACTCGTGTCACACCGGTGCCTCTCGCCAAGTTTCGTGCTCCCCAGAGCCTTTCTCGCCATTTCGGTACCCCAATGGCCGAGTTGGCATAACTCCGAAAACATCAGTTCCGGAATTCTGAAACTTTGCATAACTTCCAAACCAGGAACCCGATTGACGTGCCGTCAACTCCCACACGTCACTCGTGTCACACCGGTGCCTCGCGCCAAGTTTTGCGCTCCCCGGAGCCTTTCTCGCTATTTCGGTACCCCAATGGCCGAGTTGGCATAACACCGAAAATATCAGTTCCGGAATTCCGAAACTTTGCATAACTTCTAAACCGGGAACCCGATTGACGTGCCATCAACTCCCACACGTCACTCGTGTCACACCGGTGCCTCTCGTCAAGTTTTGCGCTCCCCGGAGCCTTTCTCGCCATTTCGGTACCCCAATGACCGAATTGGCATAACTCCGAAAACATCAATTCCGGAATTCCGAAACTTTGCATAACTTCCAAACCGAGAACCCGATTAACGTGCCGTCAACTCCCACACGTCACTCGTGTCACACCGGTGCCTCTCGTCAAGTTTTGCGCTCCCCGGAGCCTTTCTCGCCATTTCGGTACCCCAATGGCCGAATTGGCATAACTCCGAAAACATCAGTTCCGGATTTCCGAAACTTGGCATAACTTCCAAACCGGGAACCCGATTGACGTGCCGTCAACTCCCACACGTCACTCGTGTCACACCGGTGCCTCTCACCAAGTTTCGCGCTCCCCGGAGCCTTTCTCGCCATTTCGGTACCCCAATGGCCGAGTTGGCATAACTCCGAAAACATCAGTTTCGGAATTCTGAAACTTTGCATAACTTCGAAACCGGGAACCCGATTGACGTGCCATCAACTCCCACACGTCACCCGTGTCACACCGGTGCCTCTCGTCAAGTTTCGCGCTCCCCGGAGCCTTTCTCGCCATTTCGGTACCCCAATGGCCGAGTTAGCATAACTCCGAAAACATCAGTTCCGGAATTTCGAAACTTTGCATAACTTCCAAACCGGGAACCCGATTGACGTGCCGTCAACTCCCACACGTCACTCGTGTCACACCGGTGCCTCTCGCCAAGTTTTGCGCTCCCCGGAGCCTTTCTCGCTATTTCGGTACCCCAATGGCCGAGTTGGCATAACTCCGAAACATCAGTTCCGGAATTCCGAAACTTTGCATAACTTCTAAACCGGGAACCCGATTGACGTGCCATCAACTCCCACACGTCACTCGTGTCACACCGGTGCCTCTCGTCAAGTTTCGCGCTCCCCGGAGCCTTTCTCGCCATTTCGGTACCCCAATGGCCGAATTGGCATAACTCCGAAAACATCAATTCCGGAATTCCGAAACTTTGCATAACTTCCAAACCGGGAACCCGATTGACGTGCCGTCAACTCCCACACGTCACTCGTGTCACACCGGTGCCTCTCGTCAAGTTTCGCGCTCCCCGGAGCCTTTCTCGCCATTTCGGTACCCCAATGGCCGAATTGGCATAACTCCGAAAACATCAGTTCCGGATTTTCGAAACTTGGCATAACTTCCAAACCGGGAACCCGATTGACGTGCCGTCAACTCCCACACGTCACTCGTGTCACACCGGTGCCTCTCGCCAAGTTTCGCGCTCCCCGGAGCCTTTCTCGCCATTTCGGTACCCCAATGGCCGAGTTGGCATAACTCCGAAAACATCAGTTCCGGAATTCCGAAACTTTGCATAACTTCGAAACCGGGAACCCGATTGACGTGCCATCAACTCCCACACGTCACCCGTGTCACACCGGTGCCTCTCGTCAAGTTTCGCGCTCCCCGGAGCCTTTCTCGCCATTTCGGTACCCCAATGGCCAAATTGGCATAACTCCGAAAACATCAATTCCGGAATTCTGAAACTTTGCATAACTTCCAAACCGGGAACCCGATTGACGTGCCGTCAACTCCCACACGTCACTCGTGTCACACCGGTGCCTCTCGCCAAGTTTCGCGCTCCCCGGAGCCTTTCTCACCATTTCGGTACCCCAATGGCCGAGTTGGCATAACTCCGAAAACATCAGTTCCGGAATTCCGAAACTTTGCATAACTTCTAAACCGGGAACTCGATTGACGTGCCGTCAACTGCCACACGTCACTCGTGTCACACCGGTGCCTCTCGTCAAGTTTCGCGCTCCCTGGAGCCTTTCTCGCCATTTCGGTACCCCAATGGCCGAGTTGGCATAACTCCGAAAACATAAGTTCCGGAATTCCGAAACTTTGCATAACATTTCAAAACGAACCATGTTCATAAGTTCCGCAATGCCAAATATGATCCAAGCTCATATATATATATATATATATATTATATGAAAACATAATAACTGATTTTACATTATACTGAAATAAAAAGTACACCAAGCTTTATGGACCATGTTCATAACAACATAGCGGTTTGCCAGCAACGCTAAGACTACTTGGTAGATAGTTTTGAAAGTCATCGTCACCTTCTTCTTCTGAGAAGTCAGAAAGTTCTGGGTCAAAAACTAGCAATGGATCTTCAACGATTTCTAATATTCGTTGTGTTGGATCACCACAATGTTCCTTCACTTGCTGTGTAAAATGATATCTATCCAACCTTCGTTGCATTTGATCAATCTCGCATTCAAGTGCTTTTATGACCTTGCTGTTACCTGATCGTCTATTGAACAATTTAGCTGAACGGGCCTTTGGGACACGAAGGCCATGCCATCGGCAATACATCTCTTGTTCACACCGTTTATCGAACAAGTCTTCCCACGGCGACCTTATGCATTGGGAGTCAGTCATCCCGTGGGGTGGACCTAAGGACGCATCACCAATGAAGATGTGGCTGACCGGACCCATCGTATCGTGCATTATGATTGGTTTATTAAGAAAACAACGCTTTCTACCATACCATTTGTTACCGACTGGATCCATGTATGTATGCACCATATGGATGGGTGAGGATTGGTTTTCATCTCTGTCGCCGCTTCGAGCCGAATGACTACACAATGCCCCAAATAATCCTTTTCGCTTCGGCATGTTAGGAAGTGTGTATGGTTTAACACTTGTTTTTGTAATGGCATGACGTATATATAGGTAATACAATACAATGCATGAGTAAATGGTTCACGTGAATTCATTGGGATGCGAAACAAGACTTTTGTGCAGCCTTCACGTGAAGAGTTCAGGACATGCCTTCACGTGAAGCTAATGCACATTTTATATTGAAATGACGCATCACTTCGTGCAGCCTTCACGTGAAGAGTTCAGGACATGCCTTCACGTGAAGCTAATGCACATTTTATATTGAAATGACGCATCACTTCGTGCAGTCTTCACGTGAAGAGTTCAGGACATGACTTCACGTGAAGCTAATGCACACTTTATATTGAAATGACGCATCACTTCGTGCAGCTTTCACGTGAAGAGTTCAGGACATGCCTTCACGTGAAGCTAATGCACGCTTATAAAAAATTTGATACAAAAATATATGAACTACAAAAATTTGATACATCCATAAACACGGGATACCAGAAATAACCATACTATTCGATTACATCAACAAATGTTCAACAACTTCCTGAAAATGTACCTAATACAAAACCCATACCATCAAGTACTATACATGACCACCTGTACCACATGGGGGTGGCCTCCTCTCTCGTCTCGACTTACGGGTAAAGACCCGTGTGATACTACGTAGTCTCGACTGAGATGGCTCTGCCTGGGTGATCTGTGAAACGCCCTCAGGAGGTATATGCTGATGTGGGTCAATGGTAGGGCCTACGTCGACTGTATCAATAGGAGGCCTACTGCTAACCTGAGTGAGCTGAGATGACCCATCTACCTGTGATGGTGGTATGGGATGTGTAGTCTCGGATGGCACAGTAGATGGACCGTGACCCTGGGTGTCCATGAAAGGCATCTCTATACGGTACCCTTCAGGTAACAATGGATCGAAAAGTGCATGAAATCCCATATCATCTCCGACGGGCAAGGAACCAGATCGCTGGTCATAAAAAACAGGAGAAACGTCGTGGCGGGGTGCAGTGCGACGAGGTCTCACCTTGCAACTGGTCGCATATGATGATGAGGGTACATATCGAGGGTCACTATGATATGTATATACTGGCATACTCGGTGTGACATGTGATGTAGGTGTCTGGATCGAGGCTGGCTGGCCAACTGAGTGATGCGCCTGCGAAACTGAGGGCTGGGCAACTGAGGGATGCGCCTGCAAAACTGAAGGCTGGGCAACCGAGGGCTGGGCCTGCGAAACTGATGGTTGGCCAACTGAGGGATGGGCCTGCGAAACTGATGGCTAGGCCTGCGATATACGTTGCTGCTCACGTAATATGTCTAGTGACTTGGTACACAAGTCACGAGCCCTATACATGTCCTCTAGTGCCGGCTCAGTCCCAAACCCATATATAGCACGATCTATAAGATGATGCACGGTCGTGAAATGACGGGTCTGCAAAATGAAGCATAATTTTTATGTCCCTTTACCACATCATATTTGCTTTGAAAAACCATATTACGTAAAAAACTACTAACCGCAATCTCTACCGTAGACCCAACCTCCAGGTAGCCTCGATCTGGGCGGTGAGCTAGATTGCCCACTAATGGGCGTGTGATACGGCGATACCACTGTATATATGGATCGTCATATCGCATGTCTCCAGCAGTAGGAACCCCAACAACAATATGATTGCGGCGCTGCTGCCATCGCTGTATGTACTGTATATGATAGTCCATCCAATCGGTGTTATGTCTCCCACGCCTATCTAAACCATGTAAGTCCGGAGATGTGTTATGAGCCTGTGGAATGACCTGTCTGAAACCAAACTGTTGGCATACACGATCAGGTAAATGCCACTCTACGACCTCAAAGCACACTAATAGAGATCGAGTCATCCAGATATCACTCCCAGCTCGACAATAATCTGGAAGTGAATCGATGATAACATCATATGGCCTCCATGTGAACTACAAACACATAAAAATGTGGTACCCATTACTAATTGAAATATATGAACCAAAAAACTAAACATAAATATAGCTAAGGAGTATTCATACCTCGTTCGGCCTCAAGCGGTCCAACTGGTTGCGATATACACGGACAACATGGGTCGACACTGTATCTGTATGATATCTCGATCTCCATCTGACAGATATGTGTACATAATATGAAAACTATGTTTAATGACTGAAGATATAAAGGTAAATATAAATAACTACTAGGTACATACCTAGCTCCCCACGGGCCACCGGGTAACTGTACCCCATCTATATCCAAGGGCTGCTGGCCATCAGTAGGCTGATCTCTACGACTAGGGCACATGCGCGGGAATCTCTCCCAAACCCATATCTGAATAAAGTTCAATGTTAAAACAAATACTAAATGAAATAAAAATAAAACATTACGGCATACTGGATAAAGTGCAAAGTTATTGAACCTGCAACAAAAGTAGTGCGCCTGCTATCTGCTTCCCATCTGGCTTCGTCGCCCGGCACATCGACCTATAAAGCATAGCTAAGGTCGCACTGCCCCAACTATATCTCCCTGCCGCGTCTAAGTCCTCCAGAAATGGAAGGTATGATAGTCTGACAAGAGTCTGGGATAAATCTGACATCAGCACCCCCCCAATCAGGCGAAATATGTATGCACGTGCGTGCCGCTGTACAGTAACATCATCAGCTCCAGCTGGAAGGGCCTGGAAAGTGTCACGGAGCCATGTAAGCCGAACACGGCCCCTATCTAACTACTCTGGGGGTGGGGCCACACCTAACAACTGGACACACAAGTCCTGCCACTCCTGCACAGTACTCCGAACCTCCCGTCGGATGATAGGATGGCCATCGACAGGTAGTCCTAATAATATAGAAACGTCCTGCAAAGTAATAGTAGCCTCCCCGATAGTCAGATGGAAGGTATGGGTCTCCTGTCGCCAACGCTCTATGAACGTAGTGATCAAATGATGGTCCAACCAGATCATCCCTACTCGGTAGACACCATAGAACCCAGCACGTAGTACATACTGCAAAATACGTGGGTGTATCACATCGTATAAATGACTGGCGGCGCGTCTACATTTAAGAGGATCTGTACCCTACATCATTAATTGGAAGGGCATTAGTATACACATGAAATCCCACAAAATATATGCATAAATATAAAACATATTATAAATGCGTATACCCCATGGTCCCATATCCAACTCCATCGATGATGGCTCTGTAACGTCAGCACAGTACGATCGATAGGCCCAGGAAGAGCCGTAGCTGTATCCATAACACCTGCAATTGACACGTAACATATGGGGTTAAAACAGTAATAAAATAAATGATGTAAGGGTCTGCAAAGTCATTGGGTTTCTGCATAAAAGCTGTCAATGATAGGATCAATACCTCAGAGACCTACGAATATCACATCTATGCATGTGAACGATGTGACAAAACCCTAAAAAAACTATCAATGAAATACAAATAAGCCTTACAATTAATACGATAAGTTCAAATGCAATTAAGTTCAAATATACGCTTAATGACAACCAACCATTATCTTAAATAGAAATACAAATTGTTCTTCACTAGGTAGCTAATTGTTCTTCCAATACATAAATCAGGCAGTCCAGTTTGGACATTTACGCCTATCATGGCCTTGTTGTTTACAAATACCGCAATTATTGAATTGTCGTCTCCTAGAGACGTCCATTTCATTCTGAATTCGTTTGTTTTTTGGACGCCCTGGCGTAGCTTCTCGTCGACGGGTCGGATCTGGAATGAGCTTAGGACCATCATAGGAAACCCAATAATGCTCGTGCACCATCGGTTGGAAACTTGATTCGTACACGTGAGCAAAAACGTCGAGATTATATTGAGGAGCAATTAAGCCCCATGGTTGTCTTCTTGTTTTCGCGCAAACTGCCAACATGTGCGAACAAGGATAATGGTAGATGACCCATTTTCCGCAGTCACACGAGGGAGGATTCAAAGTCACCGGATGTCTGTTATTCCTTTTCGTGCCTACTGGGTTTGTAATAACCTCAGTGGAACCCTGAGCCCTGCATTTAGAATATACTAACTTCATAGTTGTAATAGAGATGCAGACTTCTATAAATCTATCAATAAACGGTGTGAATTAAAAAAACTGTATAAATTTTATGACATTACCAATTAAAGACATTAACGCGATGCATCGCCGATCGAGCTTGATAAGATTCTATCTTCTTTTGCACTTTCGATGTGTACCTCAACTCCTTCTCTGTGGCACGATGAATTTGTACTCGTTTCTCGGTGAAAGTTGCCACCAAACGGTAAAAAGTTACCTGAACACATGCAGTTATGGGCAAGTCTCGTGCACCTCTTAAGACATTATTATAGCACTCTGAATCATTGGTGGTTAAAACTCCCCAACGATAACCTCCGTCATGCGCCAATGTCCACTTCCTAGGGTCCTCGTTGCACAGGTCGCGAAATGCTTTTGTCGCTGACTCCGTTTGTAAATTTTTAATCTCATCCATTGCCTCGTCGAACTTACGCACCTGACGGGCAGTTCCAGCTTTCCATATAAGATCCTTAACTTTAGCATTGTTGAACTTTTTTTGGTAATTACTTTTAAAGTGCCTAAGGCAATATCGATGGACTCCAACTGGTTGCCCGTCTCGTGGACTTTCCCAATAATCTTTTACTGCACTCAATATGGCTGCATGCCGATCAGAAATCAATGTGATCCCCTCTTTCCCTGGCACAATAAGATGTCTGATATGGTAGATAAACCATGACCAATCACGATAGTTTTCCGATTCAACTACTGCGAAAGCTAGAGGGAAAACATTGTTGGCAACAGTTTTGGCCACAGCAATCAACAACACTCCTGTATATTTCCCATAAAGGTGGGTACCATCGATACAAATCACTGGAGGGCAGTGGTTGAAACCTTCAATGCATGGACGGAATGCCCAGAAAATTCTGTCAAGCGCGACGTCGGCAGACCTTCCAATGTCACGTGTTTCCAATACCACAGCTGTGCCCGGGTTCCTAAACTGCAACGTTCTCATGTACCTTGGTAACTTTTCATAGGACTCATCCCAATCCCCGAAAACCATCGCAATGGACTTTGTTCTTCCAAGCCAAGCTTTTTTGTATGAGATTGTGAAACCAGCACTAGTTTTTACACTCTCAATTATGGAAGCTATCTTCCATCCAGGGTCTTCCTGTACACCACAACAAAATAAATATTCAATCTTTATATTCATACGAGCATTACTGCATAATATCCAAACATCTTACTTTTAAGTTACAATTTATAAGAACTTACCGCAACTTGTGTCTTAATCATGTGTGCAATGAATGTCGAATTAAGGTTGCGGTGATCCAAACTCTCCATCCCATGTAAACAAGTATGAGGCCCAGGGTATTGTGTGATTTCAAACAAAGTATGCTTCTTCTTTAAACAGGCACGCAATTTCCATGGGCAATCATGACTGCACCTGGTGCTCCAAACCTTTTTATTTGTTTCTACAACATAATAATGTTTGTTCCTCTTCACATGATACCAATTACATGCACGGATCACTGCATCCTTATCTCTAAAAACCATACCTTTTGCAAACTCTGGATTAACATCTGACCATGTTGGACCGCGATGGTATAAGTCTCGATCAGCTGCGGAATCATCTACCCCATCCAGGTTCGTAAAAAAGGGCACCGGATTGTCATTCAATTCATTCACTTGTTCTTGCCCATCGTCATCAGAGTCGTCATTTTCATCATTTCTTATTAAAACATCAACATCTTCCTCTGATTGATCGGATTGAACAATATCTACATCTTCATCTTCATCTATCCCTCTACCAATCTCATCAAGGCCCACAAGTCGTTCTACAGGATCCATACTTGTACTGGGACCTCCCGCCTCTACGCACCCCCCTTGACCCGAAGCATATTGTGGGTGATATGTGGGTGAATTGTCAAAGTCATGCAATTGTTCAATATTACTTAGACCCTGTGAGTAATCATTGTATGGGGTGAACAAGTTAGGCATCGATTGTCCTGGCGCATCCTCTTCAATTGCGCTTCGACTACTATGCCCAACTGTAAGCATTCTAGTAAATGTCCCTAAATCCGATGCATCACCTCTCCCTCTCAAGATTTCACCGTAGGACTGGACATCTCCCCAATTAAAATCAGGACGATTGTGACTGGTGGTCATTGTGGATATGTCTTTCTCAATGTACATTTCAACACAATACATGTCGGGATATCTCGAAGGGAGATTTAACACAGTTTGCAATGTCTCGTCATCCTTAACTGACAACTTCTTATATATCCATACTTCTCCATTTCGTCTAACAGGGTATCTACATATGAACTTTATGTTTACATGTTCTCCAAACTCATCCATCTTAGGAATGATTATGTCTCGTAACCCACCAAGTGAGGTTCCCAGTTCTACATTATAACATCCACTAGCCTCTATATCATAGGCTATCCCTTCTCTTCGATCTCGGACTATCTTCCCCCCCCAATAAAACAGTACCATTGTCGTCATTACTTACCTGTGCCTACCATCAAACAAAATGGTTTGAGAATAAAAAAAGTAACACATATATTTACAAAGCAAATAATGGTTTTGACAAGTAGGGTACTAACAAACTAAAAGTTGATCTTAACTCATATATTTACATGAATATATCTATTTATGTGTTTTATATATAGCAATGTAGCGGAGTTTAAAATGTTCTCATCAATAGTTTCTTCAAAATTATGAAATTAAAGAAGCCACGTGTTCTATATATAGCACCTCTATTTTTTAATTTAAAATATATTTAACTTTATTAGCCATTTTAATTTTTTTATTCTTTAAATATTTTTAATGTAAATATCTCATTGATTAATTTTTGTATTTTCCACACAAATCGGACAATTGCAAGAGAGGTGCTTATATATTTTTCAGAGAAACAGTAAAAGAGTGATTAGTTTCAATTTGCCCTATATTTTTTTAAACAACAGTTATGTTGACAATATTGTCGAAATTATAAAGTCTTAGGTGCTTGTCATACCTAATAAATTTAAAGTTAATCAAAAATTAAGATAAACATCCCACTAAACACTCAAAACTATACTAATTTTTTTTAGAAATGAGTACATATAAAAACGGAGATAAGGAAGACCAATTGAAAAAACTTACCCTGAAATAACGAAAATAGAGAAATACACTAAAAAATTTATCCATAACAAAAGAAAAGAGAGAAATACCAAAAACCAAGGGTCCAAAGCGCAAACAAATTTACTTGTTTCCATATGCAATGTGTGAGCTTGAAATGAAATATAAACTAAAGCATTTTTATGTCTATAACTAAAATAAAACCAAGAGTAATGCACATATTCACCCACACTCGGAGTATAAGCTTGCGAACAAGTGAGAGAGGCCACGTTGAACCTCCAATGATCCTAATTGCTTATTCCTATTTTTAAATTAAATTAAATATTCTTAAAACTTTTAATTTTATATGTAAACACATGTTATAAGGCCATTTGTTAGCTTTATATTTAACTTTAAAATATATTTAACTTTATTAGCCATTTCATTTTTTTTTTTCTTTTCATATTTTTAATGTAAATATCTTATTGAATAATTTTTTTATTTCATTTTTATTCTTTATTAATTTTATTAGCAATTCCAATTAACTTTATTAATTTTTTATTCTTTACATATTTTTTATTGTTGGCCCACTCTCTCATTTTTATTTCTTTCATTATATTGCTTAAAGCAAAGCTAATTAAATTAAATTTTAATTTAATACATTTGAAGGAAAATGTAGCAGAGAACTTAAACTAAAGTTTTTTTTTATGTCTATAACTAAAATAAAATCAAGAATAATGCATACACAAAAATTTGTTACCACATATAATTGATGGACTAATAATGCACATATTTACTCACAAAGATTCAATAAAAACAAACAAATCAACATACAATGGTTGTAACAATAAAAAATAAACATACCTGTGGTTCACCCACACTCGGAGGAGAACCCGTGAATGAGAGAGAGAAAGACGCGAATGAGAGATAGAGAGAGGAAGGCGTGACAATGTCGTATATTTTGTAACCTGATGCGCGAGAGAGAGAGAGAGAGAGAGAGAGAGAGAGAGACTCACGATTGCTGATATAAAACGAGAATGAACTGAGGAAGACGACTAGGGTTTATGTCGAGTAAAACCGCCAATTCAATTGGCGGTTTTAATGAAATCGCTAATTGAATTAGCGGTTTCTTAAAATCGCCAATTCAATTGGCGTTTTTTACTCTACGGTTAAAATCGTAGAGTTTTTAATAAAATCGCCAATCTAATTAGCGTTTTTATTATAAACGCCAATTCAATTAGCGATGAACTCGAATTCGAGAATAAAGTTAAAACATCTCCCAATTATAGAATTAAGTTTCGAAAATGGCTTTGTCAGGGAAACTTCCCTAGGAGTTACCCCCAAAATAATTTCCATTTTCATCTATCCTGTCTCTACTTTCCTAACTTTTCTCTCTCTACCACTGCCCGACCTTTTTCGCCCCTTTCCATCTACCAAGTCTCTCTCCTACGAATTAAATGTTTGTACTATTTTCTCTCTCTCTCTCTCTCTCTCTCTGTGAGGAAGGAGACGGTGAAAAGATATCCCAAAACCAAAATCCAACACGGCAAAATACCAAAACCAAAAATCCCGAGAAACAAACACCACTTTCATCAAACGTTCTCTGATTTCCTTCTCTATATTCCTATAGAAGTATATATCGTTGTGTAGTGATCTGATCAATCTGTGCCCTAATTCGCCAAGCCCTTTTTCTGTTTTGCTGTGGCTTTTGGACCACCGAGTCTGAGCTTTGGGGGGCAAATTCTAGGGTTTTCCTTCTAAGGTGATGGATTCGGAGGACGATATGCACGACGCGAACGATGCCGAGTCCATGGACGACTACTACAGCGGTGATACGGCGGTGGACTACAGCGACGATGACGACGGTGACTACGAGTTCATGGACAACGACTCCGATGACTCTGACGACATCATCGCGAGTCGCCAGCAGGTGAATTGCTGCAAAAAAGTTGATTGCTTTAGGGCTTCTGGTGTTTCACTGTTGAATTGAAAATGGTGGATTGCTGTATAGGTTTTAATGCTTGCTATTCTATTCAGTATCTTCGTTTTGGCCTAATTTGATTTATGGGTTTTTTTTAATGGAAATTTGGGACGATGGGCAAGTTTGATGTTGATTATGGGGCAAGTGTTAAGACTCATGTTGTAGGTTTTAATGGGTATACATGTGCGATTCTATTTTGTAATTTTTTTTTTTGCCCCAATTCTATTCTCATGTTGTGGTTCATTGATTTTTGTGGAGACTGTGGTTGCTAGTTGCTCAAAGTTCTTTGCAGGAAGGACTTAGGTGGTTTTCGTAATATGAGATTGCTGTTTGAGTTTCATGATATTACAGTTTCCCTATATATTGAAGCTAGCTAAATTGTTGGTGGGCGAGACTGTCTCCTCTACTGCAAAATCATTGTTAGATCTTCAGTTCTATTTGAGGTGCTTTTGGCTTGGTTTTAGAAATTTGATTTTGCTTGTGTAATCAGGAAATGTCCATTCTGTTATTTTTAGTTTCTAGTAACGCACGTAGTGGGATGGTTCTTTGACAAGTTTATTGGCGTGGTTTGGGATTCTTTGCCAGTGGCTTAGTTAGCTGGTTAGCCCCCCTGCATTCTAAAGGTCTTTGGAGTGCTAAACTGCTACTGCAACATGTAAATTTATCCATGGTGTAATGTTTGTAGTGTGTCAAACATTTATGACAGGGTCTCACTTGTTTGTAAAAAAACTTTTGGAGATTGTAAGAACAAGGTAAAACATGACGACTCTAAATGGCTAACCCTATATTTTTTATATTACATGTGACTGTAGGCTCCTATTTTTGACAAGATTTGAAAATGTTTTCTAAAAGGAATTTTGTGCATGCATACATTCACATGAATAAGAGAATGCTGTTTTGGTTGGTTTGGGTCGAGCACAACAGAAGATCTTTTGATAGAGTCGAAACCCCTATTATCAGGCTTAAGAGCAGATTTTTGTCTATTCTTGTATTGTTTGGTTTTGGGCTTAGTTGATCCATCCTTGAACTATATTTTGGACTTCGTGGAGGATTAGGAGTTACGTTGTATAGCTTTTAGCTATTTGGTTGGCTTTTCCTTTTGTGGCACCCCCTTGGTGCCTTTTGATAAATGGCAACTTATTGTGTCAGGTATTATTGTTAGCCAATAAGAATGACTTGTGGTGAAGACAAGATAGACTTTGACCTGATCTGCTCAGTAATTTTATTTTATTTAACGGAACTTGTCTGTGCACTTTTTCAATTTGAGTTTGCACTGGATTTCACACATCTTGTTATATGTTTCAGAAAAATTATATTGTCTTGAAAGAAGTAGATATACACCAGCGTCAAGAGGATGATATCACAACCGTTTCCACTGTCCTCTCCATAACAAGAGTAGCTGCAAGCATTCTACTCCGTCACTATCATTGGTAAATTATTCATTTTGTTATCCTGCCACCCATGGTTGACATTGAGGTTAATTTTCTTTTTCGATGGATTTTGTTGGGTGGTGTTAGTATGATCTTTAAGATTTCAATGCATATTGCAAATTCTATTTATGTGATGCATAATTGAAAATTTAGGTGTTGCATATAAGCAAATTGCATATTTGTCTTCATTTAATATTGTCTGCTTGATGTGCTAAAAAAATCTATGTAGGAGTGTGAGTAACGTGCATGAGGCATGGTTTGCTGATGAAGATAGAGTCCGGAAGGCTGTGGGCTTGTTGGAACGGCCAGTTATTCAATTTCAAAATGCTAAAGAAGTAAGATACTGAAAGTTCAAGATGAAAAATTTTGATTTTACACGTTTATAGCACTTGATGCTGTAGACCACATGGCTAGGCATTTTTCTTCTCCTTTGTTCCATTATACTAGTTAATTGCTTTTAAATTTTCTTTGGGCAGCTGACCTGCGGCATTTGTTTTGAAAGCTATCCTCTTGATCGGATCAGCTCTGCTGCTTGTGGTCATCCTTTTTGTGGTGCATGCTGGAGAGGTTTGGTTCACTTTACCTTACTTCATTTGACTATCATCAAATTACTGGCTGATGTGCTTGCAGAAATGCCATTTAAAAGGACAAATTGGTGCGTATGCCCGACCCTTGCCTAGGAGATACAATATGATGCGTTCTTGGAAGTATCCGTGCTTCTTAGGTTAATCTAATTGTGAACCAAAACTAGGTTGACCATATTAACAAAAAATATTCTAACTACGTATAGATACAATAATATTTTAATTTTTCCATTGACATGATATGCATGATACCATTTAAAAGCAAGTTTTTAAATTTTTGCAATTGTTTTTTCCCCCCTAAATTAATAGGAGTTTGATTTGAAGCATTTGAAGACATTGAACTTATTTGTGGTCACTGTCAAATAATCTGGTTCTTATTTGTTAACCTCTCAGTGTTTTCCTACTTTTTATTCAATGTCCAAGTTTGTAAACTTCTCTCTTAAATTATGTAGAATGAATCATGTTTTAGTCCATGTTTTGAAGATGTACGATGTTTTTTGGGGTGTTTTGGTAATCAAGAAACAAAATTTCCATTTGTTTCTATCAAAACGACTGAAACGTTTTCATTTCCAAAGAGACCAAAATGAAACACCAGTTGAAATAACGAAACATTATGGTCTCCATCAAAACACACTGGGAGATAGAAAAATGCACAAAAACACACCACTATATTCCAAAATAATAAGTTGCATCAACACGAATTTAGAACTTTTTATAAATGTTGTATAATTTTTATTGAGAAAAATACCGAAGATTGTATTTCACTGTGTTAATATTTTTTACTTTTCAAATGTTTCCGGATGTTTCCAAAACATCCCGAAACATTAGCGAAATGATTCCGAAACGTTTCTGTTTCTGAGCCAACCAAAACGACGTATCAAAATGAAATTTTGATCCTTGTTCGTAATGATTACTGCAGCGCCTGTATAAAAGACCTTTATTTGTCCTGACATGCTTATTTTGGTATGTTTCTCCATAGAAGATAAATGCATGAATGATCTCAGGTTGATGCTGGCCACATTCCTATGACACCATTTCTAATTATGTGTGCAACCAAGGTTTAATATCATAAAATTTTCCATAAGCTTTTGTCTTAATATTCCACTTTGTGTGCCTCATTACTTGTCCTTTGGATCTTAAAGCATGCATTTCATTTATTAGAAGCTATTAGAGTGGGGTACACTTTTGGGGGAATAGAAGTCTAAAGCAATAACAAGAATATTTTCTAGTGGGACATCTTTCAAAATCTATGGAGGGATGGTTCTCTGATGAGACCGAGAGATAACTAATATGATTCATTCATATCCCGATCATGAATGTCTAGAATCCATCATATTATTATTATTATTATTATTTTTTGAGAAGTGTCTAGAATCCATATTATGAAAAAAGACATTTCGTTTGCCAATGCAAATTGAAGGCTGATAAAAAATGGGTCTATTTTTGAATGGATATGATGCGAGGAGAGATTGCTTTTGCTATTCCAAATTGAAGGGTGATACAAAATTGGTCTACTTTTGATATCATACCCATGGTTAGTACAACCAAGGTTTCATCAATAAATTATTCCATAAATCTCTGTTTCAATTGTTCAATTTGAATGTGTTATTAAATGTTTATGCTTATGGATAATTCTATCTTTGTTGAAAAACATATAACAATCACGACACTAACGCTCTATGGTATATCTTAGAATTTCACATTTTCATGCCATTACCATATACTTAGAATCAAGGAATTATCGGCTATTTATATTTTATTTTTACATGTTTCTATGTATTTTGGTAGCGTACATGAGCACATCCATTGATGGTGGCCCTGGATGTCTGATGCTGAGATGCCCCGATCCATCTTGTGGTGCTGCTGTTGGTCAAGATATGATCAATTTGTTGGTATCCAAGGAAGATAGGGAGAAGTATGCTCGTTACCTTCTTCGGTCTTATATTGAAGACAATAGAAAGGTATATTTGGGATGTAAATCCTTCCTCTAGTAGTTTATCTGTAGCTGTCAAATGGAGATTTGTCTTTTGGATAGGTACTCCCAGGCCCTTTTTTTGATTATTGCTAATCTCTAAGAAGCACGGATAGGGATATAGAATATGCATAAGATTTGACAGGGGCACACCAACATATAATTTAGAAAAATAGGACATGACATTTATATTTAATATGTAATATAGTAGGATACTAAGTACCACAATTGAAAAAGCTCAAATCATTAACAAATTAAAAGTTTTAGACTTTACGATTCCTAAAACTAAATAATCTAAAGAAAGAGGTATTAATGTTGTAAATCCACATTGTTTTGATTTTAATTATTAGCTCCCAAGTTATTTTCTTCAAACTTGTGATGCATTTCACGTGTATCTAAGTGATGGACATACATTTACTCTAAGTATACAAAGTGTGTCCGGTTCTTAAAAAAACACATTGGTGCGTATGCCCGTCCCTTACCTAGGAGATACAATATGATGCATTCTTAGAAGTATCCATTCTTCTCAGGCTAATCTAATTGTGAACCAAAAACTAGGTTGACAATATTAACAAAAAAGATCCTAACTACATGTAGATACAATAATATTTTAATTTTTCCATTGACATGATTGGGATATGAATGAATCATCTAAGCACATGAAGGGTGTTTAATCTAAAGTGATATGAATAATTTCATTGTAATTTTTCCATTACAATAATATCCTAAAGTGATTTATCATCTTAGCACACGAAGGGTGTTTAATCTAGTTAAAATGCCTAAACATTTCTCCAAACATTCTCAAAAGCTGGCTTCAACTTCATTACTACTTCTGTAAATGTTTTTGTTTAACCTTTTGAAAGTTTTTATTTTCTTTTCTTGAAATGTGCATTTACAGTACTGCTTTTTTTTACACCAATGTTGTGATCTTTTTGAAATCAATTGATGTAATCATCATCATTTCTCCATTCTTATTGTTCATTTCAAATAAATCAAATAAATTAAATGAATCTTGCAACTGGTGAGTGTCTCATTCAAATGAATCAGCCCAATATACATTTTCTCGATCATTACAGTTTAGATGGGGTTTGAAAAACTCTGCGTTTTTGTTTTCTAAATAGCGTTGTTATCTTTGTTCTTATTTTTTCATTTCATTTTCTATGAAAAATGAATTTAACTTCTTTTAAGACTAAATCATTGGACACATTTTTGTGTGTTCTGCTAAGAGGGGACAAAATTTCGTTTTCTGTCAATTGAACGATTGAAACATTTCCTTCCTAGGGAATCGAACTGAATGTTAGTGGAATCTCGAAATTCCCGTGTTTCCATTTAAACGTAACAAAACACACCGAAATGCACTGAAACACTGTGAACCTTACCAAAATAAGAGTTGTTTCGACGCGTGCTAGACAATTTTGATCCTTGCTTGTGGCTCCCTTTTTCTATTATTAGTATTAATTTTTTTTAAGTAATGTTATCTCTGTTATTTGGTGGTGGGAAATTATATTTATTCTCACTATACTTCATTTATGCCAAACTGATGCATGAAAGAAGTGCCTAAACTCAAATTATCTTATAATAAAGCGACATCAACATTAAGTTACTATTATTTTATGAAAATAAGACTTAACTCTCGAACTCAATCAATTAATGATTCATAAAATTGTTAAAATTAAATTTCTAACTATTGTTTTATACATATTAGTATGTACTATTAAATGCTATTGTAGTTTTGTCTAATGTAAGTGGCTGTATAGTCCTCAAACATATTCAATTATTAATTTATTAGTTTTAAAAATACACATGGATGGACTTATATTCATGTTCCCAATAGTTTCCTTACGTTGTTTCTACGTTTCCATCATGTTTCGGAAACGTTTCTATTTCTGAGTTAACAGAACAATACACCAAAACGGAATTTAATACTTGTTGCTGAGTGATGCTTCACTTGGACTACACTAACCCATTCTGTACTATCTTGATAATTGCATTTTACATGCATCACAGTAAACACTTCAATCTGTGATGCATATGCACTGATCTAATTAGGGATTCTGACTTCACTTACTTTTCTTCCCTTTCATGGCATCTATGGTCTTTAGTGTTTTTCTCCCTTTCTCTTGCCATCTATAATTTTTTTTCCTTTTCCCTTACTATTTGGCAGGCCAAGTGGTGTCCTGCCCCAGGCTGTGACTATGCCGTTGAATTTGTTGTTGGTAGTGGAGGCTACGATGTTTCCTGCCTCTGCTCATATGGCTTTTGTTGGAATGTAAGTTCGTGTATGTTTGGAAATTTGTATTTATAGTTTGATGATTTGCTGTATATGAGAGTGAAGCTTATTATTTTGAGCTGAAATTGCAGTGTACAGAAGAAGCTCATCGTCCTGTGGACTGTGGTACTGTGGCCAAGTGGATTTTGAAAAACAGCGCAGAATCTGAAAACATGAATTGGTATAGCATGTTTTGCTGCATGGAAAGTTATTATCAAGCTTAATATTGTTACTTGTGGATGTTCTGGTTTGTATGCTTAGCAGTGTGTATTATTATATGGGTTTTTTTTTTATTTTTTTATTTTTTATAATTGGGGCTTTATGAAGTTTGCTCTATATCTCTAGTCTTTTGTACGACTTTTTGTTGCTTCGTGTGTAGACCTTCTACCTGATGTTTAGCACTTCTATTTTCGTATATTTATTTTAATCTCAATTGACTCTTCTCAAAAGTTGGCAACAATGCTAAACCTGAAGATGGCAAGTAAATAGAGACCTGATCATTAACAATTTTGTTAATATTTTCTAGATCAAATTTTTTTCCTTTTCCTTGCTTGAGCGAACCATATGACCTTGATTAGGTGAAGGTCTGTTCTAGTACGAAGACAAAAGATGTCATCTACCTAGAAGACTGAAAGCAATCAAACTAATCTTATTTGGATACACAAAATTCACCTCAAAAGCAGTCTGAACTTAAAAATTTATTGCTAGCTGGGTTTTAAGAGGATCAGGGGTGGTGTTGGTGCATTGGCATCAAGTACATGTCTTTGACTATGTTTATGAAGTCTGTTGGTGCTTCAGATAATTTCTGATCCTTTTGGGCACATCTGTAAGTATTAGGAAGATAAAGCGTGAAGAAATTACATAATAGGTACAAAATTAGAAGAAGGGTGTCTGGACATTGATTTCCTTTTAGCTGTGTCTTAATAATGTGAGGCTTTTTTTATTTAGTTTGTGACAAGTCCTAAAAATGCTAGTCTTGCCTCGAGGGAATCCATAATTCATGTTATTTGTTTCTGTTACCTTTGCCTCTTGATATATTTGCAAACATCCAAAAAACTTAACTCCATAAAGTAATTTAGAAACTCAACAGGTGACAAATTTTAAAAAATTTGACAGTTGCAGCAGTTGTTAACATTTTTATTAGCATGAGTTTGTGAGGGGGTTTTTTGAGTTTCCATTGGATGTATGCCCAAAGTGTATTGTTGGACATTAACCTAACAAAATTATTTATAACATACATAAGACTTCGCTATTATATATGAAATGCATTATAGCACCTTGGAAACACTATTTTATCCTAGAAAATATAGAAGTATATGAAGCAATATTAATGTTATGTTGTGTCCCCATGTCCTTGGCCATAAGAATCAGACGTATCAGGCACTTGCATACCCACACACAGCACCTGTATCTGAGTCCATGAAACATAGCTGATGGATATTTTGGCTAGACAGTTACATACCCGCCACAGCACCCGTATCCGAGTCCATGAAACATAGCTGATGGATATTTTGGCTATTGGTTTTTTATTTTGCCCTTCACCCATGATACAAGCCTTGGAGAGTGTAACTCTCTTTGTGCTTTCTTCTCGTTGACCCTTGAACAACTTGTCAACTTTGTTTAATGCTTTTAAAGTTCTTATTTGCTCGGTGTGTGTCTTGGATGTGTTTGGATACCCTAGGAATTCACCTGATGGATTGGTTGCTATACACATGGAGCTGCTTGTGTGAACACCATGTAAACATACCTTCCAGCTGCCAAAAAGCTTAATCCATAATCTTCAACCATGTTTTGGGTCCTCTTTTAACTCATAGTTGTCTTTTCAGTGCTGGTGTATGGAAATATACATAGGGCAATGCTTTTTTGAATCAACCAAGGCACATTATATGAAAACTATATCTTGCACATTGATGTCTCTGGATTTTGAGGTGCTGTACTGAGCAATTCCTTTAATGTCCAATTCTGATATTATGCAGGTGTCTGTATGGCATGATTCCTTTGGCAAATTATTCCTTCCTAATATGAAGCCTTTCTTGAAGTTCTGTGACATTTTTTGCATGCGTTGGAGGGGAAGTAAAAAAACCTGTTCATTTAATATATGTTAAAATAGTGTTCTGAAGTGAGATAAGGTTTAAGAAGTAAGAAGTATCATATTTGAATTTCGATTGAGGTCAAACACAAGGTAGTTGGTTTCTGTTTAAGTGGTTTGATTGATCAGTTAGGTCATGCGTCTTATAAAATAAATTCGCAAATGTTTATATATGATTGGAATTATGGCAATACAAATATTAAAAATTACTTCTTAAATGTTATATATGAATGTGTTTGTGTTTGAAAAGCTTGCGGCTGAGTTTGCCAGGATGATGCTGGTTTTAATGAGTTTGCTGATATGGTTTTATGACTAAAATACTATTTATTTTTTAATTTTTTTAAGTAACTGCAAGTAGACACCTGGTTGCTATGGCCATTGGCTCATTGTTGAGATTATGGTTTTTAGCAGTGCATTTTATGGGAAAAAGGACTTTTTGCACTAATGTTTATGGTCTGATCGTTGGCTCATTGCTGAGAATATGGTTTTTACCAGTGCAATTAATGGGAAAAAAACTTTTGCGCTCATATTTGTGGTCTGATTCATGATGCTTAATGCATTCCCATGTTTTGGTTCACTATGGGGAATCCGTCTTTTGCCCTGGTCTTTAAACTGGAGGTGGCCTGTTGGTTTTTTGTGTTTATAATCGTACACTATCAATATAAAGCTTCTTGATACGTTGGTGATCTTTCACTAAATGCTAATTATTGATGTTATGACTGACAGGATACTAGCTAATTCCAAGCCTTGTCCGAAATGCAAGCGACCAATTGAGAAAAATCAAGGTTGTATGCACATGACATGTACGCCCCCTTGCAAATTTGAATTCTGCTGGTAAGCATTGATACTTGTGTGGTAAATCGAAATTACTTGGACCTGTTATTTTTGCTGTTGTTCATGTTTGATGTAGAATGATACTTGGGAAAGTTTTTCTCCTCTAGTATTTTTTGTTGTTATTCCATGCAAACTGTGTGCCTGAGGTGCGCTGTCATTTTGCTAAGAGTAATGTTATATTGTCCTTTCCAATGGTATTTTTCTTTCTTACTAGTTGGAGTGCAAGATGTTTTATTTATTATATATAAATATGATGATGAGTCACTTGAATCTGTAACTATTTTACATGCAGGCTTTGCCTTGGTGTATGGTCCGATCATGGTGAGAGGACAGGTGGTTTCTATGCATGTAACCGATATGAGGCAGCTAAGCAAGAGGGAGCGGTACTAGAATTTTTCATGTTTGCTTTGTGTTTTAGATATTATTCTAAATTGTTCCTGCCACAGTAATGCTCTGATGTTTTGAATATCTAGTAATTATTTTTCTACATATCTATTCATTGTAGTATGATGAAACTGAGAAAAGGAGGGAGATGGCTAAGAACTCCCTAGAGAGATACACTCATTATTATGAACGGTGGGCAACTAATCAATCGGTATGTATGAATTTGTCAAAAACGTCTCTGTTGTGGTGCTATGTATGCCTGAATTCTTGTGGTCATATATGTATCTACTATAATAGAAAGTGAAGGTCGTTTTTCTTCTTCAATATCAAAGTACTTTTATGCCTTTACCCAATCCTTTTATTAACATTAATTTATTAATCAATCACTTCATTTATGTTTGTACTCAGTGATATTCTTATCGTCAATCCAACACCAACTTAGATCATGCATTACACCACACCTCTTTCATGCAGACCCACATCTCTCCGCCAAATCATCCAATCAGATATGTTTGTGCCTAAATAAATAGAAGTGGAGCATATGATCCAGAAAGTTTCAGGAAAATGTTTTAAAGTCTTAAAAAATATCTGGCGAGTTCTCAGAAACTCGGGTTTGGAAAAAATAGAAATATTTTGAAAATAATTGTGTATTTTATAATTTTCAAAATGTGGATTACGTTAAAACGTAAAAGTGATCTGAAAATGATTCTTGAATTTTTTTGCTATTGTCGAAAACAATTATGCAATTCACATGCGCACATGCCTAGAAAGAGAGACTGAAATGGTGGTCGTTTCAATGTGTATAGCAGTAGCAGTGGTGGATTACAGGAATGGGCTTGTTGGTGGCAAAACTCTCATGAGATCGAGTTCAATCGATGATTATAGGGGAGGGTTTGCCGTTCTGTAATGATTTGAAAATGATTCTTTAATTTTTTTGCTATTGTCAAAAACAATTATTTAATTCCGATGCGTGCACATATATAACGGCAGGAGGGGCAGGTTACAGGAATGGGCTTGGTGGTAAAAGTCGTATGAAATTGGGTTAATCGATGATGATAGTGGATGGGTGGTTGTTTCAGTGTTTGTAGCGGTAGCAGGGGTAGGTCACAGGAATGGGTTTGGTGGTGGCAAAAGTTGCATGGGATCGGGTTCGATCGATGATGATAGTGTATGGTTTGCTGTTCTAGAGAAAGTGTAGTTATTTTTTGTGGAAGTTCCTCCATAAATTGAGGCAACAAAAGAGGGCAACTATGGTGGCATAAGATAGAGTGTAGTTCCTTGGATACCATAACAAATTTAATACATCCTTTAATTTGGGCTTGATATAATTCTTAGTTTTCATTAATTCACATCACGGTTAATTACTAATTTTTCTATGTTTAACTTTGTGCATTGGTTGTGTAAATTAATTTTGAGTTGTTCTCATCTTTTGTGTGTGTATTTTATCTGAAAATGTGGTTGGCACGTTCGCATGTGCCAATCCACTAGTAATATTTAGAATTGGAAACTCCATTTTCTGTTCAAACTTTAATTTTCCACACAAAATTATGGCCATTTTTGGGTTGCATGTATAAATAGGTATGCTTAATGATTTTATGTTCTTGGTTGGTCTTCGCAAAAGGAAAAAAAAGAAAAAGTAGATATAGTGAGACAATAATATGTTGTAATGTAGTGAGGTGTCTCTCAGGTTAAACTGTACCTGTAGTAGAGTTGTAGGCTACTCGATCATATTTATTTGCTGCTTGTAGGCTCCTTGATCATATTTATTTGCTGCTCAACTTAGAATCAAGTTCATCAACCTTTGGCATCTGTTCACCTCCTTAATGTAGTGAGGATTTATTCAAGAGGTTTCTTTGATAACATATTTCCATCTCTTTGACATATTAATGCAATATGTCCTGGTAGGAAGCATTTTTTAGCGGCTTTTTTTTACCAAAAAAGAACTGATTGTCTTTCTTTTGTGTCATTCTTTTGATCCTTTTGCTTGTTTTAGTTTATTTGAAGTTGTGCAATATTGTGACATTCACTCATTGATTTCATCTATAAGTAATTTTGTTTTCATCATCTGATTTCTCTCCTCTTTTTCTTTACTGACAGTCAAGACAAAAAGCCCTTGCGGATTTACTTCAAATACAAACTGTGCATGTAGGCAAACTTTCCTTTACTATATTTTTTGCAGTTTACTACATGACTGTTGAAGTGTATGCTAATTGAACAAGCAGTGTGATGGATGAATTAGACAGTGGGCTCGCCTTAATTTCTGTGATTTCCCTGCACATTTTCATTGTTTTCCTGATATATTTTCCAAGGATGTACCAAAATTAATGTCTAATGAAGTAACTTTTTCAGTAGCAACTTTTGTTTCTATTCTAGTGTGTTTGTATGTCTAAAATTTTGTCATTAAAACATTTTAAACTGGTAAATCTTGAATTTTTTCCTTTGTGCTAAGGTTATAGGTTGTTTTCAGTTCAAGGTTTTTTTTAAAGCCCATGAACTTTCCATCTAGCATCTTGTTTACCCATGCTAATAGACTAAATTTGTTCAAAATGAAAAATCTATTAAATTTATGTTGCCTAATGCTGGAAATTTGCGGAGGTTGTAGAGAACTAGAGAAGATGGATGAGAAAGTTGTTTGACAGCGAAATGTTTATGTGGTTCTTAGATGGCATTATGAACTTTCAAATTAATATCCCAATGTCATGGATAATTAGAGAGGAGGGAGAGATTACCTACATTTGAAGATCTCGAATAATATCTACCAGCAGGATTTTCTTTGTCGGGTTAGTCAAACCTATTGGTGTACAGTATTGATATGAAAGCAGTATGGGATGGTCTATTTACCTCTTTCAATTTGATAAACTGATCCTTCAATCATCTCTCTCATCCCTAGATGCTACAGTTATTTTTCTAATTTGTTGACACCTCTTTTGTTTTGTTTTGGTTTTTGTCTGTCTCTGACTCTCTCCAGCTCGAGAAGCTTAGTGACATACAATCACAACCTGAGTCACAACTCAAGTTCATTATAGAAGCCTGGCTACAGGTAAATTAAAATTCCTTTCTTTACATTCCAGTTTTATTTATTTATAATTTTAGTTTTGGGGGAAATGATCATGAATTCTTTTTCTAAATTCAACTTCAAAAGATAGAGGGAATTAGTACCTTTTTTTCCCACAATATAAAACAACAGGATTTTTTGGATTGATGTTATGAGGGGTTGTGAAATGCAAGAACTCATTATTTGGCAATGTCTTCTATGTGAATAATTGTGAAATTAAATTACTGGTAGAAGTGTAGTAGGCTTGAGAAAATGCTTCAAATGCCTTGCATATTTCTCAAAGTGTACTTGCTATTCGCTTGGAAAGTACATAGTTGTATGTTTCGTAATATTATGACTAAAGGGAATTAAAGGCTCCCTTTTCCTGTATAAGCATGAAACAATGAAAATCATATCGAGGCATTCTTATGCTATACCTCTTGTAGTACTCATTGGTAAGTTACATCTGAGCCAACCAAGCAGCTTGGCTTATGTTTGTGCCTTCATTTCAGGAAGTGCACTTACCCCTGGCTGCTTGTGTATTTGAACTGCAGCTTGTTCAGTGCTACTCTTACCTCAGTTATGGTTCTATTGTGGTTTGTAAGGTTGGAAATCTTTTTGTATTACTGTTTTACAACACATGAACTTAAAATTCTCCAAACGTTCATTAATTTTTTTCAACAAGTACAAAACACCTGAACTTAAAATTCCCCTAAAGTTCGTCTTTTTATTTTTTTGGGTAAGTACGAAACTTGGTCCCAACTTTGTGAGGATGAATTTGGTTTACTTAGGTGGCAAAGCTGAATGTGTGTACATTTATTGATGTATATACATATGTATATAAAGGTAGGTGAGTGAAAGGTATTTATTTATCTTTTTCAATGGTGGTATCATATTGAAGGAAGTTTCATCTCAAAATTTGACCATGTTACAAGTGCTAAATATTTTGTAGGAAATTGGTGAATATTTAATATGAAATAAAAGTGGTAGTGTTGTAACGTTTGGGGTGTCGAGTGTACTATCGCTCAAAGTGTACTATATTCACTTGACAAGTAAATATTTGTGTCTAGTTATATGATGACTAAAGGGAATTAAAGGCTCCCTTTTCCTGTATAAGCATAATACAGTGAAAGATCTTTTTGATTTGTGAAATCATACACAAGCAATCTTATGCTTTACCTCCTGTACTATTAACGGGTTAATTACATATGAACCACCCATGCAGCTTCACTTATGCTTGCGCCTTACTTTTTTGAAGTCAACTTGTGAGCATTTGATCACCTATCCTTTCTATCTTTTTGTTTTCCTTTTTCAATTTGGGGTCTTGTTCAGTGCTACTAAGTTCTTAGTTATGATTCAGTTGTTGGTGTCTAAGGTTAAATTTTTATTTTTGTATTGCTATTTTACAAGATTCCAAATTAAAATTCCCCAAAAGGTTGTCCCAACTTTATGAGGATGTATTAGGTTTACTCAGCTGGGAAAGTTGAATGCATGTCTATATATATGTGTATACATACACATGTATGTAGAGCTAGGTGAGTAAACGGAATGGAGACAGTTGTCGTTTGACTGCAGCAGACCAAATGGAGGAGGTAGGGGTGGAAGTTGTGAGCAGAAGGATAATGAGGTGGGAGTTTTTTTTTTCCTCTCTTGTTTATTCATGTGTGGAGGATGATTTCTGATGGGTGTTTTAGGGAGTTTGTGGCTCGGTAAAGGAGGGGGATAGAAGAGTTATGTAGGAGGAATTGGCTAGCATTGCATTTTTTTTTTTTTTTTTTGGTGGGGGGGGGGGTTGGGGGTGAGGTTAGTATGTCAACGTTGTCGGCTCCCCTTGGGAAACATTGTTGTGCTCAGTGTTATCAATACATATGATGAGGTTATCTGTCATCGATTAGTTGGGATTGATGGATTGACGACGTTTTAGGGGTACTTTTACCTGCTCTAATGGCCAGAAAGACATATCCATGTCCTGTTTGGATAGGTTCCTGTTGTCTACTGATTGGGAGGAACATTTTTCAGGGGTCATTCAGAGTTGGCTTCCGATATTCATGTCATATCATTTCCCTACCTTGCTTGACGTTGTAGGTATCAAAAGGGGGAGGAGTTTTTTTATTTCGATGACAAGAGCTGGCTGCCTCGAGTTGATGGGATGGATTTTCATCATATTTTGGACAAAAAAGGGTGGTTAGAGCAACATTTTTTGAGAAGAAAAGGTTGTGGTGGTTTTGAAGTCTCGGAGACAAGTTCCAGGCCCAGATGAGATGACCATTGTCTTTTTTAGTAGTGCTAGTGTGTGGTTAGAGGTGAGGTGACACTGGGATGTTTGAGTCGTTCTTTGAGACAGGTGAGTTTGAGAGTAGCATCAATGCTTCCTTTGTTGCCTTGACGCCCCCAAAGAGAGAGGAGAGAAGAGAGAGAGAGAAGGAAGGAAGGGGGGGGGGGGGGGGGGGGGGGGGGGGGGGGGGGACTTAAGGACTTACGTTCCATTAGTTTGATTTGATTGGTGGGACATGTAAGTTGTAGTCTTAAGTGTTAGCTTTGTCCCTGAAGGGAGTGTTGAAGGGTCATGTTAGAATCTCATAATGCTTTTGTGGGAAGGAAGGCAGATCTAAGATGCCTTATTAGTAACTAAGGAGGTGGTGGATTCTAGATTAAGAAGTGGCAGCCCAGGTTTGATTTGTAAACTTGGCCTTGAGAAGGCCTAGGCACATGTGCATTGGCATTTCCTGTTTCATGTTTTAGATTGGATGGGGTTTGGGCAGAAATGGAGGAGGTGGATTAGGTGGTGTAATAACCACACGAACTCACTCAAAAGTGATAGCCAAGGTGTCATTGGCATTCATTGTTCCTGCCTAATACCCAAATCCCCCATATAAAAGTCCAATGTGAGACTTAGTACACGCCAATGCGGGTGGTCAAAGGCTTCCCCCTTTTAAGGCCTCACGTCCTCTCGAGGGGTCTAGAATCAATCATAAAATTTGCGTTGTACTTTTGGCTTTGATTTCATATGTAATAACCACGGGAACGCACTCAAAAGGAAGGTGTCATTTAGGTTAATTGCTCCTGCTCATATACCAAGATTATATAATGCATTTGTAGAATGCCTATTCTGTTTCTAGTATTTACTAGCAGATTTTATCTTTCTTTCCTTTTTTCTTTCTATAGTGGAGATAGTTGTACGTAATGACAAAATTGAATGTATCCGTTGATCCAGTGACGAACCGTTTCTTGCCACTACTGTGATTAAAGAATGCAATGCTTCGTGCCAGTGCTGTAGAGATGTAAAACAGAAAGCAACTACAGCGAAGCGAAGTGTGTTAGCTGCTTTAGAGATAGGGGTGGGCTGTTGAAGAAATCGAATCAAAGAATCCACAAAAAAGCAAAACCAAAGAAGCCCATGGAGAAGGACTGGCCTGATGAAGAGGATCATGACCATATTATTACAAGCTTGTGATAAGAATGTTAGAGTCCCAAAAGGTGTTACAAACTGGAAGCTAGGAAGCTACCAGTTTATAAGGAGTTCCCATCAGTCCAGAACTCGAAGTCAACTCAAAACCGCTAAAACGAACTATTACAATCATGTTATCTGTGCTGTTTAATGGTTCTTTAGGAAGTTTCTTCCAAGCTTTTTTCAAGCTTTTTTGATTTTGCTTTTTTGGTTTGTAAGGAAAAAAAAGTTAGATTTTTTTTTAACTTTTAACAAGATAATATATGCAGAAAAGCAAAAGAAAAAAAAAAGAAGCAAAAAAGCTTCAAAATCTATAAGCAAAAAAGCCAAGCTAAAAAATCTGTACCAAACGGGCCCACTATACATGGAGGCTTCTCGAAAGGATGGGGAGGCCTGGCCATGTAATTTCCCATATGCTGTAGCATGATGATACAATTATGTTTTGCAAGGCTAGGGCACACTATTTGAGCTATGTTTGCTGCTTGGTTTTGACATGGTGTTATGGCTTAAAGTGAATTTGGGGAAGTCGGCCATTAGACATTGCTAATGTTGATGCTACTCTATTTTGGGTTGTAAGGTGTAATGCTTGCCGCTGAACATGCTTAGACAAGCTTGTTATGAGATTTTTAAGAAACTAGCAGGTTGGGGAGGGATTACTTATCAATAGGAGTTAGACTTCTATTTAAGAGTACCCTGTCTGGCTTAGCTACCTACTTTATGTCACTATTTACTATTTTGGACCCAATTACTAAGAAGCTTGAAAGCTAATCCATGGATTTTCTTTTTGGGCGGTATAGGAAAGAATTCAAATATCATTTGGTGGAGCGGGTTACGCTATGCACTCCTTTAAGAGAGGAAAGTCTTCGGATCAGGAGGTTGGAGGTATTCAACCAAGCTTTATTAGGGAGATGGCTATGGAGGTATTCTTGCGAGATGGAATACATATTTGGAGGATATGTTAATACTTGGGGTGAGTGGCATTAGTGGAGGTCTTGTCCTACGGGGTCGGGCTCTAGAAGGATATTTGGAGGAGAATGGGTTGATTTTTGCCATTTCTCTTGCTATGTAGTTGATAATGGTGAGAATGTTTGATTTTGGAACTATATATGTGGTGGGGAGGCAACTGTGGGGTCACGTTTCCTTGGCGTCTATTGTGGTGCACGAAGGTGCATTAGTGAGTGTTTGAGTGAGTATCGTAGTAGTGAAGAGAACCATGTTTTTTTTTGGATATTGTCTTCTATTGGGATCACATTGATTGACATTTGGAAGACATTTTATGTTTGTTGGGCTTCTTGTATAAGTTACCTAGCAATGGAGAAGGTAAGGACACTTTTGAGGTGGACAGAAACAAAATTTGGAAATTTTGAAGTGACTTTGTTTTATAAGGTTTTGGTGGGAGTTAGGGAGTCCGATTTTGTGTGTTGAAGGCCTGTCTAAGGTGGCTTTCTTTCCTTCGTTTTTGTGATGCACAAAATTTTGACCACTGATAATTTAATCCGTAGGTGTTACATTCATATAGTGTGTTGTATTTGCAAGCTGGATGTGGAATTTATCCATAGATTGAATGACAAGGAGTTAATAGTTTTTGGATTTGTGCCTGTTTCATTTTGATGGGGCTTCTCAGGGGATGTGTCAAAAGAGCTTTTACATTCTTCGACGGGGGCTAGGATGGGTAAAATGAGCTGGGCTTGGTCCCTAGTGCATCTGGCTTTGATGTGGTTGATTTGGGGGGAGCGTAATAGATCTTTTGATAGGGTGAAAATTCGTATTGGCAAGTAAAAGAAAACGGAAGTCCGTATTATTAGATCTGAGAGCAAATTTTTTGTCTATTTTATATGGTTGGCTCTTAAGCTTTATTGAGCCATTCTTGACCCAAAGTTTGGACTTTGTAGTCTCTTTGAAGTGAATGATGTGTATAGATTGTTAGATTGTCGAGCTCTGATGTGGTTTGTTTAGGGGGGAGCATAATAAAAGGTCTCTGGATCTCATAACCGAATTGGTGATTTAACGGGTCAAGGTATCGGTTCAATGGTTCACTGGTTCAACCGGTTATACAATAAATAAATTTAAATAATAATAAAGATTCAAAATATTATCAATGGGTTAAATCATACTCACTTTTATACATAACTCAAGACAAATATAAAAATAAATGCGTATAACAAAAAGTATAAAAATAAAAAATTGTAAAGCTTGTTCTCTTTAGTTTAATATTTTTTAATCTAATGCTCATTGATATTTTTATTTTTACAAGAAGAAATGGTATAAAACTCGACAGTAATGCGCATTGTTAAGAGAATAATGTTCATTATCTTTTTCTTCAATGGTGAGAAGGTTTGATATTTTTTCTGTTTTCTTCGTATACCCTCCTCTTTCTTCATCTTTATTTTTCTTGTTTTTTATTTTAGTTTATAGCTTCTACATTTTAATTATTTTTTTGATAATACATATATCGATGTATCTACTTATAATTTGAAAAGCATATAGGAAAATAAATTTAAAGCGAGAAATCAACACAAGGTAAGAAAGATAGAAAGTGCAGTACTTGCGTCTTCGTTTTTTTTTTTTTTTTTGGTTTGTATCCTCCTCTCTCCCTTTTTATTTTCTTGGTTTTAGTTTAAAGAATTTTTCTTTTTTATTCTATTTTTCATCAAAAGACCACAAAAGACATGTTTAGAGTAAACAAATGGTTTTAAATCATGCACAATTTATGTAATTTTGGCTTTTTTTTTTAAAATCCCATTCAATTCACTAAATACTGACCGGTTCACTGGTTTTCTAAAATACCAACCGGTTTATTCGGTTCAACCCAATTCCTATACAATTTTGGTAAATTAATTGAATCAGAGCGGTTTGGGTCTAGTTCTGGCTGAATTGACCGGTTCGGTTTTGATAACTATGCTAGTGTGTAATTGTATCAACATAATTTAGAGAAAATTTGTGTCTATTTTGTATAGTTGGGTCGGGCTTTGTTGAGCCATCCTCGGCCCAAATTTTGGACTTTGTAGTCTCTATGGAGTAAATGATGTGTAGATTATTAGATCTTAGTTTTGGCCCTGAGCAGCACGAACATTTCTAAGTTGGTGTTGTGTCTGTGTCGGACACGTGTCCAAATGTGTCTTATTATGTTATATTTTTTTGAGAACCGGACACACTTCGGACGCTAAGGGGACACGTGTTTGTCATTTGGGTACTTGTATTTATCACTTATACATATATGAAACACGGAGCATGTTGAAGAAAATAACTTGTGTGCAATTGCAAAATAATGCAATGTGATTTTATACTAGTATAATGTTTAACTATGAATTCATAATCTTTAATGTTTGCTAGTGTTATCTTGCATTTTTTCATTATATTTGAGTAAAGTATTTTTATATATAACTTATATGTATAATATAAAAAAATATACATTTTTTGAAAATTACTATGTCGGCGTGTACAACATGCATCATGTCCGATACGTGCGTCCGTGTCCATACTTCTTAGTTTTGGCCTTCAACTTTTGTACACTGGTGGCAGCTCCTTGGTGCCTTTGTTTAATATACTCCCTAATTTTACTTTAAAAAAAAAATTGTCAGAGAAAATAAAGGTCAATATATGGAAGGAACTTTCATCTTAAAAGTATGACCACATTACAAGAAGTAAATAATTTAGAGGAAATAAAAGTGGTTGTCTTGTAAGCTATGGGGTGTTTAAACTTTGCCATTCTGTAAATTTCCTAACGAACTTGAACAGCTATAGTAATTTACCCTAGTTGGTGTTAATTATATTGTGACTTTTGCAAATTCACTTTCGTCATGAATTTAGAAAAGATACCTCAATGTTTGTTAGTCGAATAAATTCGTGATATTGGTTATGTATCCATCATTCATAGTGAAGTAAGGAATGTCAAAAGAACAGTATGTTCACTTTTATCTTGAATTTGAAACCAGAAATGATATCCTTTAAGGTTTGATTAGTCAAAAAATACATAATATTAGTGATGCATCAATTGTTCCTAGTATTTTTTTGATAAGTAAGAAATTCACATAAAGCAGCATCAAGGAGTTGCGACCCATGTACAAAAGAAGCTATACTGACCAATATAGTGCAAATCTAAGCCTCCATATTTTCTACAAAATCCAGAAATTGGCTAACATCGAGGTTAATCCTACCAGAAAGCCAACTATACAAAATGAATAAAAACCCACTTTTGAGACTATACACCAGTTTCAATGCCTTGAAAAGATCTTCGATTACGCTCCCCCCAAACTAGCCAGCGTAAGCAAAAAGGGACGAACCTCCATACCTTCCTTCTTCTACTATCTACACGAGCCCCCCAGCAACTCTATAGAGCTGCCTTCACTTTCGAAGGGAAGACCTAAGACATCCCAAAGATACTCAAGACAAGAGCCCAAATCTCCTGCACCACAACACAATGGAAAATCAAATGTGGCACAGACTTGCTACCCTGCTTGCAAAGGCAACACCAATTAACCATCACTTGGCGTCTCTTCATCAGGTTGTCAATGGTAAGAATTTTCTCATGCGTTGCACATCACACAAAGAAGGCCACTTTTGTTGGAGCACCACACGACCAAACCCTTTTCCAAGGGAACTCCATGCGCTTGCCCCTGCTTAATGCTATATGAAAGGATTTTACACCAAACCTACCATTCGTAGTTGTGCTCCACCTAAGCTCATCGTAGCCCTCTCCCACCCGTCTATTGGTATGAAGTTTCTGCGGTAGCTCTTTTAACTCACCCACCTCCCAATCTTGTAAGGACCTCCTAAGGCCGATATCCCAAAACACCTGCCCATGCGCTATTTGAGCAGAGGTAGCTGTAGGCACTTCTGTGTTTGCTGCCATACCAAAAATCCTTGGGAATGTGACTTTCAAGCATGTGTCCCCCACACCACTTATAATGCCAAAACTTCATTTTGTCCTCTACCCCTGCTACCCATGCGATATGCCCCCCAAAATCATTTCAAATGATGCGTATAGCTTTCCAAACACCTCTGCTGTGTGTCATAGATACCTCTGGAGTTCTCCAAATGAGAGTCAAGTAGTGCCTTTTCCACCCTGCTAATCTTTTCTGAAACCTCTCAATCACCCTGTTCCAAATAGCTTTTGCTTCAGAAGACGACCCCAAACACAGGCCCAAGTAGCTAGCCGGGAGAGTACCCACCCTACATCCAAGGATGGAAACTAAGATATTCACATCCCCCACTTCCCCCACTAGAATCAACTCCGACTTCCTAACATTTACTTTCAAACCCGAGATCGCCTTAAAGCATGCTAGAATACACTGTAGATGCCCAGTTGCAAAGGATCGCCCCACAAAAAACCATCCTGTCATACGCATAGAACAGATATGACACCACCACGTCGGGACCTTCCAGGCTCCCCATTTGGCCCACCTGAAATGCTTCCAGGAAATTTCCTTGCATCGCCCTAGCAATCAATCTACTCAGAGCCTCTATCACTATGATGAACAACAAAGGTGAAAGAGGATCTCCTTGCCTCACACCTCTAGAAGTTTGAATGAAACCAGTAGGAACCCCATTTACCAAAATTGACATCCTCATTGTGGAAATGCACCAGTAGATTCATCTCCTCATTTCTCCCCAAACCCCATTGTCATGTAGATCAAAAACTCCCAATTTACATCGTTGTAGGCCTTTTCAATATCTAGCTTACTGTAGGTATAAGTGTCCAACTCTCCTACGTGCCGGGACACTTAGGCGACTAGTTGCCGCCTCCTCCTCCTCCTCTAAACATTTGGTCCCATGTGGCAGCACAAAGAGTGCTAAGGCATCAAGAGGGCCCTCTCCTGCATGTGACCTCGAGGCACCTCCTTTAGGTGACCTTGAAACATCTCCTTTGCGGCCCTTGTCTATGGCTTCGCGGTCAGCACTTCTTGGCACGGTCAGAAAACCACTTCGCCGAGTGTCCTCTCCTTTGGGCCACCTCTCCATACTTGACCTCGAGTTGAGGGAGTCTTGCGTATGACTTCGCGTTCGGCACTTCTTGGCACGATCCTGGAATCTCTCCGCTAAGCGTTCTCTCCTTTACGTCATTCCTCCACACTTAGCGATGATTTTTCACACAATATTTCCATAACTTAAGTTGGGAGTAGGATTTAGGGACCTCCTGGGATCACTTCTGCACGGGAGCATCAGGAGACGAGTGGATTGGATGTTAGGGTTCGTCGAGGGGCCTCACCCTCTTGACCGATCTTAGGAAGAGAGAGATCTCCACCAAATCACGCTATCAGAGCAAACCACAATGACATTTAATGAAAGTTGACTGTCGACACCTTGCCGAAGCCTTGCTACTCTCAGTAGATCTCGGCATAGGGTTGACATTTGAAATGTCGGCTCTTTAGAGACCGGCTATCGGACCTGAGCACTTGTAAGTTGAAGGTCAAGGAGCCAATCACCGAGGGCCTCCCCTGGCCTATATAGAGTGCCCCCCCCCCCCCCCCCCCCCCCCCCCCCCCCCCCCCCCCCCCCCCCCCACCCCCCCCCCCCCCCCTCCCCCCCCCCCCCCCCCCCCCCCCCCCCCCCCCCCCCCCCCCCCCCCCCCCCCCCCCCCCCCCCCCCCCCCCCCCCCCCCCCCCCCCCCCCCCCCCCCCCCCCCACCCCCCCCCCCCCCCCCCCCCCCCCCCCCCCCCTCCCCCCCCTCCCCCCCCCCCCCCCCCCCCCCCCCCCCCCCCCCCCCCCCCCCCCCCCCCCCCCCCCCCCCCCCCCCCCCCCCCCCCCCCCCCCCCCCCCGGCGCTCCTCCCAAAACAAAAACCAATAACGACACTTGGACATCAACAACACGAGAACACACCAAGCATCTCTCCACAAGCCTCTCTAGCTCCCTTGGAATATTGCCACTCTCTCTTCCTAGGACCGCATCTACTCTTTTTCTTAAATCTCCAGTGGTCCTCCACCTTGACAAGCGGCTGCTTTAACTTTTCAGAGAGTCTCCCTTTACAAGGTTTGACCACTCATCCCTTTCACAACTCTGCACACACACTTATAAATTGGCCTTGGCATTCCACTCCTCAACCAAGAATCTACTGTTTCGTTAGCCACCAAAACTGCATCTAAAATCTGTTTCCCTTCCAAAAAGGCATTTGGCGAGTCAGAGATGACATTTCCCATGGCTTCCTTTAGCCGGACCGCTAGCACCTTGGCCAATAACTTGTACGCCTGCCCCCCATCCTTCCTTCCTCCTCCTTTACCAAGCTGATAGGTCTAAAGTCTCTTATGCCCTCAGCCCCTCCTTTCTTTGGAATCAATTCTAGAAAAGAGGCATTAAGACTTTTTTTCAAAGTTCTCAGTCTCGTAGAAGGTGCTGAACATCCCCATTACCTCTTCCTTAACTGTCTCCCAACAATGATAGAGAAAAGCTGTTGTCATTCCATCCAGACCTAGAGCTTTGTCCCCATTAAGAGACTTAAGAGCCGACATTACCTCCTCTTCTGTGAATTCCCTATCCAACCGGGGCTGCCAAGACTCAGATTCAGTAAACAGATTTTGATAAAAACCCGCTATCCCCTCTCTAACCTCTTTTCTCCTCCTCTTAAAACATTTTCCCTGATTCTAACTTTCCAATTCAAGTTTGACTGTCTGTGCGCATTCGCAATCCTATGGAAGAACTGAAGTTTTTATCTCCTTCTTTTAGACGAAGGGATCTAAACTTCTGCCGCCAAATGATCTCCTCCATATTAGCAATCCTTCCAAACTCCGCTTTCAACTCTTCCCTCCTCAATCCGTCAGAGCCTGCAAGCCTCCTGCTTCCTTCTGCTCATCTAGCCTCCTAATCTCCTCCGATACCTTAGCCTTTTGTATCTCCACCTTGCCAAACACCTCCCTATTCCACTGTTTCAAGTCTTCCTTTAATAATTTTAACTTCTCGGCCAAAACAAAGCTGGAATTACCCATCACCTGATACCCCTGCCAGCATGCTTCTACCCTCTTATGGAATCCGTCTGACTGTAACCACATATTCTTGAACCGAAAAGGCATCCTTCCCCTCCTCTGCCACTGCTATCCAGCAAAATAGGAATATGATCAGACACAGGCCTAGGAAGGGCCAACTGTACCACCTTGGGGAAGTGTTCCTCCCATCTTGTGGATACGAGGAACCTGTCAATCTGACAGACATATTGTTGGACCACGTGAAAACCCAACCCGATAGAGGTAAATCCACCAGCTCCACCTCATCGGTGAACTCTGAAAACTGCCTCATGCTCCTACTTGAAGCCAAGCACTCACTCCTTTCAAAAGCAAACCGTACCGCATTAAAATTCCCACCACCAATGCACCACGGGACATCCCATCAAAACGCAATGGCAGTTAACTCCTCCCAAAACTCCTGTCTGTAGCCATCTTTAACTGGCCCATATACCCCTGTAAAAACCCATCTAAAATCATCTTCAACACATCTAAAACAAGAAGATACCGAGAAGGAGCCTATCTCATTATCTTCCAATATCACAGCCCTCTTATCCCATAGAACTAGGATGCCTCCTGCAGTACCCTCGGCAGGCACACCTGTATAGAATCTACGAACCTACCCCCCAAAAATCTGATAGATCCTCCTTGGACATAGCTTCCATTTTGGTTTTTTGAATACACACCACATCGACTTTCCATTGTCTTATGACTGACTTCACTGGTATTCGTTTATCTGCTGCATTCAATCCCTGCATGTTCCAGCTTAAAATCTTTATCTGCATGAAGAACACAACTAGATCCCTGCAGTCCTTCCTGCTGAGCAACCCTTTTCCCCATTAACTCTTCCTTCGTAATTAACAGTGCATCTTAAGTTCTTCAATTCCCTCCCACCTTGTTTCTGCCACCCTCTAGAGTAGATTGCTTAGCCGATCTGTTCTTCCTCCAGTTGTCTTCGATGGCAGCAAACAGTTTGGGTGGTGCTCAGACAACACTCAGCTCAGCCCATAGTACACTCGGCTCGTTGTTAGTGGCGTTTGATGTGATTTGATGATAGTCAGTAACTTCATAATATTTGTTATTAAAGCTCCACCTTCTCCCTGCAATTAGTGTGAAGGTTTTGCAGTGTCCCTAAATTTACTCTCTCTCTCTGTCTCTCTCTCACATGCATAAATACCTTTTGGTATATGAAGTCCTAGGGGCTTTCTATCATCAATGAACCTGCATGGACCCATTTATGAAGAATATCAATGGAATGTGACTCAAACCTGGTAGAGAAGGTTCTGGTTTGTGAGTTCATGGAACTTGACTATCTTTGGCGGCAACTGTAAACCTAAGCCCTTCATATGTATGCGCATACGCATATACGCTCAACTATACAATTGGGCAGTTATTGTAAATATTATGATGTAAGACACACAACATATATATAGGCATAAAAGCAAAGAACTGGTTTAGTCATTTATTTTTTCCCCTGATCTCCTCTCTCTCTCTCTCTCTAACCAATTGTCCTTTGACTGAAAAAATGCTCCAACTCCCCTGTGACTTTGTGACCTGAGACGGGGGAGAAAAAGCTTAGGCCCTATTCGGTTATGGTTTTAGTTTTTGTTTTCTAAAATTCGACGGAACCGCGCTTGACGGACTGGTTTTGGAACTTGTTTTTGGAAAGTTTTTCAGAAAACAGCTCAGTTTTAGGAACCAATAAAAATGTGTTTTCTAAGTTTCCAGAACCATTTTCATTTGAAAATGAAAACGATGGTGTTTTCGATGGACCTATTTTTTTGTTTCGGAGAAGAAGAAAAACCAGATGTTCTCAAAATTTTTTGATTTTGCGGACACAAAAAATGAAATTGCAGAACTGAAACCGCAACCAAATAGAGCCTTAGTTTTTGAATGGGTTGGGCTTGGGCTTGTCAAGCCAAGCTTAGTTTGGGCGGCCTTGGGTCTGCTCAGACCCGGCTGATTGCCACGCCTAGTTAGACAACTATCACCTATGTTAATCACAGTTACAGATTATTTAGGTGACGGATCCTTGTTGAGATTATGTGAGAGAAATCAAATTCTTGTGGAACTACCAATGTTATGTGAGGAGAGCAAAATCTTGTGGTACTTCCAATGTTAATTTGTTGAACTTAAAATTTTGAGTATATAAATATACGTATATGTATTTTTTGGTTAAAAATAGTATCAATTAGAGGGAAATCTTGACTTTACATAACTATAGGCATTTGATGTGTGTATAATGCAAGTATATACTATGTCTCACACAAGCTTTAACCTTTTTTACCTTGAGGATCTTTATCTTTTCTTTTTCTTGTTTTTTTGTTTCTATTTATGTACTTATTTCGTTATTTATTTATTGTGTGTGTGTGTGTGTGTGTGTGTGTTTTTTTTTTTTTTGGGGGGGGGGGGGGGGGGGGGGGGGGGGGATGTTCAGTCACAAACTTGAAATATGTGGAATAATGTTACAGTTTTACATTTTTTCTGGAAGAATATTATAATGTGATGTTATAAACTCCTAAATGTCTTTCTATAGATTAAAAAGCAATTTTATGGCTATTTTGTATACTTGGCTGTTGGGTTGTACAAACCAATGTAGGCCAATTTTTGGATTTTATAGATAGCATGGAAGTTTAAGGGGTTTGTAGCCTGTGGGTTTTGGTATAGGGTCTTTTTGTACATGGGGTGGCATCCCCTTGATGCTTTTTGATACAAAGTTATCTTACTTATCGAAAAAAAAAAAAGAACTCCTAAATGTATAAATGTTTCCTTTTTTTTTTTTTTTTTTTTGTTTGGTCCATTGGAAATAAAAGTTGTTTCCTTCCAAGTTCTTCATGCAGTTCCAAATTCCAATCTATCCGGGTCCAACATGCGACATATATATTTTCTTTTCAGAATTTTACACCTACATTGCTACAAATCACAGGCTACTTAGTTTAGATGTGATAGATTATGTGTTTCGTTATTTTTAATTTTCTTTTTTGGAACTCAATTTAAGAGCACTGACATTCTAATCCATGGTTATTAGCAACATCACTGACCATTTTCGTTGATCACTGACTTAGAAATGAAAGGGTAGGTTACTCCATGAACGACCTTACCTTTTGCCTACTCAAAACCTCTTGAATGGCTGAAACAAATGATATTTGACTGGAAGTGCTAATATTTGAATGTCTTTAAAGTATTTTACTGTCTTCTATCACATAGAAAATGGTTGAACCAATTAAAAGGTACAGACTTCATTTCAACACTACTCATATCAAGAGGCTACCTGAATGCAGTTTCCTGTGTCTGTTTTGGTGCTAAATTCCATTTTGATCACCTCAAAGCTCTTGATGTTGTTAGTCGTTATGCAATCATAGATTGAAGTGATATGGTATCTCCCAAGATCAATGAGATCAGCATGCACAAGTGTCTTCTGTACTTCTTAGGTGTCGACAATTAAAAAAAAAAAAATCGTTGTCCGACCTCTTCTCGGACCACAAATTATTCTGTTTAGCTGTGAGTATATTTGATAGCTTGAAGTTCATGATCAGTCAATTCAATAAAATTTTGGTAGTAATACTCAAAATGGCCTTTAGAAGAGACAAGGGTTTCATCATGTAAGATTAAAAAGAGTGTTATTTTTTATTTATTTTATTTTATTTTAGTAAATGGCCTTTAGAAGAGACGAGGGTTTCATCATGTAATGTTAAAAAAAGTTTTTTTTTTTATTTGTTCATTTTAATACAAGTTCCTTTAAATTGGTCTTTAGAAGAGATAAGGGTTTCATCATGTGATGTTTAGAAAATGTGTTAGTATTTTGTTTGTTTATTTTATGCTCTGATACTGTTACCTGTCTGCAGATAGTTGAATGTCGGCGAGTGTTAAAATGGACCTATGCGTATGGATTCTACCTTCCTGATCATGAACATGCTAAGCGGCAATTTTTTGAATATTTGCAAGGTATGTGGTTTCTTCCGAACCTCTACCAAATGCGGCTGCGAGAATTGTTTACGAGTACTTTTTTTTTTGGGATATATAGATTACGAGTTCTGTTGTGCAAATGATGTCTCATTTGTCTGCAGGTGAGGCGGAGGCTGGTTTAGAAAGGCTTCATCAATGTGCTGAGAAAGACCTACAAACTTACCTCAGTGCTGAAGCCCCTTCAAGTGATTTTAATGATTTCCGCACAAAGCTAGCTGGACTGACTAGGTAATTTGTAATTTTGTCTGGAAGATGTTCTGGTGATTAAACTTGTTTCTTTACCAGAAGAATTCATATCTTGGAGACTTATGATTCTTCTCAAAAAGTATTGATCAGCGTGTGGTAATAACTTAACAACAGTTGTCATTTACTTTAGGGTTGTCTGAGCCTTCCATTTATTCTCCACCTTCTTATATTTGAATCTTCAGCTGATTGTTCAACCAGCAAATCCACCACATTCTCCATGCCCAACCTTCAGTCAAAACTTGACAGAACCAGCATCTTTCTTGTCTTGCATGATGGAACATATGTTCGGACCATTCCTATTTGGTTTTCAGTTATTACTCTAGCGTCACCCAACTTTATGATTGGAACCATCTAGTTTGGTGGGCATGGTGGCTATGGCTTCAACTTCCATACAAGATTTTGCATGCTTAGCAAAAACCAGTATAGGAGATAGAGGTGGGGGCTTCAACTTTGAGAGGAGGGAAACTTGCATGGAAAAATCAAGGTGGATAACAATGTAAAGCGTTCAATTTTCATTTGAATTTGTAAAAAGGCTCAAAATGGAATATGATACCATTGTTGTGATTTTGAACTCGTAGATGTAGGGGTATTTTTTTGTCTGCTTAAAATTTGCATGGGCTCTGCTCCTGATGTAGTGAAGTTTGCAGGATTTCAACACATAACATACATGTGCAAATTTAAATTTGTATGGCTGCTCTGATGCAGAAGTGCATTGTGGCTTCAGTGACTTCGTTGTCAATTTTGTGGTTGGCCCAACTTTGAGAACGATAATTGTACTTCCATGTTAATCACATATGAACTTTCATTAGTCATCACTTTGTAACTCGCTGGAAAAAAGTGGTAAATTAGCAATGGGTCCCGTTGCACTAATTTAAAAATAAAAAATAAAAAGAGGTAATGGGTTCTTTAGTCAAAATGCATTTTCTGTATTCTCATGTTTGCCATTTTAAACTTGTAGAATGCCGCTTCTAGTAATATAAAACCCTGGAAAGAGTTGGTACTTAATGCATTGTGTAATTGTGTTTTAGCTGTTTAGTTTATGGTATCCGTGCTTGGTTAACTATAATACTAATTTTGGGATTGGATTTATACTTTAACAATAAGTGTAGGAGGAATGATGAATAAAGCCCCAGGCAAGATTTAAATCCTATCCCACTTACTGCTGACTGAGTAAAGAAGAAAAATAACAGAAAAAAATAATAGGGAGGGAGAAGAAGAAAAGAGAAGAAGGGGGAGGGGGCGGGGGTTTGGGTGTTGTTTTTATCATCATTGTCATTGAGTTCTTGGTGAGACCTCTGTATTTAAGGTTCACACTTAAGAGATATGAGTTGTTTGCTTTATTTATTCTTGTACTGCCCTAGTATTGTTTTGAGGTTGTGTTTCGAAAATGGAGATGGTATTACTTAATATGGTTTTTTGTGACATATGGTTCTAGAATGCTCAACAGTAAGATAGCTGTTCTTCTAGCAAGAAGGATGACATTGCCATTTTATCTTTTTACTAGATTCTGTTGATGGACGTTAAGGTTGCCTGCCTTCTAGAATGATTGCTATTATTTCTTTTACTAGTTTCCAGAGTTAGATGTATGTGTTTGGGCAATGGCGAAATTTAGCTTACACACCATATATGTTGGATACCTGATGTACTGATCTTCTATTCAGCTGTAATATTATTTTATGGCATGGCTTTTTGGCTTGTAAATATTGAAACTCTCCCTGATTTTACTGTCTTCTCTGCAATTGCAACAGTGTCACTCGAAATTACTTTGAGAATTTGGTCAGAGCGCTAGAGAACAGTCTATCAGACGTGGATTCCCAAGGGGGTTGCAGCAAGACTGGAAGCTCAAAAAGCGGAGCAGCAGCTGGCAAGGGGAAAGGTGGAAGAGGAAAGGGAGTTTCCCGGACTGGTGGACCAAATAGAAATTCAGATGATCCCGCCAGTTGGTCATGCGATCAATGCACTTATTTGAATGCCAGATCTGCAACCACATGCGAGATGTGCCACCAGCGCCGATGAAAATACAGATTACCTTGTGCTGGTTGTTCCCACACTGACAGAATGCCTCTTCTGAAGCAAGGAAGGAAAAAGGGGCATTTGGAGAGGCATTCCCTGGCGTAAAAGCCTTTGCTGGCTGATATATTCTGCTAAAAGCATGGAAGGAAAGGAATGAGAAAACGAGACGAGGAACACGCATCCCTCTTTGTGGTCATTTGTGTGTATGAGGGAGTATAATAATAATATAATTTCAGTGTATATAGTTTCTTCTCATCATCAATCTTGTACTTTTAGCATTGTGACTGATTTTACTATATGTAATGAATGCAAAGATGGACGGAGGCAAATGCAAATCTACTCTTTTGTGTCTATTGCCTCTGGTTACTCCTTTAAAGGTTGAAATATACATTGTTGGAATGTATGTATAATGAAAGATTATTATCTCTCGGATTTCTTTTTACTTAATTATTATTTTTTTAAGCACGGCCTTGGAGAAATTTACTAATTCTGGAGTTACCTCTAATTTCTTAATCATCTTTCTTGTTTTGGGGGTTGCTGGCATTGAAAAGTATGTAGGATTATGCCAATATTCCTTCTAGATTTCCAAATTAAAATCCGTTTACTGAACCCTGCAGAAAATCAATCGAGTCCTCAATAAATTTAAATAAAAAAGGGCAAATCAGATCAGAGAGTCCTCTCCTACAAAATTTGTTCGTCTCCCGTCAATTTTTCTCTCAATTTCCATTAGTACAGTGGATAACCTTTTTCCACAACAAAAACAGGTAGGGTAATAAAAGGTCTCCTGCTAATGCACTAGTCTTTCTGCCATTTAACTAACCAATCAGAATTTCTAATAATATAATGTATACAAGCAAACCTTTATTGTGCTACATTTTTAGAGCATGTAGGGTACCCGTTTCTGTTTTTTTTGTGTTTTCGTTTTATGTACCGAAACAATCTGTGTTTTCAGTAACATAGCTCTAACCCATTGAGCTTTGCATGGATATATTCAGTTAGTTTTCATATTCCTAGCCCTTCAATTAGGACTCGATATAAATTAGTACACGTATGTTGTTGGCCTGATACATTTCATTTGACAGATCTCATGGTTGGGATTCAATTTATATAGCCATGGGAAACCCATATATATATGTATATGTGATGCATTCTACTTGTGGCATATAGGCTTTGGCAGGATATTAATAAAAGCTAAAGCAAAACAATGCCTCTAAAACATTTCACCAATTAACATTCGAAATAAAATTAAAGAAGCTGCATTAAGAATATACAAAGTTTAGAACAAGATCTTCATTCATTCATATGATCACTTGCAGTCCATCACCGTTGAAAGATACAAAGGATTCACGTTCCAAAAAAACAAAAAAATAATTCATCCTATGTTTTAAGCTCATTGTCAAAACTGATGCTTATCATCAACCTAATTTCATGAATTTCCAACCTTTTATTTTTTCATTTTTTTTTCCTTCTGCAATTTCAAAAGTATGAGGAGCCTATACCGTAGGAGTCAAACACATAGAGCACATCTTTATGTATATCTTCCTTGTCTGTCAAAAAGATAGAAATAAGTGAGGAAACTCTTCTTTTGCAATGGGAAATTCTATGGTACCCTAAGTGATTTTCACGGTAAGGGTACCTCACAGTAGAAACGATCAGTCCCAGTGAAAGTAGATTGGTCCAGTGGCAAGTAAGATTAGTCCCAGCTGTAAATAACTATTATTACTGTTTTGTAAAATCACCATTGGTTAGAATCAAGGTGGAAAAGTTACTTATTACTTGTACTGATCTTACTTACCACTGAGATTGACCTATTTATATTGAGATCAATCTTTTTTTACTGTTGGGTACCGTATTGTGAAAACCACTAACGGTAACGTAGTCGTTCCCTTTTGCAATACCTTCAATGAACGATTTTTAGTGTTTGAATTAGTGTTTGAATTGCAGAGGCTTGTCTTTGAACAATCTTTGGCTCAGTGCATTTAGCATAGCTCTAGAGTATTGGCGAGAAGCCATCCTCCACTCAACACCAGTTGTCATCATAGCCACAAACTCTTCATAACTGATCCGACCATCCTGTTTATGTAAGTTCAACAAAACAAATTAAATCACAACAAAACAACTCAATCAACCACTATTTAGGCAATTACCATGTCTGATCATTCATATATATAGGTAGTCACACTTTACCCCTTATAGTTTGTGCGAAAATCAAAGATAACCCCCCTTGGTTCAAAAGTAAACACGTAACTCTCTTATGATTTGAACTTATCTGCAAAATGAATGAAACCATGATAGATTTAGTGAAATGACAATCATACTCCTACAAAGGACAACACTTTATTTTGACATAAAAAGACAAAATTGCTTTTGATGTTCCATTTCGAAGAGATGAAAAATTACAAAAATATGTCTAGGACAGAATTGCCGTTAATTCTTACGGTTTCTATCAATTTTGCAAATAAGTTCAAACTACAGAATTGTTATATATTCACTTTTAAACCATACGAGTCATGTGATTTTCGCTTAAATCACAAGTATAATTACCGCTATATGTATGTGTAGATATAGTTGAGCATTAACCTTATCCAAGTCGACATCGAATATGATGTCTTGGATTACTTGGTCATTGTTGGGAGCAAGGTTGTCCTCTAACAAGCCTTCCCTCAGCTCTTCAAATTCAATGTACCCACTCTCATCCTTGTCGAAGTAGCGGAAAGCTGGATGGAGTTGCACATCCTCGCTCCCAATTTTCTTCAGATGAACTGACATTGTCACGAACTCGTCGCAGTTGAGCATCTCATTTCCATCAATATCAGCCTTTTTTTGGACAAAAACAACAAGAGGGAGGGTCTTAACACAATATTGAGAAAAAACCAATGGTGATGAAGTCCTATTTGGGTAGGCAATTAGGCTTCAGGCTACTGTAAACAGAAAAATTATATGTATATATGCATGTGTACGAGTTCGTGTGGAGTTTATGAATAAATGTTCTTGGTTAACATCACTATGGAACAAAATCTTCTCCTTCAAGTAGCATATATAGGTTAACATTTGAAAAAGAATCACTTCAAATTTCTGTAGAAAGTTAGCCAATTAAAACAACCAAGAAACTAGTTTATAGTGGTTGATCTTTGAGGTTTCCAAAAGCATATGTAGAACTTTCCAAAAGTATTCCATGGTGATATAGAACAGAATACAGTGCATGTTTTGGAAGAATATAGGAAGACTTTTCAATTCAAACATGAACATGAAACCTTTGGTTAAGGAATTTGTTTTTAATATATTTATGTTGATGATTCAGGACCTATCCTGCAGCAGTTGCTTTGAAATCAACATTCATGATGCTCAGAAGCTGGCACTAAACTGCTGTACTGTGAATGTATATTAGTTAGTTTCCTTGCATGTTAAAGTCTCATATTTTTTTTATTATTTTCTCTTTTCACTTGTTCAACACCCCTCTTATGCCTGTATATGGAGGCTATACCACTTCTAAATGTATTATGATACAAAAACTCTCTCTCTCTCTCTCTCTCTCTCTCTCTCTCTCTCTCTCTCTCTCTCTCTCTCTGTGCTGTATTCTAACATGGTATTAGAGCTATTCTAACATTGACAGTGTCAGGTTGAAAAAATGTAAGAAATTAAGAATAATCAAAGTACAATAACAAGGCACTAAATGATACAAGTAAATTTGAGACATTGCAACCAAAACCATGTAGAAGGTAAAGACCTAAATAGAATAAACTCACAGCATCCATTAAAATCTGAACATCAGGATCGGCAACAGGGTGCCCAATCATATGGAGGCCATCTTTGAGCTCTTCGAAAGACAAGTTTCCATTTCTGTCAGTGTCCATCATATGGAACATCTGTTTGATCCCGTCCACTTGTTCGTGTGGCAAATTGTCTGCTACTACCTATATAAATGGATATTTAGTTGACAGATTACTATGCTATTTACATAGAATCATCCAACATAATAAAGCACGGTTACATACATGTATATATATATGTACACAAGGATGAACAGCTAAGCATTCAGCAACTTACTCGGAGGACTTTCTTTTTGAACTTGTTCAGCAATGAGAATTGCTTAATTCTTGTTCTGACATTTTCTCCCAAAGGAACATTAGGGACCTGATGGGTATTATGTATCCAGCGATGTTCTGCATATAACATGCAAGAGAACAATTAGCTCAAATCTTTTGAGCCACGACTATTAAAACTTATTATACAATAAAGGAAAATGCTAAGCAAACAGAAAGCTTATTCTATTCGTATAGCATTAATCCATAATAAAAACTTAGATTGGATGAATGCATATTGTGAATAAGAAACTATTGAAACAAGAAAAAAAAATTAAATGAGCAGGAAACAATTTGTGTCAAACCGGGACCAGCAAAGCATATGGTGCAACTCTCGAATTCTTAGAAATTAGAATGATACTACATGCAAAAATCAAGGTGAATAGCTATAATTCATGAGTAATTGGATTTGAATTTATAAATGCTTTAATGAGAATGTGATCACATTCAGCTAATTTATCAAAATTATCCATTTGACAAAGTGGTTTATAAAGGATTGCATTAACACGTAAATGACATCCTAAACGTCCATTTTAATTGAAATTCCTTTTGTGTTAAAGTTAACACTTCATCCTTGTTTACGTAAATATTGATAAGTCATCTTGTTTGGTTCCAAGATGAGCTTCTTTGAACCCTACTTCTGAAGCGTGATCAGAAGCATCTGGTCCTCGATCAAATACAGTAGGCATAGCAGGATTTTCTTTCCATGGACTACATATTGAGAACAAAGTTTTTTTTTTTTTTTTAACATTAAGGGCATTTCATGATGTTATAAGTCTTCCTTGTTAGTGTTATTTGCAGATATCTTCTTTCAATTATCAGCCACATGATTCTAATTTTTGAAGATGGTACATTTAGGTCCCTTCTTCATGGCATTTTATATGATATGAAGTGAGTGACGAAATGATATGAACGTATATACATACCAAGGACTTGATCAACAGTCATCCGGCTGTAAGGATTAGGGTCGAGCATTCGCCTCACAAGTTCCTTTGCATCTTCAGAAACTATTGGCCATGGATCCTTCTGAAAGTTTACTTCACTCCGAACAATTGCTTGTGCAATTCCCACTTCAGTTTCTGCCATAGTTGGCAAAACCCCCATAACAAGAAACCACAGAAACACAAAAAAATTGACTGTGTTAAAAATTATGATGAATTCAGATAGAAAATGGTTGAATTCAATGTAAGTAATTCAGTATGAATTTGACAAAACGAAAGCCAAGAAGCGTTAGGAGCTTACCTGCCCAAAAAGGAGGAACTCCGCATAGTTAGATGTAAAGAATAACGCCTGCGCTCCATACATCTACTTCAGGACCGTAATTACGCCTGAGGACTTCTGGTGCCATGTAATAGGGGCTGCCAACAATTTCAGCGAAACGCTGACCTAACACCAAGTTTCAGTCATGATCACACTTGAGTCACATGAAAAAATGAACATGATCAAGGCCAATAATGCCCAAGTAGGAACAATTCATAAGCATATATACCAGGCTCAAAGAATATGGAGAGGCCAAAATCAATTGTCTTCAATGGAGCATTCTCACTAGCATCTCCATACAAGAAGTTTTCTGGTTTTAGGTCTCTATGTATTACTCCATGTTTATGGCATACCTGCAACATGAATAACTCCAGTTTAAAAAACCTAAAATGCTCAAGAAAGGCAATAATTGGAATCAGAATGACTATAGAAACAAGTATATTGTGTCAATGTTATGAAAATATTGATAATACATCATATTTGACCACAGCATACACTAGAATATAGGAAGAAATGATTATAAATGACTGTTACGAAGTTCTGCTTTGGAGAATATTTCAGGGTCCTTGAATAATCCCAAGAAAGGACTCTCTTATTGTGCTTCAAAATTCAACTTCAATCATGAACTCAGATCCTTTATGGTCCAAATAAACCCTACATAAGTGTCTCTTGATCAACATCATACATTCTAATAGCAGAAACCAACATGATTCTCAATCCATGTTTGCCAACTTCAGTGTTGAACAATTTCCAATTTTTTTTTTTTTTGTATGTGTGGCAGAAAACTAATTTTGGGAATTAAACATTTATCCTATAGGGAACAGTTATAAATTATTTTATGCTCTGCCTAATTTGTGTTTTGTTAAGAATATGGATCTTTACCCATCGATCCATTTGCCACAAAAACCAAATATTGGTTTTTAATACAATTGAATTCTTACATATATTTCAGTTTCATTGCATACAATGATCGAGGACAATGGGAAAGAGCTTGTAAGAAATTACCTGAATGACCTCAAGAATTGTCTTGGTTATAGTTGCAGCCCCTCTCTCCGTCTAATGCCCTCTCGCAACAATCCGATCAAAGAGTTCGCCGCCCTGGCAAAGCTCCATGACAAGATAAACAGCCTGTATGTCCTCATAAGCATCCCTATACTTGACAATATTAGGGTGAGAAGGCAAATGCCTCATGATCTCCACCTCCCTCCTCACATCCTCCACATCAATCTCCGATTTCAGCTTGCTCTTTTGCTATTTTCTTGCATGCCACATTTTCTCCGGTATAGTTGTCGTGGCATTGGTAAGTGATCCCAAACTCTCCCCTCCCTAGCTCCTTCCCGAAGTTGTACCGCTTGAAAATGTCGTCCCCCGAGGGATCTTTGAGGACGGTGATGAGGCGGGAGGAACGTGGGGTTCGGGTTCTTGATCTGGATTTTCGGCTTGCCTTGGAGCTGCCGCCGCCATCTTCTTCCGGCAAGCTTGATCTTTGATCTGTTGTTGTTTGGTTTTCTTCAATATAGTTCCATGCACAGATATGCAGGCCCCCATGAGATTAATGGATGAATAGGTATAGCGCAAAATCTCATGGGAAGACAAAGAGTGAACAATGGAAACCCAGATAGATATATATGAATGAGAGAGAGAGAGAGAGAGAGAGAGGTGGAAGAGTAGTTATAGGGCTTTGTTTATATGTCCCGCCTTTTTTCTAGGTCCGTTTTGAATACTTTAATCTGTTCTTGCTATCAATGCCTTTCTCTTTATTATTATTATTATTATTACTAAAAAATCTAAAATGCATAAAAATTCTCTATCATCTTATCTGAAATTTGTTTGATTAGGATATTTTTAGAATTAAAATTTTGTTAAGTGATGGGGTTGGTTTAATGGTCAAAGCTCTGAGTTTCTTACACCATTCATCATCTGAATTCAAGCCTTGTCCTCCTTCTAAAGTTTCGGCCTCTCACGTAAAAACAGAAAATAGATTTGTTTGATAAATATTTCGTTTTCAAGCCAGAGTTCATCACTTCATTGTTCGTAAAAAATTTGTATGAGCGATGTATTTGTACGGCATTGATTTTGACTTCTTCTCTGAAGAGGGAGAATTTACCATGTCTGCACTATACCAGATAATTCAGGGTTATATTTGTTAACTAGCAGTGTCCTTTAAGACGTTAGTCCGGTGTTTCCTATTATTTGGATCACTTGTCAACATAGTTAGTCCAAATAAAAAGATAAAGAGTTTCTTGTAATCCTTTTCAGCACCATGTCATTGTGCTTGTCAGCGATATAATATAAATTGTTAGGAAATACATTGTATTGGTAGTTCATATACAAAACTTGAAGTCTAATTTCTTAGTTTTATTAAAACTTAGAGTTAGTTTCGATCTTATGGACAACGTGTGCAAATGTCTTATGCAAAGTTGAGAAAGTTACAAGCATTTGAAAATAAGTGTTGAAGCGGAGCTGGTTAGAGCTAGCTCAAATGGGTTAGTGGCTGAATGCAATTTTAAGCCAGCTTGAGCAGGCATATGGCATTATAATTTGCTTGAACCAGCTTGAAACCAACATGAGTGAGGGGTGAGATTTTGAAATTTCTTATTCAAATATGCTGAAAAAAACGTGCCAAAGAAGGTCTTGCCCTACCTTAGACTTGTTCTACAGTAAATCGAATTGCAAGAAGTGTTTAGACTTGTTCTACTTGCACTAAAACTTATGTTATTCATATACATTTCTAAAGTTGCCTATTGATGAGCCTCAACAATCCTTAACAAAGCTTAATCTTGGTGGTGCATTAAGACAAGTATCCATGACTAGTATTTGTCGTGGTTCAAGTACAGGAGATTGATGAATCCTGGTATATACAAGCAAGATCAATACAATTTAGGTTTGTGAATTTTCAGTTAGTACAATTGTACGTTGTTCTTATGAACTATTTATGAATTATAATGCTTGTAGACAGGAACGGGTGTTGAGGTCCCATAATTTTTTCTCACAAATCATGTATTCATTGTGTGGTGTTCTCTTATCCTTGATTAGATTAATTAATTATTAATAATCGAGCACACCTTCAAGTGAACGTAAATTCAAGTAATTTAAAATTTTAAATGTTGTACTGTGGTTAAGTCTCGAGTGTAATTATCAAAATCGGACCGAATTGGCCGGTTCAACCGGTCCAACTGAGAATCAAAGAGTCCGGCGGTTGGTTCAAGCATCTCTATTGCTGGACCAAAAATCAGGCCACGTCTCCATCCACGTTCTAATAGCTTTGGAACGGTAACTTTTTTGTGCTTAAAGCTCAAAAAGTGATGCTAAGGAGAGTTGAACAAAAACCGGCCGCGTTCCATCCTGGTCTACTGCCATCTTAATTTACAATAGCTAACTTTGTTGTGCTTTAAAGTTCAAAAGTGATGCTTAGGAGAGTTGAACATCAAAGCTGGAAGTGGTAAACATCAAACCGACCACCGTTCCACAGCTTTCTTTGTGCATACCTACTTCCACTTTTATTATCTAATGTAATGGTGCTATGAATAAATCAACTACACTTAGACTAATAAGAATGGTTGAATCACCCATTGAACCATTGCTTTCATTAGTTTGATGTTCGTTTCAATTATAATAACTATGGTCTCGAGATCTACAGAGATTGCCCTCCGACCGACAACCTAAGACAGGAGATCGGTAATCAATTTCGGACATCTCACAAAACCTGGAATGGGTCACTGGCAACTAGGGACTTGCCATGGCCCTTTATTAATGTAGATACCTTTTCAATGTGTGAGAATGAGAAATGTAAAAGAGAAATTTTTTTTTGTCTCTTAGCACGTGAAAATAAAAGAAAAGTAAAGAGAAAAATAAAGCAGGAATCACCCGATGGATATAACATACATTGATGCAAACTATCAAACAAACTTCATTCACAAACTTTAGATAAGTCGATCTGACGATACAGCTAAGGTGCTAAAACAATTTGGAAACGTACAAATTTTAGGCAAGAATAACTGATTTTTCTCTAATTAAAGATAAGGATTAAAAACTGTTACTTTATTGAATTTCATTAATATTTCAGGTTCCTAGCTAGGTTATGTTCTTGGCATAGTTAGTAAATACGGAGACAGAAAAAAATTATACATAATATGTACGAGTTTAATATAATTTTTCTCTTTTAATACGATAATAAAATTCGGCATAATAATACAAAAATGTACAAAATACGAATATATTATTATCCGAGTATTATACGAACATTAGTTAAAAAATTGGAACAATATTTTTGTCTCGTTAATTTTTTTAAATTATATTATTAAAAAACAATTAAATTAAGTGATAGATAATAAATTTTATTTTATTATTTTATTATTTCAATACTTGATATAAGAATGCTTTCATTTATTATATTTAATTTTTAATTTAATATTTCAAATATTAATAAGAAGTTATAGAAAAATAAATTTAGTAATTTAAATATTTCAAGTATTAAAAAAATATTACATACATTAAGTACTATTATAATTATATATTAAGTATATAATTAATAATATTTCATAATTATATTAAATTATATATAATTTTTAATTAAAATTTTTAAAAAAATTATAATACGTAAAACGTTTAATATGTATACTATACGGTTCAATTAAAAAAAATTAATATTTTTAATTAAAATTTAAATCTAGATGAAAAACAAAAATTTTTTTTTATTTATATGTATATACAATATTATACATAAATAATACAAATATTTATTAATTATGGTTCTTAACCAATTTAATATTGAAACCCCACTATATAATTCCTAAGGAGTCTGTAAAAATCTAAAATAAAATAATAAAAAAAAGGTTTCAAGCAGGTCTAGTCTTAATTGCATCAATAATTAGTTATGTTGGGAAAACGGGTTTCAATGTGCGAAAACGGGTTTTGTTGGTCAATGTATTAAATATAAAATTCTTAATAAATCAGTACACAAGCTTAAAATCTAATCACTGTGAGTAAATTACCTGCGTTACAAAATGGATATTGTCTAATCTTAATTGCATCAATAACTAGTTCCTAGTGCACCTTGATTTGTACAAAATTCCACAGAGAGAGAGAGAGAGAGAGAGAGAGAGAGAGAGAGAGAGAGAGAGGGTCTCCAATATTCAGTAGCTTTAAACTTGAACAGTGCACCAAAACTACTTATTTTTATGGAGAAGAGAATTCTTTGCTTTTCATACTTGATATGTTAGAATCAGCCACTGATGCCAATTTCTCCCTGATTGGTGGAAAGCAACAGTCTTGGGGCAACCAAGAAACTCCATTGCTCCATCTAGACTCCAAGAACACCAGGAAGAGATACAGAATCCCCAGTACTGAGATTGCAAAAGATAGATACATCTCTTCAGTGGAACTAGGCACCACCATTCTTTCAGCTTGAGAGAGAGAGAGAGAGAGAGGGAGAGAGAGATGGGTTTTTGGGGTATAAGAGCATGGGGCTTATAAGGGGAGATGGCATAGCAAGTTCAATGAACTTTGAGTTTTAAAGGGGTGATGTTTAGTTGGAGAGTGTCAGTGATGAGAACCAGGCAGTGGTGGCTGGTTAATGGGTTTGATTCAGAGGTATGTGAGCCAGCGCTTGTGGGGACAATACAATGAACCTCTATGCAAAGTTTGTCATGTGGGGTCCACTTGTTTCCACCTTTAATAAATAAATCAATGCAATGTTCATGCATGTTTATGTATCTGCATATACATATACATGTATGGATATGCCCACAAGTCTATGTTCTCTGAACACACTCTGAATGTGTAGCTTTTGGGATCTAAAAGAATGACTGGTCAAATAAGGAACTTACGACAAATTCAGACTAAGGAACAATAATGGTTGTCTTTGTCTAGGCATGTATTCTCTAGATCCATTCAGACTTCAGATCTGAACCATTGGTTGTATAAAACATAATAATACAAGTTTAATATCTTGTTTAATTGACAATCTAGATCTGTACGGCCTAAGGCCATAGGCCGCCCGTACTCGCCGGGCCAAAGTCGACCCAAGCCTGACTTTGGCTTAGTTCGGCCCGCAAGTCCAAGCCCAAGTCCAACTGTGAGCTCGTGAACTCTCTCAACGATTCTTTTCTTTTCAAATTCAATTTGATTTTTTAAAATACCCTTCACCTATACTCATGACTTCTCATTTTTAAATTTATTTTCCTTAAAAACGTTCATTAATTTTATAAATATAATTATATAAATAATTTACCTTAGTTATTCTTATTAATTGTATATAATAATAAATACAAGTGTAAAGTTTTTTTATATAAGTTCAAAGAAATTAAATATATATGAGCTTACAAACAAATTTTTAATTCATAGAATCACAGTGTATAATTTATTATAACTAAATTTATTAATTTTAAAAACATAATACTATAAAAAAAACTGGGCCAAAGTTCGAGACTTGAGATCTAAGTTTGCGGCTCGGCTCGAAGCTCGAGCCCGAGCCCGTCCCTAGAGCCGTGGGCTGGGCTTGGCCCCTTCCCTTCACATTTTGACCCAACTCGACAAATGACAGGAACTCGGCTTGATCAACATCTCTACCTCTACGCTCAAGGAGAGGACAGACTCCATCTAAAAGCTTCTAGAGAATATAGTTTTGGAGCTACATAGGTTTTAATTTTATACTACTAGACACAATTACACATAGTTTTGGAACTACATAAGCCTTTAAAGGGTATTTATGTCACACTCCAATTTTTTCACACGCGGAGATACGGGGCATGAATGATAAATACAAATAAAGTAACGGAATATAAATTAAACTAACTGATACTTAGCCCAGTATAACTTCTACTCAAAATATAATAATAATAAATCGTGGTACACCTCCACAGAAGCTAAAATATTATACTAAATAATGATTATATAACTAGGTCCTTAATACCAAATGCTTATTACAACTACCATTGTTATTATATCTTGTGCCAAGTACGTATTCATTTTCTGATTAGCAGTCCAGTCTGGCATAATTATTCCCAAGACATTTCAACTTATTTCTTATTATTTGGAATGTTTGCCTATAAATGGGGTGAGTTGCAAAGCTCAATAAGAAATATATTTAGTAATCACAATTTAAATACTTTTTCAAAGTAAAGAGGTAACAATTCATAATAGAAATATCACAGTTCAAAACAATTCTTGTCTCTAATACAATACCAGTTTCAGAGTCTGCCATGACAAAGATGTCAAACTTTGAATCTCATGACGTTAATTAATCTTTAGGTATTTTTGTAATTCAACAAACCTCTCACCGCACCCTTGCCAACCACATTGGTCCAGAATGTGAGACCACTTCTTCCTCTTTCCACCTACATGTCAGAAGGAATCCACCATTGTAACTTCAATTGCCAACCACTTAAGTCCGGAAGTGAGACTATTATCACTTTACAGCTAGGTTAACTAGGTTCTTATTAATATATGTTTGTAAAATACATCTCCTCTCCTTCACACCAGGAGTATCGGCTTATAAAACCTTGCCAATCACCTATAGCCCAAAAGGCGGGGCTGTCAGTTTTACAGGCCCAATTGACTTAGGTTCTTATGTTCCTTAAGTATTATGCAGTTGATTTAAAAGTTGTGACAGTTGAGATCATTATCGTTATCTCGATTTATGCATATTTATCATAATAAAAAAAGACATAAAATACAGCTATAAAGAAACATTATTAAACTTTCTGAAATTGAAATAACTTTTGAATAGTTATATTATCATCGTAATAGAAGGTATGAATCCCCTACTTGAAATTCGATTTAGGTTAGTTTTTTTTATTGTTATCTTGTTTTATGTGCAAACTGTAAATATATCATCGTTTATATTATGATTTAGGTCTAAGTTAGCATATATGAATACAAGACCTTCTTATTGAGTCCTAAATCTCACAGTGTTCAGTGTTAAATAACTTAGCCCTGTAGTTGCTCTAATATAATTTGAGCAACTTAAGTGTCGTCCTAGATCGTAAAATCTGTCCATTTCTAGTACAAATTATTAAAAGTATATTTATTTCTTTATTTATTTCATGTGTTTATATTGTTTTGAAATCTCAAGATCAAGTTTTGTAAAAAGAATGTCAAGTTTGTTCTTTTTTGTAACACTATCAAAATGATCGTTTTGCCTCTAATAGTCGAGAAATTTTAAGATTTGGTTTTGATGATAGGAATATCCTACCTTCCTAGAAGTATTTTCATTAATTTCAAAAATAATTTTTAAATATTTTTAACTCATCGAGAATTATTTTTAATGATTGTTCTCTAATAAAATACTTGGAAATTAAGAAACAAATACTTTTTGGTATCAAAAAAATACCAAATCAGTTTTAAAATATTTTTGACAATAAAATATTAAATTTTCAAAAAACGATTGGAGTCTAGAGGGTGGCCCACGTGGCCCCATACACCCTCCCGAGAGTGAGGGTGGTGGTCCCAACTTTTCTTTCCCAACAGGCTGTGCTCGTTGACTGCTTGACTTAGCCGCCTTCTGATGGTCATAACTCATTGATTTTTAACTTCAAATGATGTAAAATCAATGGTATTGGAAATTAGACTCGAAGATCTTTCATTTAGAACCGGCCTCACCGACTGTTGTAGTTAGTTACCAGAGATAAAGTCTAGCGAAGTGGACTGTTCACTGCCGTTGTTGTACTATGACCTGCAACTCTACTTTTTGGAGTTTTTGGTCATTGCCAACCACCCCCACCACCCCCCCCCCCCCCCCCCCCCCCCCCCCCCCCCCCCCCCCCCCCCCCCCCCCCCCCCCCCCCCCCCAGTGCTCAGAACTTTTTCTCATACTGTCTAGACCATGCCCAAGCCTTGGGCTTGCCCGAAAAAGTGTTAAATTTAGCTACTCGATGCATTTTTGTCAGCAAGCTCAAAAAGAGTAATTCGGCCATAACTTTTTACTAAGACCACCTGGGACCTTCAAAATTGGTTTCTACCTATATTTGTTTAGTCTAAAATTTTTTAAATTGGTCTCACACCTTGTCATGACCTAGTTAGAAATCTCCCTCAAACTCTACTCCATTAATGGAGCTCGGGTCAAGCTTGTTCTACCATAGTTCCAACCCTCTAGTCTCCATGAAATTCACATAAAAATAACTTAGAAATGATAAAGGACAATTACCTTCAAAGTCCCTAAGCTTGAGTGCAAAAGGTCCCTCTTCTTCTTCTTCTTCTTCTTCTCTCTCTCTCCTTCTTCTTCTTCCTTTCTATCTTTTCTATAATTTTTTTGTAGATTTTAGGTACACATATTTAAACGTAATGCAAGTCTCTACACACACACACACACTATATATATATATATATCAATCCCATAATTTATGTATAAAAATGAAAACTTTTAGTACCTAGTTGTCTCTTCTGGTAGACCCCTAACATATCAAGCGCCTTGAGTGTGCCAAGTGTCAATTTAAAATATATTCTTACAATTGTAGAAGACTACTCAAGGGTTGTTTGGTCTTTTCTTAATTTAATTAATTCAATATATTAAAATTGGCCAATCATACGATTTCTTCATAATTTTATGTTTAGATATATAGATAGATATTTTGAAACTTTTGTCCTTTTCTCTAGTTTGTCCTCTCCTTACATTCCACCATATTACTAATTTAGTTAGGTTGTTATTAGTTAGATTTCTAGTTTGGTTAGTCTTCAACCAATGAAGCTTTGACACCTCATCAAATAATGTATGAATTGGTTACTATAGCTTGTTATCCCTTAACTTATTTAATTATCAATATATATAACCCAATATGTATTGCTAAAACATGTTTATAACTATAAGTATATAATAAGAATTTTAAAATTCTTAACTTCTAGTAATATTACTCCAATAATTTATGTTACTCGGCAAATTTTAAATTCATCCCAATGGTACAGGAAATTATGGAGAAATTTTATTGTGAAAGCTCAGACATAAATTTTAGTTTGGACACAGAAATTTTTACTGTCAAGACCTAAAAGAACTTTTGTTGTCAACACTCGAACATAGAAATTTTACTGTCAGCATTTGAATAGAGAAATTTCATAGCAAAATCTTCTGATAGAGAAATTTTCTCATGAGGACTTTGAACAGAGAAATTCTACTGTGGTATCACAGTTTGGCCCGGTCTACATTAGGGTCATGAATTTTGCAGTTGTTACAATCTACTTCCCAAGATAGTCCGCCATACAAGCGAGTAGAGGGCGTTGTGCTTTATGGATATGATCCAACCTCCTGTCTGTTAAATGGGGTTAGATGGAATGTAGCATTTGGTAGTTCCATTAACATTTGGGTAGATCCGTGGGTTTCATCCTTAAAGAACTTATCCCAAGCAAGTGATCTCATAAACTTCCAAGGCAGAAAAGGAAAATTAGACCTATTAACTTAGTTTTTTTTTTACAGAGAAAGTGGTGCAAGCTATTTCGTCTATCTCCTTTTCATAGGAAAGCAACAATCATTCCATAGTTTGGCATTACAATTAGTCTGGAATTTACTCTGTGAAATCAAGGTACGCTGTGGCCGATAGTAAGCTATACAAGAAGAAGAATAAACCCAAAACGTCTTTTGTCCCCTCTGCCCAATTATGGAAAAAGTATGGCATCTTCCCTGTCTTCCTAAGGTTCGTCACTTTCTGTGGAAGATCTGTAAAAATGTCGTGGCCACTAAAGAAAATCTTTGTCAAAAGAAATGTAACTGTGATCCAGTCTGGCCCATTTGCTATAAGGAAGATGAGACCATTGAGCATTTGTTGTTTTGGTGTGATTGGACACGCGGACGCATGAAGACCTTCCCACAAATGTAACTAAATGGCTAGAGAAGTCCCTTCTAACTGGTGAAGAAAGCAGGGAGGAGTCTTCTAGATGAGCGATGGTAGCTAACATATACTGGGCCATTTGGAATGACTAGAAATTAGTTCATCTTTAGTAGCAGTCCCCTTAATCCCGATGTTATGCAACTTCAGACTACCTTCAATTTATCTATAGCGCAGTGGATTTTTCTTCGGCAAAATGACCTATTTACCTAGGATGAAATGGTCACCTCTTCCTCCTAAAAATCTGAAATTCAACTACGGTGAAGCTTTCAACAACTCCACCAAAGTAGCAGATTTTGGGGTTATTATTCGTGAAATGGTAAAGGATGTTTGAACTACAAAGTTCGGGAGCATGACAGTTTCGTCTACTCTGGCAGCTGAAGCATGAGCTATTAGAGTGGCATGCTCTATGGCTATGGCTATGGCTATGGGGATTAACAAGGCAGTGTTTGAAAGTGATGCTAGGAGAATTATCTCTCTGTTGTCCCAACCCATTGGCTCAGCCCCATGGGAAGTAAGGCTAATTCTGTAGGGTATTTTAGTTTGAAATTAAAGCAAACCAGCAAGGGTCTTTCTCTTGGTGTCAACTAAACGGAGAAGCTCATTGGTTAGCACTTAGCCTCTAAGGCAAATCTTGATGCTTTGTAATTCTCTTTTGTTTCCCCTCCCCTCAGCTTTGGTGGGGATTGTAGAGGGGAATAGGTACTAGTTTGTTTGCTGTTTGTTTTACCGATTACCAAAAAAAAAAATAGAAAAAAACAAAACAAAGATTATGTTACGCATCCATGAAATTAAACATGAAAAAATCACATTACTTGAATTTATTTATATAAAAGTACAAAAGTTTACGTAAATATAATTATATACACACACTCTAATGCGAATTTAAGATTCCAGTGCGGATCCAAAGCTAATTCGCGAACTGAATTTTTCATTGTGCGAATGTGCCCTGCATTCATTGCTTTTTTTCTCATTTTCAGATGCTATTACATTTTGCACTTAATCATTCCTAAAACTTTATACTTTATAGTTATGAAACTGGGCAGTTGAGAGGAGACACCTGGAGTTTATCAATCCAGTGAGCTACTTTGAAAGAAATAGTAACTTTTAACAAGCTTTATCTTACAGTTAATGTTAATTTTTACAAATTAGTTGATATAAAAACTAATTGACAAAATAAAAGAAAAACATATATATATTTCAAATTTATTTATAGTTAAATATTCAATAATCGCTCCCCTCTCAAGTTATGTTTAAAAATGATGCTCTCGGGCATTAGTTTTTGCTCTTGCACACACAGCAGCAGCACCCGCACCACAAATTGGTGATTAAGGTCACGCTCACGCTTCACGAACCCGATTACTAAGGTAAAAAAAACTAAACAAAAAACATGCACGTGGTAGAACGAGAGGCAACTATTATGAAATTTTAGGAGAAACTTTTAATAAAATATTTCAAGTTATTTTTGTAATTTTAAGATTATTTAAAGAAATTTGTCAGAAACTATTAAAAATATCTTGGAAACTCCTTAAAAACTAATTTTCTTATTTTAAGTATTTTTTATGTTCTCAAATTTTGTTATTTAACAACACTATATAATTTTTTAATAAAAATTTATAAATATTATGTAGTATTAGTATTCTACTAATCATAATAGAATTCTAAATATTCTATATAACTTTTTTCTAAGGGTTAATATATATTTTTATAAATATTATATTTTATTTTATGTTACCTATCTTTTTTTTTTTCTTATTATTATTTTTTTAACCATATTCGTATACCATTTTTCACTTTTTCAGGTGATATGTTGCTTGCCACAAAACGCTTTTATCGCGTTTTGAACCCGTAATCTTACATAAGTCAAAATTAAGTCATGACCATCGGATCAAAGCCCTGGTCAACTAACACTTTGTTGACTCGCGATGACATGGGAACCATTGCTTTTCCGGCAAGAAACTTATCACTTGAAACGTGGTACAATCTTATCACACCAAAGGATGGAAGATATTTTCCGCGTAACCGCCATGGTACAATCTTATACGTGTCAATGCTACCTAGAAAAGAAAATAGTAATTTGTTTCCTAGAAAAGAAAAAAATTCAAACAAAAATAAGGAAAAGTTATTTTCCTTATTAATTTCCTCCTTGTTTTTCTCTATTTTCTTTTCAATAGTTAATATATTACCTTTTTTCATTTTTTCTTGAAATGAAAAAATTATTATCTTTCACTTTCCTTTCATTTCTTTACAAAACTAGACAGTAAATAATGGCTTTCTTTATAATTTTTCTCACTTTTTCTCCTTTCTTTTTCTTTTCCTTCCACAACTTCTACTCTGTGTTTTCCTTCCCAACAATATGTTTATTTTTGCTGTGTATTTGTGAATTTAGGAATTACTATAAGGACACAATAGTCTTTTAAGGATAGTCGAGTCTACTTATAGAGCACAATTATTCATGAACGTGATCATCTAAGTTACAACTAAGTTATAAGGCAACTAACATATTAGAAGTCCAAGACAGCATAAACTATATATTGAAGTTTGTATTCAAAGGGCAATTGCAATATCATTTCAGCCGTAAAAAAGTTGTCACCGAATATATTATTGCTCCACGTTTACTGATACCTTTACTATTATTTCTATATTGCTAGGAAAAAAATGAAAAAAAGTATTTCTAACCTAAAAAAGAAAATAATTTTGGTTAAGCTTAATTATACACGTAACACACCTAAACAACCTATTAAAAACAAAAAGGTTGGCAAAGGAGTATAAGGGGATGGGAACACACACTCACACCCAATGATTTTTTTTTTTTGGTTTAACAGTCGAACTAATCTTCTCATGAAATTGAACTAATCGGAGTCGGGCCTTGATTCTTACAAATAATAATTTAGAAAAATATATACAATATATAGAAATTTTTATGATATATATAAAATCAAGTATTGATTCGATTCGAATTTAAATCGGCTCTCGATTCAATTCGGGTCTAACAAATAAAAACTTGAGAAGAGAAATGAATTAGATCGAACTGTGCATTTGACAAACTCAAACCAGACAGATCTATAGAGGTGTTGAGTTGGTTTGATTCTTGTGCACTCCTAAGTTCAAGTAACTAAACGTCAGAACAACCTTCAATTAGGCTGTACCGGCAAAGAAGATAATTAAACATATAGACAGACTATTTGGGGAACATGCAAATGTAGACATGTAAATGACTGAAGAAAGGAATCTGACATAAAATTTACTTTAGGAGCACAGAGAGGCCGTGAACTCTGTGGGTGAAGCAAGTGTTTTTCCCTCAGCTGGCATCTACGGTCAGCTTTTTTATATCACCAAAATGCCCTTCGTTTGGAACTTTCTGAGTTTTAGAGATAGCGTCGGTTCTAAACACTGCAAGGAGACGAAGATTAGAACTTGTGGTCCTAGAAATCATGAATTCTCAGTATCCTCATCAGAATGATCAGTACTCTTCAAAACCCACTTCAGTTGTTATCTTATATGACCTCAAAACTCAGAGGAAAACAAAGACGAGAACAAGATCACGAAGGAAACTGAAAGAAAGGAAGAGAAAATGGCTAGAAAATGCATGCTTGGACGCACACAGTTGAACGGCACAACATATATATATATATATAGTACGTATGGGTTTTTCGCTACAATGAAAGAGTTAACCTATGGCTAGTTGATTACGAATATCATGTTTTTCCATGTTATTTTTGTTATTAGGGTTTGTGCTTTTTAGAGAAGTTGATATTAGGGTTTGTGCTTTTAAGAGAAGGGGGAGAGAGTTCTTTATTTCCTGCTTCCCCTTCTTTATTGTCTTTTATTTTTATTTTTATTTTATTTTTTTATGTTATAAATATATATATATATATATTTTTCATTGTAATGAAAATATTGTTGATGCTCAGAAAATGAAATTTTTCTAGCTGATGCATATTACCTTGTTCTTGTATTGTCTTTTTCTTGTCCATCTCTTCGTCCTACGTGCAAAGCCAACAAGCCAATGGAGTTTGGAAGAAATAATACATGAAGGAAAATGCTATTCTTTTAAAATTTGTATATAGAAATTTGCACCAGAATAAAATGTTGATAACAATTTTGTAATTAATAAGCATCTAGGTGGGCTCTTTATTTTAAAGTGATAGGCATACAATTTAACCACATCATTTTGGTGATAAATTCTGTACGATTTTTTTGATTGATAATATGTGCTAGCTCAGTATAATATTCAATTATCCTCTCTTTTGCCGTCTTGCAATAGTATTCAATTATACTTGTGGAAGGAAAGAAAAAGGCAACGGAAAGAAATTGAGAGAAAATTGTAATAAACGTGATTTCTTTTATTTGTTTGGATTTACGAAAAAAGAAAAGGAGATGAAAGTTAAAAAAAAGTTACCTTTTTTTGGTTTGAAATTCAAATAGAGAGGAAGGAAAATAATACGATTACATTAGAAAATAAAAGTAAAAAGAAAATAACTTTTGCTAAAATTCTTTAAAAAATCAAATTGAGAAATGAAAAATACTTTTTATTCTCACTCTCATTAAGTTCCAAACAGGTTATAAACATCTCCAAACCACAAAGTTCGTTCAATTGCAGAGCAGGCATGCCCAAATCTCGTTTTTGTTATGATATTTTAATTATTGAAGGGTTTATGTAAAAATGAAGATAAATGGTTGGAACCAATTTCAATTATGGTCCTATTCGACTCGACTTTTCATGAATCAAAATAAATAAAAATTAATTCACCAAAAAGAAAAAATAGTACGAACTCCGAAACCGCACCCTCAAAGCAGAAAGAAAGATTCTCTACAATTGTAATCTCGACGACTCTCTTTCTCTTTCTCTATATTATCTATTTTAATATATAAAGAAAAAACACCAGCTTTAATGTCTTTTTTTTTGCAATTGTATAACATTGTTGCGTGATTATTTTTTTTTCCTAAATTAACTAAACTAAGTTGGATAATTACTATCCAAAAAGCTTTATCTCCATGTATATCTAAAAGGACAAAAATAAAAATTCACAGTATTCTGATAACTACTGCACACAGGTACAGCCACTCCAATTTAGATAAAAAAAATTTTAAACTCTTTTTAAGGCCTCACGTCTACGGAGAGAAAAATAAGGTGGACTCATGGTGTCTTCCTAAACGATGTGATAATATTCTCTTGCCATGGCTATGAACTCTTTTACTTGGGAATTGAGTACACGAGTCGGCGTCATTCATTATGGTATCATTTATCATTGCCTTCGCATGCGATCCTTCTTATCCATAGCCCTTATGGACTTATGTTCATTTTTTATTTGCAGAAAATACCTCAAAAGGTAACTCGTTCGACAATTTCGTTTTCGTTTTTAATTTTCGATAAACTCTGTTTTAGACTTATGTTTTTTTATTTGTAGATATTGGTAATATCTCAAAAGGTACTCATGTTGACAATTTCGTTTTTGTTTTAATTCTCGATACACTCTGATTTAGAGAACCAGAGTTCTCTTTAAATTTACATTTGCTGATTTCAAGGCCGCTCGACGTTTGGGTTCTCCTAGTTCGATTTCAAAAATAGTCATCCTTTAATTATTAATTTATTATAAAAAAAAATTATACAGGTTAAAAAAAAAATCAAAATCAAGGCTATATAGTGCATTTAGCTTGAATTACATCAAAAAAATCAAAATTAAAATCAAAATCAAAATCAAAATGTAACTCTAGTTAATTGGTTATGGTGCTTTATGATTAGCACGATCTAATTGAAAGAAAACAACTTTTCCTTACATTTTTTAAGCAAATTCTTCAATTAAGTCATTGTACTTTAACTTATCTAAGAACTCATTTTCAATTGAGATTATAACCAATTCACTTCATCTCTCTTGTGACATGGTAGTTCGAAGATAAATTTTTATCAACTTCAACTTAGAAAAATTTCTCTCTGTCGAAGCAATTATAACCGGAATAGTCAACAAAATTCAATAAGCAACTCATACCATTTGAAAATCACCCTCTTTCCAATAAGATTTTATAAAATTGAGGATGTCAATCGCTTTTGTCATTTTTCTCGGTAATGTTATTTTCAAATGTCTAAGTTCTTGGAATAGCTCATCCCAATAAATATCTTCATGTTCGTTGTGTTCCAAAAAACTTTTTAATCTGTTGTAATGCTACTTCAATTACTCTTCACTAACACTTTTGAATTTTGCATTAAACAAAAATCTAAATGTTGATTCATAAAGTTTAAATTACTCAAAGCGATCGATCTTTAAGTGACGTAAGAGCTTGATCTATAATGTAAAGAAAATAGGTAACTTTAAAATTGAAAGCTTCATATTTGTAGCCATGAAGTTCAATTCTTCAAAACTAGTGTTAAAACTAGGTATGTATTGTTGGCTTTATGGGAGCCAGCAATTGACCTTTGACTCGGTTGGGTCTTATAACGGACCCATATGAAGTACGTGACTAGCCAACCTGTGGCATTTACATTACACAGAACCTTATGCCTACTTGCCACTTAGTGTGAGGGTCTGCGCTGCTAAGGTATAAGAAAATAAAGTTGTGCCTTGGCTAACTGCAATTGCTTTTGGTGCAATGGTAAGTGCTTGATCCTAAACCTAGTATCAGAGCGATGTCACGTGTTCGAGTTCCAGGGTTTTTTGCTTGGGGGGGGGGGAGATTGTTGACTTTATGGGGGCCAACAATTGACCTTTAACTCATTTGGGTCTTATGGGGGACCCACATAAAGTACGTGACTAGTCAACTCGCAACGCTTATATTACGCAGACCCTCATGCCCACCTACCACTTAGTGCGGGAATCTGCGCTGCTAAGGTATAAGAAAATAAAATTGTGTTTTGACTAATAGCAATTCCTTTTGGTACAGTGCTAAGCGCTTGATACCAATAGTTAGCCCTAAGTTTATTCAAATAGAATTATATATATGATTTTGATGATAACTTACTTTGATTTATAAATGTTTTCTTGATTAAATATATTTAATGCTTTTAATCTTTGGTTTAGGTGCAATTAAGTTTTGTAGAATTATAAAGCACTTGAAAGAGAAATCAAGAGTTAAAAAGTAATATCTAAATCCTTGAGAATCATGTTTTAAAGAAATTTGATTCAAGAAATAAAATTAGAGGACATAATTTTATTTTAAGGTTGAAAATTCGATAAAACTATATCCTATGATACAGTCATAGTATTTTATCCATATCTTTTGATCTAACTGATGAATTGATTTAATTAATATGAGGCTAGAAAAAAGATTCAAATGTCTAATTATGATATTTTATGAAATTTTCATGCAACTAATGTTTTGTAGGACGAAAATGAGCTGAAAATTGATTTATTAAATTTAAAATTCAAAGTATGGGAACTTAGAGATAGTCATGATTAATTGACTATATCTTTTGATTCAGAAGTCCAAATGATTTAATTTTTAAATTTATGAAAAGCTAACATCCATATATACATTTTATATGTTATATGAATTTTCAAATTCAAATGTTATATAGGTGAAACACAAGGTGAAAGAAGACTTAGTGCAACAAAAATTCAAATATGACAGCTAGAAGACAATCTAAGTATTTCACTCATATATTTTGACTCTGATCTTCAAATTTTTTGATTCTTCAAGATATGAAAAGATAACTTTCATATCTACATTTCATATCTTATAGAGATTTTCAAACTCGAACGTTTGTTATATGAAAAAGCTGATGCAAATTGACATAACTGTGCAAAAATTCAAATATTCCAGCTGGGAGGCAGTTCGAGTAATTTGATCATAATTTTTTATCTGACCATTCGATTGACCTAATTATTAAAGTTCTAAAAATCTGACTTTCATCTCTACAACTTTTCTCTTATAGCCATTTTCAAATTCAAACGTTTTCAATGATAAAATCGAGGTGGAAATGAAGACATCTAATCTGAAATTCAAAATCTTGTCTAGTAGTTACTTACTCAACAGGAAGAAAGCTTCAATGCTTTCTCAAATGTCTAGAAATAGATTTGAAGCTACAAATCAAGTATCATTCTGCATCTATAAATAGAAATACACTTGAGGAGCAAGGGACAACAACAAGAACAATAAGATATTGTGCATCAAAGTGATATTCATTCTACAAAGTTTTTGAGAGCTTAATTGTCTTTTATTTTATAATGTTTTGAGAGTTTCATTGACATATCTATTTTTTGAGAGAATTTATTTCTAAGCAAGAGTGGTTGTACTCATGTCTTTTCTTCTTGTAAGGGAGTAACTCGCTAGGAAAAATAGTTAGGAGTTGGGTATGACTAGCATTTATACAAAAACTAGTTGAAGTGAGGGATCACTTGGTTGGGTGTAACTAACACCTGTGTAAAAACTAGTTGGAGGGGTGTCACTAGCATCTGTGAAAAACTAATTGTAAAGGAGGAATAATGCCTTGATTAAAAGGTTAGTAGCTGTATTTACGATTTGAATATAGTGGAGAAAAAGATCAAGGAAGGAGCCTTGGAGAGTAGACGTAGATTTTAGAGTCGAAGTCGAACCATGATAAATCTTAGTGTCTTATTCTCTTCTCTCTATCACCTTTACTTTATAGTTTGAATTGCTTGTATTTATTTATAACATATTATTGATTGATTAATATTTGTTTGAATATTTAGTTAGAATTTTTAAATTTAAAATTATTTGTTGAATTATTTTTTAAATCAAATTCACCCTCCTCTTGGGTTGCCACCTGAACTAACAATTACTATTAGAGCGTGGACTCTTATAGTGGATTTAACCGTCTTAGAGTAAATTATGGCTACTATTTTTAGTACTTCCCTTACTGAAGGTCAATTGACCAATAGACTACCATTGTTTAGTGGCATAAATTATAACTATTGAAAAGCTAGAATGAGAATATATATTCAAGCTATAGATTATGAGTTATGAAAAATTATTGTTAGTGGTCCTAGTATATCAACTAAGATTGTAGAAGGAAAAAATGTGCTTAAAGTAGAAAGTGAATAGAATGCTAGTAATATGAAAAGTGTTCAATTAAATGCTAGAGTTATGAATGTTCTTTATTGTGCTCTTGGTACAAATGAATTTAATCGTATATCTACTTGTGAATCGGCTAAAGATATTTGGGATAAATTGGAAGCTACACATGAGGGAACCAAGTAAGTCAAAGAATCTAAGATCAGTATGCTTGTTTATAAATATAAATCGTTTAAAATAGATAATGATGAGTCAATTTCTGACATATTTACTAAATTCATTGATATTATAAATGTTTTAAAATTTCTTGGCAAATCTTATACTAATGTTGAATTGGTGAAAAAGATTTTAGGTGTCTACCAAAGAATTAGAAGCCAAAAGTCACTGTCATATAAGAAGTTAAAGACCTTACAAAGCTTACCATGGATGAGCTCTTGGGTTTACTTATGACTCATGAACTTACCATGAATGGTGATGAAGATGAATGGAAAAGAAAAAAAGATCTTACTTTGAAATGATCTATTAAAAATGATGATATTTATGATGATGGAGAAAGCAGCAATAAAGATGAGGAGTTTGCTATGATCACAAAAAAAATTTAAAAGATTTTTAAGAAAGAAAAATTAAACTGAAGAAATGCCATCAAAGAAAGATGTCATTTTATGCTATGAATGCAAGAAACCCAATCACATGAAATTCGAATGTTCAATGCTGAAGAAGATAAAAAAGAAAGCTGAAAGGAAAAATGTGGTGATATCTTGGAGTGATAGTGAGAAAAGCAATTCCAATGAAAATGATAATGATAATGAAATTGCTAACCTACGCTTAATGGTAAAAGAAAAAGATGAGGTATGTTACTCTATTGATGTTACATGATAGAGAAAAAAAACTTTAAAATATATATATATATATGTGTGTGTGTGTATTTATTTTATTATTATTTATTTTAAAAGTTATACGTATGAATTTACATGATCATATTTGATTGGTGTTTTATATATGTTTACATGATTTTTACCCCATACATTTCTTGGTATTGAAAGAATGAGAAATATAAAATGTTGTGATATTAACATAAAGGTAAAATAATTTATGAAGCATGATTGGTTTTGAATCGAATATGTCTCTCATATCTAAACATATGTTATTTTTGTGAACTACAAAAGAAATATATATACATATATGTGTGTTTATATTCTATGAAATTTTATCGGTTTTATACATGATTATTTTTTTGATTATCACAAAGTGAGATAAATATTTTGATTGTCTTGATGAATTTCTAGTTGAATTCTTTTATAAATGAGTTTTAGATAAGATGCATTGGTTGAGGGGAAGTTTGAATTATAAATTTCTCTATTTTATTACTTCTCTATAAAACTTGAAATATTTCTGAAAACATTTATTTTACTTGAAGTAATTTTATGAGGTAAATCAATCAAAGGTTGTCATCATTATAAAGAGGGAGATTGTTGACTCTAAGTTTATTCAAATGAAATTATATATATGATTTTGATGATAACTTGTTTTGATTTATAAATATTTTTTGATTAAATATATTTAATACTTTTAATCCTTAGTCTAGGTGTAATTAAGTTTTACAGGAGTATGAAACACTTGAAAGAGAAATCAAGAGTTGAAAAGTAATATCTCAATCTTTGAGAGTCATGTTTTAAGGAAACTTGATTCAAGGAAGAAAATTAGAGGATATAATTTTCTTTCAAAGTTAAAAATTCGATGAAACTAATCCTATGATACAACCATAATATTTTGCCTATATCTTTTGATCTAACCGTTGGATTGATCTAATTAATATGAGGCTGGAAAGTAGACTTAAATGTCTAATTATGGTGTTTTATGAAATTTTCATGCGAAGAATGTTTTGTAGAATGAAAATGAGCTAAAAAGTAACTTATTGGATTTGAAATTCAAAATATGACAGTTTGGAGACAGTTATGATTATTTCACTCATATCTTTTGACTCTGATCTTCAAATGCTTTGATTCTTTAGGATATGGAAACATAACGTCTATATCTAAATTTCATATTTGATAAAGATTTTCAAACTCGAACGTTTGTTATATGAAAAAACCTAATACAAGTTGACATAGTTGTGCAAAAATTCAAATACGCCAGTTGGGAGACAATTTGAGTAATTTGATCATAATTTTGTATCTAACTATTGGATTGACTTGATTCTTGAGGTTCTGAAAATCTGACTTCCATATCTACAACTTTTCGCTTATAGCCATTTTTAAATTCGAACGTTATTAAGGATAAAATCAAGGTGAAAGTGAAGGCATCTGATTTGAAATTAAAAATCTTGTCTGGCAACTGCTTACTCAATGGGAAGAAATATTTAATGCTTTCTCAAACAGTTAGAAACAGATTTGAAGTTACAAATCAAGTATCATTTTTCATCTATAAATAGAGATACACTTGAGAAGCAAAGGAGTACAATAAGATATTGTGCATCAACATGATATTCATTCTATAAAGTCTTTGAGAGCTTAATTATCTTTTATTTTGTAATGTTTTGGGAGTTTCATTGGCATATCTATTTTTTGAGAGAATTTATTTGTAAACAAAAGTGGTTGTACTCATGTCCTTTTTTCTTATAAGGGATAGACTAGCTAGGGAACATGGTTAGGGGTTGAGTGTGATTAACATCAGTATAAAAACTAGTTGAAGTGAGGGATCACTTGACTGGGTGTGACTAGCACCTGTGTAAAAACTAGTTGGAAGGGTGTGACTAGCATCTGTGAAAAACTAATTGTAAAGGAGGACTAGTGCTTGGGTTAAAAGGCTAGTGGCTATATTTACGATTTGAATATAGTGAAAAAAAAAAATCAAGGAATGAGCCTTGGGGAGTGGACGTAAATTTTGAAGTCGAAGTCGAAGTCGAACCATGATAAATCTTGGTATCTTATTCTCTTCTCTTTATCTTCTTTACTTTATAGTTTGAATTGCTTGCATTTTTTTACAACATATTATTGGTTGATTAATATTTATTTAAATATTTAGTTAGAATTTTTAAATCTAAAATTATTTGTTGAATTATTTTTTAAACCAAATTCATGTCTCCTCTTGGGTTGCCACCTAGAATAACATGTATAAACCTCCAAAGATATCGAGGTGATCTAAATAATATGATCAACCTATTCATAAGAGGGTTCGCCCTTCTGTATGCCCATAATTTTAGAAAAAAATCTCAAATTTTGAGGGATTTCACTTTTTGGGTCTTCAAAGCAAGACTAATAAGTAATAACGCTTTCTGTTCATGTCCCATTTAAAATGTTGAGCTTTAATCAGTTTGGGTTCTAGGTGGGTAATTATGTCTATATATAGGATGGGCTGCCCTTGCTAAAAAAAAAAAATTTTGGGCTCCGAATTTTTTTTTTTTTTTTTGCTGCCCTAGAGAAGTGGGATTGCCCAAGCCCAGTGACCAGCCCTGACTGTTTTTTCAAAGCATTTTTAATTTTCGGTAAACTCTACTTCAGAGAGCCAGAGTTCTCTTTGATTTTACAAAGTCATTTTTTTTTTTTGGAGTTGTCCACGTTCATCTTTTCACTTTAGTTATTCAAGTTTGTTGGACTCTCCTCCCTCTTCAAATTCTTTTTGCATAGTTTTTGCATCTCCCATTTGATTTCAAACAACGGGAAGCCGTTGCTTCAAGGTACAAAAAAAAGTTAATTCTTCGTTTTTTTTCTGATGTGGGTTCTGAATTCCCTTCAATTTCTATAATATGATTTGGATTAGAAAACTAATTTGGGTTCTTTATTTCCTCTAATTTTTTTTATATTTAATATGATTTTAATTTGGAAACTAATTCAAATAACTGAAACGCAAGAACCAATGTATCAAGAATTGGCGATGGAGAATACTTGAACAAAAAGCATGTATATATAGGTTATATATATGTATATATATTGGTTCTAATCTATACTATTATAAAGCAAACCCTTGGGTTTGGTAAAGCTGGTGAAGCTCCAAATTCAAAAAAGTGTCACTTTTAGGTATAGACCAAAAAGTCCTTAAAAAACACATAAATTATTAATATTGTGCATATCTTTATCTAACTTAAACAATAAAAGAGTAAAATACTAATTTAAATTTTGTAACCACACACTAATCATTTCCTATTTGTTCTCTATAACATGTTCAAACTAACCACCCATGTAGTGGAGACACCCATTCTAGTATATAAAAGGAGAACACCAATTTGGTACTAGGTTTGTTTGCTCCTTTCTCAATCCCACATCGGTTGGGAGTGAGAAGGGGGGCAAGGGTGAATCCTTATTTAAGGAAGGTTAAGTTTCCTTAGTTAAGTGCACCAGTCAATAGATGAACTAGTAACTTTTGACTTTAGTAAAATACCTCTTGAAGAGGTGAAAGTTAAAATGTCGCTAGTGGGGAAGCTTAGTGGGTGTGTCTTTGTGGTGAGGAGAAAAAATTGTGTGATTGTAATAATTTTTCACATAGTGTATTTTTCTTTGAGGTTGGTAGTTTTTCTCCTGTTTTAGGAGTTTTCCACGTAAATCATTGTGTTGTGTTTTTCTCTATTTATTTTAATATTCCTGTATTTCCTATTTCCAAAAGGGGTGTGTTTGGGAGGGGCAAAATTCCCAACAAGTGGTATCAGAGCCTGTTCGGTTGTTTTGTTTATTTCTTGAAATTCTTAGTATGCTCTGTGGTTGCAGTTTTGACTGATCTTTCACATCAGAAAAGATTTTCTTGAAATTATCAGAGGTTCCTTTTGGTGTTGTTATTCTTTTGGTGGGGTGGAGCTTTAGTGTGGTAGTATGGATACGTACAGTCTAAGGAGATTATGTGCCTGTTTGGTAGGGCTTAAAAGCTAAGGTTTTTTTAAGCTTGTTAGTAAGAAAGCAAAGTTTTTTTTAGTTTTTTTGCTTTTCTAATTTTAGTGTAGATAAAAATAAACAAATAAGCAGAAAATTGTTGGCTTTTTTGCTTATAAGCTTATAAAAAAGCCAACAAAGAAGCTGTACCAAACACAGCCTCTATCTAGGAGATTGGGTTTTAAGCGGGACCAGTGTAACCCCTCCAATCTTTCCTAGGAATCTTGAAGTTCTTTCTAGGAAAGATTTAAGTATTTTCTAGGAACTTACTTAGTGAGTACTATTCATTTCTACGGTAAAAATTCATTAAGGTCATGTCAGGAAGTAGGGCTTGAAATCCTATTAGATTTGATGTGGAGAAATTTGATGGGCGAATCAATTTTGGATTGTGGCAAGTGCAAGTGAGGGATGTTTTGATTCAATTAGGATTACACAAGGCGTTGAAGGGCAGACTAATCCCTGAAGTTAGCAGTGATACTAGCATGAGCAGATTTGGAATGAGCGATGAAGATTAGGAGGATTTGGATTTGAGAGCAGCAAGTGCAATACGTCTGTGCCTGACCAAGAATGTTCTTGCAAATGTGCATGGAATATCTACGACAAAGGAACTCTGGAAAAAACTTGAAGAGTTATATCAGACGAAGGGCGTCTCGAATCGGGTGTATTTGAAGGAGCAGTTTCATACATTGCGGATGAGTGAATGTACAACTATCTCGGATCATTTAAGTGTTGTCAATGGCATTGTCTCTGAACTCAAATCTATTGGAGTGAAAATTGAAGATAAGGATCAAGCTTTGAGGCTTATCTGGTCTCTTCCATCTTCATATGAGCATATGAAACCTATTTTGATACATGGGAAGGAGAAAATAATTTTTTCAGAGGTTACTAGCAAACTGTTTTATGAAGAAAGAAGACTAGGCGGTGGAAGTAATCGTTTACTTGAGAACCTAGCAGTGGCAGTTGGTGATTGGAAGAAGAACTCCATGAAGAAGAAAGTAGTCTGCTGGGTGCATGGACAATCAGGGCATATCAAGAAAAATTGTTCAAAAGTTGAAGTGGGTTCGGCAAAATGCTCTAAGTTAGTGAATGGAGATATTGATAATAAAGCTAATGTTGTGTCTCTCTGCATAGACGATGATGTCGCATGATAGAGGTTGCGTTACTATTATCAGGTCCACAAGTTTGCACACGGGCATTGGTTTGGCGTTGATGCAAGGTGTGTAGTGAAAATTCATGTTGATGGTTGATGAACTTTTAGGAAAGCCAAATATGGGAGTTGCACCATAATTTTTCAGCAAGGTTGTTTTTCGACATGGGCCGAAGTGAAATGTTTGGAATTGGTTTATTCTGAGTGCATGTGCTTTTATGGTGGAGTATGATAGCAAAAGCTATGAAGATCTTCATTAAGGCGGAGTGTGGCTGTGGGATCAGCCAAAGTTGCAAAGGTGGAGATTGCTGGGATTGTTTGCTCCTTTCCCAATCCCACATCGGTTGGGAGTGGGATGAGGGGCAAGGGTGCATCCTTATTTAAGAAAGATTAAGTTTCCTTAGTTAAGTAGACCAGTCAATAGTTTAACTAGTAACTTTTGATTTTAGTAAAATTCTTCTTGAAGAGGCAAAAGTTAAAGTGTTACTAGTGGGAAAGCTTAGTGGGTGTGTCTTTGGGGTGGGGAGGAAAAATTGTGTGATTGTAATAATTTTTCACATAGTGTATTTTTCTTTGGAGTTGGTGGGTTTTCTTTAGTTTTAGGAGTTTTTCACGTAAATTCTTATATTGTGTTTTTCTCTATTTATTTTAATATTTTTGTCTTTCCTATTTCCAAAAGGGGTGTGTTTGGAAGGGCCAAACTTCCCAACATTTGGTATCTCCCGTTTTGAAGTTGTATAACGCCGTTGCGTGACTTTTTTTTCCCTAAATTATCCAAACTAAGTTGCATAATTACTATGTAAAAAGCTTTATCTTCATGTTTATCTAAAAAGGCAAAAATGAAAATGCACACTCTTCTTCTACTAACCATAGATAACTGCACACATGGTTGCATGCCGCTTCAGTTTAAATAAATTTTTGTTTTTACTTTTCTTTTAAGCCTCACGTCTACAGAGAGGAAAACAAGATGGAGTCATGGTGATTTCTATTTAGTTTCTATGTTTCGTTTTAGTTTTTAATTTTCGATAAACTCTATTTTAGAGAACCAGAGTTCTATTTGATTTTACACTGGTTGTTTTTGTACGCATAAGTTCATGTCATGTATCTTCTTTGCCAACACACTCCATTTCAAAGTGTTTTTAATTTTCGGTAAACTCCAATTCAGAGAGCCAGAGTTCTCTTTTTGCGCAGTTTTTGCATCTCTCATATGATTTCAAACGACGAGACGCCATTGTTTCAAGTTAAAAAAAATTATTAATTTGTTTCTTTCCATTTCATCAATTTTCAATTGATTTGATCAGTGTATATACGTCACATGGATATACATAATTTCTTTTCCTGTATATGTATCTCTTTTCTTACCAAAAATGACCCAACACAATTTATGTTTTACAGTGTTTAATTAACTTCTATCGTTGTTTAATAGGAAGAAATTTGCCTATGGGCATCATCACAGGCTGTGGAGGAGATCGTAAGTAAGCCCCAGCCATCCTCTCATAAACTTCTCTTTCTCTATATGGGTTTTCTCAATTGGAATCTATTTGATTTCATTCATAAACTCTTCCCCTTTATATCTTTAGTTAAGTTCTTACTTCTCTTATGTATGTCTCATGTATTTTTTCTTTTGAGTTCTCTTCAATTTGCCAATATTTCTTTTGAAGGACACGTAGATGCAATGAACTCCGTTTAAAAGACATATTGCATGTATATGTGTACATATAATTTTACCTGCATGTGTATATGCCTATATTTATGCAAAATTATGTTGATTCGACCAATTTGCTTTTGTTGCTAAAAGAAAAAAGTGTCAATAGAAATATCCTATCAATGAAAACATGAGGTTTCTTCTTTCCATACTCATTTTTTCAAGTTGATTTAGCACCTCAATTTTACTTTGTTTGTTGAGTTTTGTATTTTTGCTTCATGTACATTTGTACTGTATTACACAACTAAAGAAAATGGATTAAAATGAAATTGCAATTTGCAAGTGCCTCCAATTGTTTGGAAGAAATACTTCTTGTTGTTCGAGTAATTACTATTAGGAGGTTTATTTGGAAAGTAAAATTTGATAAATAGTTGAATTTTCTCATAGTATATAGTTAAATGCACACATAGAGTGTGTGCCTCCCCCCTCTAGTATATATATGTGTGTGTGTGTATATATAGGTTTTTCGAACAAAAATCATTGCTCTCCGGTCTCTATCTGTCTTGGTCTCTTTACCTGGGTTTTTAGAGTTTCAATCTCCTATTTCCGTGGCCTTCATGAATCAAAAGGTAACGCCACTATTTTCATTATTTCGTCAATTAATTCTCTCCATGTCACCAATTTATTGCTATAATTTTTTAGCTCTTCTGTAAAATTGAGTATGAGAATATATTATACATAAACATATATAAAAGCTTCATCATTTATTAATTTTAATGATTATTAATGTCGTCATTCTGAGAAGATATGCAGGTGTCAAATACTTGAATTATTGTTGGTTTTTTTTTTATTTTTTGGCAACCAAGTCTCTGAACTCTATGTTAGTTTGACTTATTCCGGCTTGGATGAAACTTTGTTACGGGCTTTTGAATTTAGCTTTTGTTTTGGCTAAAAATTAACGAAAAAGCCTAAAGCTAAATCCAATCATCCATTCTAAAATTTGGTATTTTGGAGGCATTTAATTAATTATGATTTGTGAGTGAGGAATGTAAATAACTGACATAAAGGTTTTATTATATCGGCCGCTTGAATTTATGGTGCTATCGAGTAAGTCATACTACCAAACCATTGGATTATGATTATTTATTCTAGCACATCGGTTATTTAGGTCTTGAGTTTGACTCCCACTTATGTTGGATTTGTAATGTGATTGTTGGGTTTATTGTACAGTTGTGTACGCTGGACTTTCTCAAATAGATAAGTGCCCACATTGATATGTTTCTCATCATTTAATTATTTTCTATTGATTGACAAGAAAAGTGGATCTATTTGCTAAATTTGATTATGAAATTTGAGTTATTTCATAGATTACGGTCGGAATTCAGATAATAAATGGTTATAGTCTTTAGTGAGATCTCATAATTGGACCCATAAATTTTTTTAAATAATCCTTGTAGATTGAATTTTAAGTAGTTAGATCTATACTTGGTTGAATTTTGTTGGATAATTACTTTTCCAACTCCGTGTTTGCATCAATCTTTTGAGAAGTGGTAAAATTCTCCTTATATATTCATTGAATGAAAGGAAGCTTATATACAATACAGAAACTAATTCAGCTCCTAAATTAGTAGATGTACACTGTCATTGCCTATTTACATTCCTATGAAAAGGAAAACAAATTAAGAAAGAATAAATGAGATGTTGACTGTCCGTAATTGTAGGGGATTTCGGATTTTGTGCATCGACTTGCATTCCTTAACACTTCCCCTCAAGTTTGGAATGTATGTTGATAGTTCCTAACATGCTAAGTAAAGCTGAGAATTGTGAAGAACCCAATGGCTTTGTAAAAATATCGGCTAGTTGGTGTGATGTGGCTACGTGAGTTGTTTTAATCACTCCTTCCTGAACCTTTTCTCGTATAAGATGACAATCAATCTCTATATGTTTCGTTCGCTCATGGAAAACTGAGTTTGAAGCAACATGGAGAGCAGCTTGATTGTCGCAATATAGGTTGGCAGGATGTAAATGCTTGATGCCCAAATCTTGTAGAATATATTTCAACCAGGTAAGTTCATAGCATGTTGAAGCCATGGATCGGTATTCAGCTTCTGCACTGGAACGTGACACTGTGGTTTGTTTCTTGGTTTTCCAGGAAATTAATGAATTACCAAGTAGTATGCAGTACCCAGTGAAGGATCGTCGAGTATCACGACATCTTGCCCAATCTGCGTCACAAAATGCATTTAGTTGGATTAAACTAGTTGTAGGAAGTAAAATCCCTTGACCAAGCGTTTGTTTCACATATCGCAAGACGCGATGAGCTGCCTCTGAATGTGGAACCCGTGGTTTATCCATAAATTGACTTAGAACATGGACTGAATATGCCAAGTCGGGTCGAGTGATAGTCAAATAAATCAGCCGTCCAACAAGTCTACGATATGAGGAAGGGTCACTAATGTAGTCACCATCAAACTTACTGAGAGATAAGTTTTGTTCCATGGGAAAAGCAGCTGGTTTCACACCAAGATATCCAGCATCTTCAAGAATTTCGTGAGCATATTTTCGTTGTGAAAGAGCAATGCTTTTGTTGGATTGAGCAACTTCAATGCCTAGAAAATATTTCAGTTCTCCAAGATCCTTTAATTTGAATTGATCTTTTAGAAATATCTTGGTGTCTTCAATGTCTTGTAGATTGTTTCCTGCTAGGATAACATCATCAACATAAATGAGGAGAGCAGTGAATTTACCATCTTGGGATCGGACGAACAGGGAATAATTAACCTTCAATTGTTTGAAATTGGCTTGTTTGAGAGCTGTTGAGAGTTTGATAAACCATTGGCGGGAAGCTTGTGAAGTTTGCAAACTCGGGTCTCCCCTTTTCATCCGAAACTAGGAGGTAAAGACATGTAGACATCTTCATCAAGGTCGCCATGTAAGAAGGCATTATGGACATCGAGTTGGTGAAGGTGCCACTGTTATGTTGAGGCCACAGCAAGAAGGAGGCGAACGGTCACAAGCTTTGCAACCGGAGCAAAAGTTTCTCCATAATCTAAGCCTTCAATTTGATTGTATCCCTTTGCTACCAATCTGGCCTTATAGCGTTCGACGGAACCATCAGAGTTGTATTTGATCTTGTATACCCATTTGCATCCAACGGGTTTCTTCCCAAGAGGTAGGGCTTAAAGAGACCATGTCTTATTAGCTTTGAGAGTAGCAAGCTCTTGTTGCATAACAGGACGCCATTTAGGTTCACAAAATGCCTGTGCAAAGGTTGAGGGTTTTGTTTCGGCTGAAAGAGAAATGGTGAAAGCACGGTGTTTGGGTGATAATTTGTCGTATGAAAGTACATCAGACAAGGGGTAGGTGATGCCTGTAGCTTCGACCAATGTTGAGTGAGATGATGGAACGTTACGTGAAGGAAGAGGAATACCAACATGATACTCACGAAGATAACTAGGTGTGGTTGTAGTTCTCATCATCCGTTTGGGTAGGACAGGAGACGAAGATGGGGAGTTTTGGGCAGTGAGCGAAGTAGTGCCGGGAGAAGAGACGTCTGTGGAGGTTGAAGGAAGGACCTCTTGAGAGACGGGTTCTGGTGAAAAAGATTCAATGTTAGGGTTAGAAGAAAGAGATGAAGTGAAAGTGTCATCATCATATGGTGGTGATTGAGGGTGAGGAAGCACTGGAGTTGGAGGAGAGTTTACAACGAAAGATGGAAAAGGGAAAATATTTTCATGAATGGAAACATCTCGTGAGACAAAAGTTTTACTAGTTGAGAGATCTTAAACTCGATATCCCTTTTGACCGTACGGATATCCTAGAAAGAGACAACGTGTGGCTCTAGCATCAAACTTTGTGGGGCGATGGTGGTGTGTTGAGGCGAAACATAAGCATCCAAACACTCGCAAATGATCATATGTGGGCTGTTTGTGAAAAAGCATCTCGAAAGGTGTCTTCCCTTTAAGGAGAGTTGTGGGTGTGCGGTTGATGAGATAGGTGCCAGTTAAGATGGCATCTCCCTAGAATTTCTTAGGGAGATTAGCTTGAAATAATAAGGCTCGGGCCACATTGAGGAGGTGGCCGTGTTTTCGTTCTACTACTCTATTTTGTTGTGGAGTGGAGACACAACTGGTTTGATGCATGATCCCCTCATCTGAATAAAAGTTTATCATTTGAAATTCGGGACCATTATCACTCTGAAGAATTTTAACTCTCAAGGAGAATTGTGTCTCAATAAAATTGATGAATGTAGTGATGTAGTTACGAGTGTCAGATTTATGATGCATCAAGTAAACCCAGGTACATCGAGTGTAATCATCAACGATGACAAGGAAACAATGTGCCCCATTGAGTGCAGGAACATGGTATCCTCCCCATATATCAACATGAATCAATTCAAAAGGTGCATGAGTATGTATTGTACTTAATGGGAATGGAGAACGAGTTTGTTTAGCTAATGGGCAAATTAAACAGTCAGAAACACCACAAAGCTTTATGTTTGTAACAGAACGAGGAAGCAAACAAAGACTCTTATTCAAAAGATGACCAAGACGTTGGTGCCAAAGGCTTGGAGAGAGAGAAGTTGTTGCGGTGACTGAGTTGAGACTCATTTTCTGTGGAGTATCAAGGTAGTACAGGCCTCCTCGTTTAGTGCCCGTCCCAATCATCTTCCCCGATTGTTGGTCCTGTAGCATACAAACATTGTCAGTGAATGTGGTAAGGTAGCGGGATTTGTAAACTAGCTTGCTAACAGATATTAAGTTTAACTTAAAGGAGGGAACACATAGCACATTATGCAATGAAAAACTAGGAAAATGGACGCTGCCCATGTGTGTGACAGCAGCGATTGCTCCATTGGGAAGATGCACGGTTCGGTTGGTAACACGAGAGTTTGTAGACAACAAACCAGTAGAGCAGACCATATGATCTGTGGCTCTTGTGTCAAGTATCCAAGATATTTCTTTGACAAAAACAGAGGCACATGAGATTGTACCCGAGAGATCACTCATCGCAGATGTACTACCAATGTGATTGGCCAAGGATTTGGACTTATTTCCATTGAGCATTGTCATGACATTCTGGTACGGTTCCGCCGTGAGGGTGAAGGAAGGTGCTGCTATATTAGTGTTGACATGGTTGGCTTTGGGAAGGAAATTCTTGTGCTCTTGCTGATCAGATTTTCCTTCTGCAAGATTCATCTTTTTCAACTTACGACAAAAATCAATGGTGTGACCTTTCTAGCCACAAAAATCACACTTAAGATGTGCTCGACATGTCTCTGAAGTGTGCCCAAGCTTGTCACAATTTTCGCATTTTAAAAGAGGATTTTTGGGTGTGAAAGCTCTCTCAGAGTTTCGTGAGTTGCTCCTTGTAGCAAAGGCTGTAGCTTCATTCATCACAATGCTTCCTTTTGATATTCCTCACTGCTTCTCATCTTGGAGGATGAGAGAGTAGGCTTTGTTGACGGTAGGGAGCGAATCCATGAGCAAAATTTGTCCTCGAACAGCAAAGTAGGCTTCATTAAGCCCCATGAGGAACTTCATGGTCCTTTGACTCTGTTGGAACTGCAGAACTTCCTTCATAGTCCCGCAAGTGTAGGTTGGGATACAATACAATGCGTTGCGTTCGTCCCAAAGGCCCTTTAGCTTCGTGTAATAAGCACCAATTGTCATGTTGTCCTGTTTGCAATCATGGATGGCTTCCTCAACATGGAAAAGATGGACACTATTAGTGCGTGAAAAACGCTCTTTCAGATCAGTCCAGATTTCATGAGCACTTTCATTGTATTTTACACTTACTTTAATGTCCTCCGAGATTGAATTGAAAAGCCAGGCTTTGACAAGGTTGTTGCAGCGCCTCCATTGTTGGAATTCTGTGGTGGAAGTTGTTGGTGGCTGTTGAAGGGTGCCCTTGACGAAGCCCTCTTTATTCTTGATGTTGAGGGCCATAAGCATGGCACGACTCTAGGTGTTGTAATTTTCCTCAGTCAACGGTGGCGTGACGAGGATGAGTCCAGGTTGATCGGAGTGATGAATGTAAAAGGGATCATTTGGGTTATTGTATCCATTGGCCTCAGGCTTGGCTGAGTTTTTCGAAGTTTCAGTATCCTTCTCTGCCATGTGTGTTGGCTAGAAGAATGTTGGTTGCTATGTTTGAGAAGGAAATAAGAGCATAGGAACGTGTAATGGCTCTGATACCATGAGAAGTGGTAAAATTCTCCTTGTATATTCATTGAATAAAAGGAAGCTTATATACAATACAGAAACTAATTCAGCTCCTAAATTAGTGGATGTACACTGTCATTGCCTATTTACATTCCTATGAAAAGAAAAACAAATTAACAAAGAATGAATGAGATGTTGACTGCCCGTAATTGTAGGGGATTCCGGATTTTGTGCATTGACTTGCATTCCTTAACATCTTTCATTATATCTATTTTTAATATAGGAAAATATTATTCTTCTAGAAAAATTTGTACAGAAAATCTTACTAGAATGATATGGTATATATTGACAATTTTATAATTGAGAGTCATCATGATTCGTGTTTTGTTTTAAAATAAATGATTCTCATTCAATTACATCATTCTGATGATAAATTCTGTATCAATTTTTTAGTTATACAACATTAACTTTTTAATATAAAAATTCTTTCTTGGGTAGCCGTAGAAGCCTTCTAGTTGACCGAATCCATCTCTTCATAATTGATGACTGGGTTGTTGGCCACTACCCACTTGTTTCAACATTTTGATGTTGCAGTCCAATTGAAATATTGACTTGGTATTCTAAGTCATCGTGAAGGCTCTTCTATTCCAATGTTGACGTATTGAAACATAATTGATGTGATTTGAACTATTCAATGGTTTAAATCTTTTTCATTCTCTCTAACATTATAAGATCAAATCATATGTTATTTCAGTTGATAATGGCAGTTATTTTAATAAGCTCACTTGTGCCTTGCTTTGTCAGTTTATTCTTCTATTTCATGCCCTCTATGTGTTTGAAAAATTGCTTTGAATTCTACTATGTTTGCCGGTTTGAAGTTTGGTGTCTTTTAGCTTTCTATGTTTATGCGGTTAACCCAATGTAACAGTGATCAGGAGTGAAAGTTCCAGCAGCATGGGACTCGCCGGAAGAGAGAGCTCTTCCAAATTTGTAATGTTGACACCATCTTCATCTCCGAAGAACAACGAAAAGATTTGCTCTATTCGAAGAGAAGACGGGCCTGGTAGGCCTAGAAGACCAGCCGGTGCTCGAAATTCATCCCTTAGATTACGAATTCATGAGCTGGATCCTGTATGTAAGTCGAGAAACAAGGCATCTGCAATTTTTCTCGCGTCTGAAGGAGAAGAAGACCATGACGATGCTGATTTTGATAGGCGGTTCGGAGAGGAAGGATGGTTTGATGATGATGAGGGCATGTGGTTATCTTCAGGTACTATGTCTCCTCCCTCTTGTTTTGATGATCACAGGTTCTTCTCCATTTTGTTGAACCTGTCACTGGATGAACGGCTAGTCTCTCTGTTATCAATAGTGGCAAACTCTGGACCTTCTGTGGGTAATGATATTATTTTCTTTGATGGTTCTAGAGTAAATCCTATAGAGGAGGCGTTTTTGGTTCTCGAAAGAACATCATCGGATTCAGAGCAGATATTGCAAGAAGATTTGAAGGAAGAAGAGGTAGTTACTTTGCTGTTGAGTTCGATTGATAATTATCCGATGGATTCTGATAGTCAGTCTTCTTCTGATAATTCATCATCTCCTTTTAAGAACAATATTGATTCTCGTTTTCAGAGTTGGGATTCAGAGAGAACAGGTTTTTGTCTCTCTTTATTCAATCTTGAGGGGGAGGATTCTAAGTGGATTTCAGATACCGACTCAGATTTGGATTATACACAATCCGGTTTTCCTAGCCCATCTTACAAGAACAGTTGGGGTTCTGAAGTTCAATCTTCAAATTCAACTGTTTCTTCATTCTCTGAAGTAATACATGAATATTCACAATCCGTTTCATCTTCTGAGAATGTTTCAGAAGATTTGGATTTGGCAGATTTAGCCGCTGATGGACCCCTTTTCTGGCCATCTGATAGGAAATCTGATTGGGATTCAGATGTAAAACAGGATTTCTTTATCATGTCACCTCGCAACCACAGACATAAGGATGGAACTTCAGAGAAAACCTCTCCAGAATCCATGAGATTCAGCCTCCATAACCGAGAAATGGATTTTAAAGAAGGGTGTAAAAGCAGGCTGCTTTTCAGCTCCCGGTCAATATCCTCAAAGATATTCGAGTTGAAGCGTACAAATGGTGTGAAGGATGTTAGGAGGATGAAAACCATGCCTTCAAGGTTGGGAAAATTTGCCAAATTTTCCACGAAAATAATACCTCTTGATACAAAAGATGATGTGGTAGAACCAAAAAGTGAGAAAGTTGTTACTGAGAAATCAGAAGGAAAGTACACAACTTTTATGGAAGAAGATTTTGCATCAAATGAAGGACTTCCATTAGAGACATTATTAGGCATTGGTGAATTTGATGGTCATGAGGGGATTGAGCCAGAATTCAACAAAGATGATTTCTCTTTGGATGGTTTTCTGTAACAATCCGAGAACAAAATGTTCTAAAATGAACAGGGGACTGAAACAGGGGACAGGAGTGCCCAATTTTTGCAGAGATATGTTATCTATGGGCATAGTTCTAATGGTGCATAAGTTGAATACTTCTTTTTGGCGTTACAATTGTATTTTTTTAGTTCGGGGGCGAGCCTTGATGCAGCACAAAGGTTGTTCTGGAGCGACCTAAGCATCACGGAAATAGCCCCTTCCACACGCCGGAGTAAGGCTATCGACATATGTCCTTCTCCAGACCCTGCAGGGGGGCTGCGTTCTAGTTATAGTTTTGGGTTTCCTATGTTCCAAACAGTTGATACTTAAAACTTTTTGCCACTTGAACATATAGCTTGGCAAACCCACACAATATCATGTATAATTACAGGATGGGCTATTGACGTACTCATTTTGCCATGTTTGATTTGCAAATAATTTCATCAAAAGTTCACTTGCTCTCATTGTTCAAGCTGAAGCAGAGTTCAAATTTTGCCAATGTAGGGCATTTCCTTTAATTTACGGAATTGTCAGTATTTGTTTTTCTTTTTTTTCGTACTGCCAATGTGGTGCTTGAACTTTGATGGAAAAGATATTATTTAGTCAGGCTTACATTTTCTAATTTGTTTGATAACCAAAATGTGCCAGAACAAAGAAAGCTTTTTACTTATTTAGTTATTTATATTTTGCATGGTACATTTAAATAGTCATTTTGTAAAAAGTTTCCCTTACCAACATTTCTTTTGTTGTGAAGACAAGTTTGGATCTAGGATTCCTTGAGAGAAAGGAAATATAATTTCTTGTATTTGTTCATTTTCCTATACATGGTTCACCAAATATAAATGTTATTTTTTCAAAATGACTTTATTTTCTTTGCCTTTTCCTACCCCAACCAAGAATTTAGCTTTTCTCCATTTTTTTTCTTTTTTTTGTGTCCTCTTCAACATGTTCTAAAACCAATCAAAGCCTAAACAGAACATGCATGAAGTTCTTATAGCAGATGTGCAGGGTACTCAAATCCAATGCTGAAAAAAAGAGAGAAAAGAGCTAATGTTTGTTTTTTTTTTTTTTTTTTTGGTTACAGAGTGTCAAAGCCTTCGATTAATTATTCTCTCGAGCTCGTTCAAAATCATCATCCAGACTAATTAAATAAACTTCATGTATTGCATGAATGATAGTTGGCAAAATGTTTTCATAATGGGATTCAATCGTGCTAGTTTAAAAAAAAATGACAAGCAATTATAATTACTTTTGTGAACAATGCAGTTCCGCCACATCTCCCGATTGTACGAGTCACTTACAGTTTGTATGGAACTTGAGAGAGAGAGAGAGAGAGTGAGAGAGAGAGATTTTAACATTTTCATCCCTTTTCTCTTTCTTTTTCTCTTCTCCTTTCCCACTTTTTCTCTTCTTCTTTCTTTAAATAGAATCAAACATGAAAAAAAAAAACAAACAGTAATTTTTCTTTACATTTCTTTCCTTTCCCAAGTTTCAAACAGGCTGTTATTGTCGCGTCTCCAAACGACCTATTGCTATATCTACCAAGTCTCCAAACCATTAACTACTAAAAGGCAGTACATTTAGGGGAAGCGGTTGAAAAAAAAAAACAATTTTTTTCTTCTTTTGTTCATTTTTATGGACGGGACTTCATGTTGTTGGATTTGTATGTTGAAACATGGTAACAAAATTCTCCGATTTCGTGAAAATCTCCCGAATTTACCTTGTTTCATCAATCAAAAAAATTCTGAATGTATCCTGCGTATAAATTCTGAATCTATCTTCCACATTTTAGTAATTGTCAAACTTTGGGGGAGGGGAAGAAAAATTGACTACAAAAGGGTAAGTCGAACCCACTGTTACATACATCCGTCTCCTTAATTGCCGTTTTATATGCATACTCTGATATTACGCAATTAGAGGCAAGAAGACGTGAAAAGAAAAATAGAAGCATGGAACTGTTTGGCATCAATCTAATCTACTATATTATCACGATTAGAATAATCAATTTGACTGGGGAATGGTGGAGAAACAGAGAACTCATGCTGTTCTCTTTATTTTCTTGAATTGAACACATAATAATAAGACGATGTAGATTCCAAAATACTAAAGCAGGAAATGCTTTATTATATTGTAATACTTGAAAGTACCACCCATGGGCCGGAGATATACCAGGAACAACAATCTCCTTTCAACCTCTGATGCAAAACTCTTCGACGAAAATCCTCACAAAAGGAGGACCACCCATTAGAGAAACCACAAATTTCATAAAGGAATTGTAAACCATCTTTTCCTCCTCCTCCTCCTCCTCCTCCTCTGCTTTTTCAATTTGAACTTACACAAGATTTGCTGTAGTAGTGGAGTTATTGGCATACAAAACTTGAGTTTATGTAGGCTCACGTTTGTGAGAAAATTTGATGAATGACATTAACTTCAAAAATATTGCACAAGATTTTATCTTTATTACATACCTTACCAGGCCATGTGGCTCAGCAATGTGCAAAAATCTTGGTGAATAATGACTATTTTTTTTCATATTTGAGTGCATAAATGCCAAGTTCACTAGCCAAAATTCGCAGGGTCCATCATGTTAGTTTAAAATTAATAGATGTTTCCCTTATAAGCAAACCCAAACGTCCCCAAAACTTTAGCATCAAATAGGCTTCCCAAATTGAAGATACATTTAGAGTCTGTTTGGTAGGACTTATTTTAAAAGCTAATTTTCTTTCAACGTTTTTTTTTTTTTTTTTTTTTGCCTTTTCTTCTAGTCTTAGCTTGTAAAAGCCAAAAAAAAAAAAAAAAAAAACAAACAAAAATCTAATTTTTTTGCTTATAAGTCAAAAATAAAAATAAAAAAAAAAAGCTAAAAAGAAACTGCTAAATTGTTGGTCCATCGTCCTGAATCTGGCAATGAAAAGTTTATGCCATTAAAAACTTTGCTGTTTCAGGCAAAACTATTTGGCCAAATAAAGCATTCAATAATTATCGTGACACAGCCATCTGTAATGCTAAGAAAAACTTGGTACGCTCCATTTGTTTGGGCTAACAGCACGTGGCGGACACATTTGTGGGCCTAGGAGGCCCGGCCCCCCCTGAATTTTGTAAATTATGTTCAGACCCTATGATTTTTGTATATTTGTGATAAAAAAAAATAGCATTTGACCTCCTTGAGTTCTTAGATTTCTATTTATATCCTACAGTTTTTTAGCGTTCAAGATAAGGAACAATGTGCATACAATTGTATTGCCACTGCAGATGAATGAAGAAAATATACAGCAATTACATAGTTTACTGTAACATATATAGTTTGACATGAAATCCCATGATTTTGATTAGAATTCTTGCATATGTTATTCTCAGAAGGAAAATCACCTACCGGTCATCTTGCATACAATTGCATACGGTAACATATCTTTTCTTTTTCATTTTTCTTTAACTTCACAAATCCAAAACTCTCAAAAAAAAAAAAAAAAACAGAAAAAAAATGTCTGAGAAAATTCAAAGTGACAAAATTCAAAGACACATGAGTTTCAAATCTATGTTGAGGTTGACAAGGAAGATAAGTGCAAAGTTAAGCTGAACATGACCCAATTAACAATCGTTTAATTGTCAATGAAAAGGATATCAAATCACCAACTCCAAATCCATCTCTTTGAAAATCTCGTGGTATGTAGGGTGCATATGCAAAGCAAGGGTTGAAACTGACTTCGAATAATTAACTATCAGTTTGATCCTTTATTTTTTCTGTAAACCAATTCAAGGGAGGAAATTAAAGCTCCTTAATGTCATACTCTAATCCAAACCATTTCCTTGAAATTTCATGCAGGGTGCAAAGCAATGGTTAAAACTGGCAATGATCAGTGGCGGACCGACCTTGCGCCCAGGGTAGGCGGCCACCCCCTAAAATCTGAAAAAAAAAAATTTTTTTTTAACCCGATCCATTTTATATTTTGCACTTTCCCGTTTTAATGAGGTAAATACAGAGTTATTTTGTGTATAGAATCTCTTGATATAAGCAATTCATTCTTTGATTTTGATAAGAGTAAGTTGCTTCGGTTTGTTGAGTTTTATCCTAATAATTTTTTTCCTTGAGCTTTTGGTGTTTTAATCAACTTGAGACCTATATTTTAGATGTTTACTCTAATGATCAATTTTCAGAAGTGATAGGAATTGGTGAGATTGCTCAAAAATTAATTCAAACAAAAATGTTAGTGTCTACACAATCATGGGCGGAGGGAGGCATGGGCTCCTCAAAATTTTGAAAATCTATACAATGAAACACAACATTTTTTAAAAATATTTCCTTTACATTTGTATTTTACAACTCAAATTTAATTTTAAATTGCATTCAACGGTTGAAATCAATTGCACGTTTTGTCCCAAACTCACACTATGCCCACAAACTCGGTATGCACACCACCATCACTCCTTCACCCTAAAACCTAAGAAATCTACTTGCATAAAAATAAAAATAAAAATCCAATAAACCCACTTGTTGAGACAACCCTTGATCTCTCTCTCTGCTTAAACCCACATCACACCCACAAATCATCACCACTTCACCTCAAAACCCTATAAACTCACTTGTATAAAAAAAAAAACTCATGAAACCCACTTGCTAACAACCCTTCATCTCTTTCTCTCTCTGCCTAAACTCACACCACACCCACAAGGGGCAGGGGAAGAGAAGCTGAGACAAGTTTTCTTCACGTACAATTGATTTTGTAGCTCTGTTTATATTATTTGTTTAGTTTTTTTTCTTTTAATCCTCCCTTCAACAAAAAAAAAAAAAATTTCGCCCCTCCTCAACTAAAATCTTGGGCTCGCCACTGGCTATGATTAATTAATTTTTCTTTTAAAGAAGAAGAAGAAAGAGAATGAAAGAAATGCAAAAAATTAAAAAAAATGATAATGTAATGAGGATGCTTTCACTTCTTCTAATCATAAAAAGAACAATTTCTAAATCCTTTCTCAAATTTGACTCCTGAAGAATTCATAAAGAGAGATTCAGTTCATAGTAATCATCCCTTGCGCTTGATAATAGTAGAACCGAACTCCCTTCTAATGCCTCCACTGTTGAATGATTGCCTAAACATACATATATATATATATATGTATATATTTGTATGATTCTTTACATATGAACTATGCATTCCATCATTTCCATGTGAATCGACTTACATAGTGAAAGAACCCAAAAAATTGAAGTTGAAAATGTCAGTAGACTTTTGCAGTGAGAGTGCCTTTCTAAGTGCTTGCCCTCTTGGCTTGGAAAACACCACCATCGATATGATTATATTATATTATCATAATTTATATATAGACAAGGCTGTCCTTTTTATAGGCACAAAAAATTGTAAGGAGTAACTCAAGCAATTTACTCCAGATTGAAGATATGGACTTGCAACCAAGCAATTTAATCTGGCCTAGGAACGGTCATGTTCTTATAGAATAAGACTCCATTGGCATTTAGTGTCCAGCCAGGTAGCATTTGTTAAATTTTGTTTTCTTACATAAAATAAAATTTTCATATAACTTGTTTTCTTGGCATCCAAACGGAGATCTTCCCAAATTCTCTTCATTAACATTCTTAATTTGGATAATGGTTTGGAAGGAGGCATGACTCAAATCAGTTGCTGAATAGTTTACTTTCCCACCCTCTAATACTGTATTTAGAATCCAGATTTATCAAGAGAAAAACCAAAAAAGTAAGAAAAAAGATAATAAAATAAAATATGATATTTGTTCTCTTTTCTCATATATTTCCTTTTCCATTACCATATCTTTGATCCAGATACAAAATTAATGATCCAGCACATTGGTCTTTATAACCAATTTCATTATATGGGTCGGTCACATTTGAACCAACTACCCCGTTGTGTCTTCTTCTTTTTCTTCTTCTTTGTTTCACTTACTTAATATGAACCAACTCAATAAAATATAGCTCTAAAATAATTTCTGTTAACTATTAATTTTATTGTTGGTATGCAATTATGAATAGACTGCAACGTGAACAAGCTCAATAAAATATAGCTCTAAAACGAATTTGTTAACCCAATTGACTTGATTCAATAATCCAAACAATTTTAAGATGAATAATTGCAACAATCAAATCTTAAATGAGGTAGTCTATTTTCCACATGGTCTCAAATGGAAGTAGAAAAACAAAAACAAGGTGAATCTGTGCGAAGTTGAGCTTCAATTTACTTATATTTTTTTTCTTCTGAGGATACATTTTCTTGCATATTACATCTCAGCCCAATCCCCACCAAAACAAAAACAAAAACAAAAAAGCAGTAAACTCCCATTTTTACAAGCAGTGACCAGCTGCTGGACAGAAGGCATAGCCATTTCCTTCTGTTAATCCAAAAAAGTAGTCCTTGTTTGGAGATGGAATCACTATATGCTTCGTGTGGGTCCCCGATGTGTGCTTTAGCTGAATCTGAGGGATTTTGAAGACCCGCCATGGCTGATTCTCTGGTGATATTACAGCTAGCCATAGACTTGAAGATAACCGACTTTTTAAGTAAAAGATCCATTATCAGCAATTGATCCTCTTCGCCTGTAAACCTGCCAATTCAATGGTCTAGAAATTTTCGAGTTGAGAAGCATGAGATTTCAGAGTTGCATAGTCCATCCATAGGTGAGGCTCGTGCCGATATTGGTTAAAAACTGGACAGGTGAAGGAGCTCAAGTTTTGATCAATCTGCACATAATACAATTAATGAGTGCATTAATGAAATCGCTGCACTGAGGTTTGGAACCTGTAGATGGGAAAGAGAAAGGAAATAAGAGATTAATTGTAAGAAAAGTGCTTATTGGTTTGCAAAGAAATGAAATTGACAGTAGAAGAATATTAACTTTGCTTTGGACCTCTTCTTTTCTTCTCTCCTAAACTATAAACCACATTGAGTAATGAAGGAAAATTATTATTATTTTTTTATGTTCCATTTGAAATTTGAATTTTCGGTGGAAAAAAAAAAAGTGAAAGAAAAGAGAATAAAATAAAATAATATTTTGGTTTCCTTTTTTCTTGCGTTTTTTTTCTTCACTTTTCCAATCAAAAATTTGGATTTCAAACATTAATTTTCCTTCCTTTTCTCAAGTTCCAAACAATAGAAAGACACTTGCCTTGACAAAAAGATTTTCCAAGAAAGGCAAGCCAAGGAATCCCACTTTGTCCGGTTCATCAAAGAATCAAACCAGCATAATTCTTTTAACTCGTTGAATTGGAATTGAAGCCGTCCAAAGATCAACCCTCCTGCACACAGCCACTTTGGAAATGGAAAGTCAGAACCTATGTCAGAAATGAATCCAGCATAATACTAACACTCTGGTTGGATTCCAGATTTATTGAGGAAATGGGAAAGGAGGAAAAGAAAACAAGAGATTCCAAATTTCATATTCTTGTTTGGCTAGATTAAAAAAAATGAAAAGTAAAATGAATAGACATTTATCAAATAACAATATGATGGAGCTTATATATATTGCCATTATACAAAACGAAAAAACATAGATATAAACAATATATCTTGCATTTTGTCCACTCTCTCTTCGTTTCTTTTACCCACCATTTTTCCTTACAATAGTATAATAGGAGTAATTTCACATCCCTTTTCTTTTTCCTCAATAAATCTAGAATGCAAATATAAGGTAAAGGAAATTCTAAGAACAAGAAGAAGTTAAAAGTAAATACCTCAAGAAGCCACCCACTTATCATTAGAATCAAATCCATTTTTGCCTAAACCTTTATTAAAATCGAGTATCGCATCAACCAAGTTTGGAGAACTGTTGATCTGAACCGAGGAAGAACTCCTCGATACAAAAAGCATTTGAGATTAGGCGCAGAAACTGTAATACTTGCAATGCTTGAACAATCCATCATGTCAAAGCTCCTGAGAAATTTACTCCGTTCAACATTGATACTTCTTAGTCCAGTGCATTTTTCCAGTTTCAAACTTTCAAGAAACTCACAGTAGTAGAACAAATTTAAAACCAGGCTTTCAGCAAGATGGTTAACTGATCTCAGATGCAGAGTCTTGAGAGAAGAATAGCAGTTGCAAGAGCTCGGACATGGCTGAGAAATCAAATTGAAAGAGTTGTTTCTTTGCTTTCCACCAGAAAAATCAAGATGAAGCTCTTTTCCTACTCCCTTGGCAGCAGAAAAAATCAGATCATCCTCACTTAATGGTCATGAGGGGATCGAACCAGAATTCAGCAAAGATGATTTCTCTTTGGATGAGTCTCTGTAACAATCCGAGAACAATATGTTCTAAAATGAACAGGGGACTGAAATAGGGGACAGGAGTGCCCAATTTTTGCAGAGATATGTTATGGATGGGCATAGTTCTAATGGTGCATAGAGTTGAATACTTCTTTTTGGCGTTACAATTGTATTTTTTTAGTTTGAGGGCGAGCCTTGGTGCTGCACTAAAGTTGCTCTGAAGCGACCTAAGCATGACAGAAGTAGCCCCTTCCACACGCAGGAGTAAGGCTACCTTCATATGTCCCTCTCCAGACCCTGCAGGGGGTCTGCCTTTTAGTTATATTTTTGGGTTTCCTATGTTCCAAACAGTTGATACTTACAACGTTTTGGCACTTTTGGACATATATAGCTTGGCAAACCCATGTAATATTATGTATAATTACAGTATGGGCTATTGATGTACTCATTTTGCCATGTTTGATTTGCAAATCATTGCATCTAAAGTTCACTTGCTCTCATTCTTCAAGCTGAAGCAGCATTCAAATTTTGCCAATGTAGGCATTTCCTTTAATTAACGGAGTTGTCAGTAACTTTTTTTCTTTTTTCGAACTGTCAATGTCTTGCTTGAACTTTGAAGGAAAAGATGTTAACTAGTCAGGCTCCATTTTCTAATTTGTTTGATATCCAAAATGTGCTAGAACGAAGAAAGCTTTTTACTTATTTAGTTTTTTATATTTGCATGGTACATTTAAATAGTCATTTTGTAAAAAGTTACCCTTTCTAACATACTTTTGTTGTGGAGACAAGTTTGGATCTACAATTCCTTGAGGGAAACGAAATAGAATTACTTGTATTTGTTCATTTTCCCATACATGGGTCACCAAATATAAATGTTATTTTTTCGAAATGATCATTTATTTTCTTAGCTTTTCTGCATTTCTGTTTTTTTTTTCCCATCTCCTCAACATGTACTAAAACCAATCAAAGCATTAATGGAACATGCATGAAGTTCTTATAGCAGATGTGCAGGGTGCTAAAATCCATTGTTAAAAAAAGGAAAGAGAAAAAAAACTAATGTTTAGGAAATGGGACGACTTGAAAGTAGAATTTATGAATGTTTTTGTTTTTATTTATTTTTTGCTACAGAGTGTCACCTATTCCCTCCAACCCAAGCAAAATCATTATCCAAGCTAAATATGTAAACTTTATGTATTACATAAATAATGGTTAGCAAAATGTTTTGATAATGGGATTCAATCATGCTAGTTTTGAAAAAAATGGCAAGCAGTCACAATTACTTTTGTGAACAATGCAGTTCAGCCACATCCCCTTAAGTATTAGTCATTACAGCTAGGGGCGGACCCAACAAGGGTTCTGCTTTCACTAAATTGACTACATCCACTACTTTAATTTGTTTTATGTGTATTTATTTAATTTTAGGTTGTAAATATATCTTTTGTCCCGACGGGATTTACAAACATTACATTTGCTTCCTTCTGAATTTACTAATAATTGTATTTGCCCAACAGAATATCACTAAACTTGTAATAAAAAATATATGTATCTCATTAACTTTTTATTATTTGGCCAAATAAATAACACAACCCCAATTAACCTTGTATTCATAAACTCTTGGTTACCTATGTTGACTCAAGGTTGATTCCGTTGTTGATTTTAATAATAACAAAACTATATATTTTTTTACTAATGAGTTTACTTCGTGTGCAGAAAAGATTTATTATATTTATTTATCTCATGCTTATGGATAATCAACAAAATGATTATGCTTGAGAACTCAATATATGGATAAACTTGATGGAATGATAAATGGTGAACTCAACAAAAGATTATTGAGGTAATCTTATTCTCAAAGAGATTGAAGGGCTTATGAAAATTCAAGAACTTATTCATTGACGTAGCATTTATGGAAGATCATTTGAAGTGTTGCTAGATGATTTGGAATCAATTCTTGAATATTGAAATCCAGACATAAGTGCTAACACTTGTATAAATAGTTGACACCCTGAGCCTTAATGCAAGAACTCTCTCTCAAAGATCTGAAAGTAATTGTTAACACTCTATTTGATTGCTAACACCTGATTGAAGAATCGTAAAGGTGTAGAAAGCCTTAAAAATCACTCTATTCACATGAACAACATTTGGTTGCTGAAGACCCTTGGTCCTTAATGTTCAAAAAGTTTATTACTGATTGTCAACACAATGCATATATGGCTGACAAGTCCTCGAGCTCCAAAGAAAGAAAAAATAGGTTCTATCCACAATGGCTGACATCTTGATAAAGCTTGAAAACTCAAAGGAAATGGCTATTGGGATTGTCGATACCATACGAGATTGCTAACACTTTCGGTAAGCAGGCAGAAAAGCAATGAACAGTTATTGTCAACACCATGCAAGATTGCTGACAATTTCGCCTCCAAAACAGAAAAATCTGGACGCAACAGTCATATTTTCTGAGCGACGTGACAACTGATTTTGCATTAAAACGTTTCAAAATAATTTCTAACGGCTATATTTGAAGAAGGGCTATAAATATAAGACTCCCAACTTATTTTATATATAGAAGAACACAAGATCAAGTGCTAAAAGTTGAAGATTCATTACTTTCATATCATACTCTGTTTTTATACATATTTTGGGGTTTCTTGTGTGAGTTGAAATTTGTTTGATCTACTCTTTGAAAATTTTGTTCTTTGTATTAAATCATTGCATCTGGAAGATATTGTAAACCTTGTGAATTTGAGTGTAACTTGGGTAATACACTTGTAAGATTGAGTAATCTTAAACAACATCACTTGGGTTTGAGAGTATGGTGTAAACTTTTGACTGTAAAAGTGAGTTGGACACTTGGAGAAACTAGCAACTGTGTAAATGACTTTATATAGTAGAATACTTTCAAGATGATCGAGAAAGAGATGACGTAGGCAAGGATTGAGCTAAACCTCTGTTAATCTTTGTGTCTCCTTCTCTTATGTTCTGTTTTCATTCACTGCTTTATCATATTCTGTTTGCATATATATTTTGTATTGAATTGCTGGTTGCATATTCTATTTGCATATATATCTTGTATTAATTTATAATTATTTCTTTAAAGTTTTAAAAACTCAATTCACCTTCCCTCTTAGGTTGCTATTTTGAGTCAACAACCTAAGTTCCAAAATTATTTTTGGAAATATTGAAGCTTAGCCAACCAACTCTAAATTTAATTTTTCATATAGTTTTTATACAACTTTCATACCTAGGTAGTGCCCATTTTTTAGCGCCTTTACTATTATTATTTTTTTATTTGTTAAAGAAAATATGTTGTCAATTAAAAAAATCGTGTATGATGTTATGTAAATTTTGTTCTTACTAAACAAAAATTCTGGATCCGCCTTTACTTACAGACTGTATGGAACGTGGGGAAAGGAAAGAGAAGGAAAGAGAAAATGAAGAAAAATTATTTTTCTTTCTTATTTGGTTTTGTAAAGAAAATGAGAAAAAAATGAAAGAAAAGAAGAAAGAGAAAGAGAGTGATTTAATATTTTTCTTACCCTTTCCTTCAGTAAAATCAAATAAAAAAAAAATAAACAGTAATTTTTGGTTACATTCCCTTCCCTTCTTTTAAGTTCCAAACAGACTATTATTGGCACGTGCTTTTCATGTTTGCTATATCTACAACTTATTTGGTTAGGTTCACACACACACACACCCAAACGCTACATTTTCTAAATTTTGGTTTACACGCACACGGAAGAAGAAAAAGATTCTTTAGTCCCAACGGTATAGGCAGTAGCCTAATCTGCATATTCATTATATATACCAAAAAAATAAAAAAAAAATTGTTGATTCCGCTTTCAAGTCCTCCCATATCCTTAACATTAATTCTCCCACAGTTGGGAATTTTGACATAGGAAAATCAAAATAGGGACGATTAATATGTACGGTTTTCCCCTCAATAGCTACCTATTACCAACCTTGGCTTTTGCAAAGTTACAGATCAACCTGGATGCTCAAGTGGTCATCATGCTCTATAACAGTGCCACGTAGGATCAGAAAAAAGTCCAATAGACCTGTAGTATATAATTTATCAGTGCCTATACCTAATAGATATTGTCATATGATATTTATTTTTTTAGAATTCTCTCTATTTATAAAAAATTAATATTACTAATGTAATATTGCTACAGGACACAACTTATGGCATGTTTGGTATTTTTGAAGGTTTTTTATTTTTTATATTTTTTTGTTTATCTTATTTTATTAAAATAAAAAAATTTAAAAGTCAAATTTTTAAAACTTTTTACTTATAAAAAAAATAAAATAAAATAACTTAAAAAAATTATACAAAACATGCCCTAAATACGAATGAGTATCCGGGCAGTGAATTTTTCCACTGCCGGTGATTTTAAAACTTCCACTTGTGCACGATGGTAAACGGTTCACCTAACAACACCAAGTGTCGGCCACGTGGTCAAGGTTGACGTAGACTCCGTTCTACGCGGAGGGATGATAAGGGCATGGCAGACCAACCCCGTGCTTTTGCTCTTACCTTTCCACGACGGAGGATTTCCCAAAAAGCGGAACACTCTCTTATACATTACCCTTGTCTTTTTCAAGATTTACTAAAATTAACATTCAAAATTCACATTTTATTACCACTAGAAAAGTTCAACTTTAAGTTTGAATTTCTCTATTCTTGTTTCATAATTCTTAGTTTTTACTAAAATTTTCAACCAAAATTCGCATTCTAACACCACTAGGAAAAGTTCATCTTGAATTTGAATTCCTCAATTCTGGGTTTTTTTTTTTTCTTCAAAATTTCTTGGTTCTTGCCAAGTAACCAAAATTTAAGTTTGTAGACCTCCAAAAATCAAATTTGGCGTAGATATCCTTACCTGAACCAATAGAAAGTATCATCTCTCAAGGTCAAGTTGAATTTGAATTACTAAATTTTTTATTTATTCAAATTTATCGGTTCCTTTCAAGTAAAGTGACCAAAATTTGAGTGTTATATCTCAAAGACACGTTTTGGCACATTACTACGTGAATTTTAATCAACAATAAAAAAGTACTATCCTAGTTGGAAGTTCTAATTTTTTTGTTTTTTCATCCAAGGGAGGCCAAAACTTGGGAGGGCAACTCAATGCCCGGATGACGAGAAACTAAATGCTGCCCACTGGGTTGCTAAGCAAAAAGGTGAGAAGGGGCGACCATCATAGTAATTCCTCTTGAGTGGGATTATAGGAATCCTCACTTACTGCGAAATGTTTAGTTGGAGTCATAGTTACTGACTCGGAAAGGATGAGTCCGTCACTAAAGTCGTAACAAAGTATAAGTGACATTAAGCTTTTTTTTAATAATATTTATTTCACGTAACTATTATCATAAGTAAGTTTGAACACGTGTATAAATTTATGTGTATGAGTTTTCCTATTTTATGTGTACGAGTTTTTCAAGTTCAAAAACTTTAATCATCACACTCCATTTAGTAAATACAATTTTCAAAAAAGTCATTTAAATAATACAAAGCACTTTTATAAATTTGTTAGTCAAATATTCTTTTTTCAAAATTGTGGGCATGGTTATCAATGTCACAAAAAAGTGTAGAGGGAGAATTAAACAAAATTTTGTGGCCTCGTGTCGAAGGCCGCTTTTTCAAACAATTGTTATGGTTTTTGCAATCATGTTCGAATTTTCTTTAAATTAGTGATTTGATCCAATTTTAGTTTTATGAAACTTACGCCAATGTTCGATAATATTTTGGTGAAAAATGAAAAATGATTAAGTGTTAATCATAATATGAATTATTGATGTCTTAGTTTTGTCAGGTTAGCTGCAGGCTTTGTAATGGAGCATTGTATGAGAGAGTAAGACATGGTTTTGGTATTATGCCATCTAAAATTTAGAGTGATACTTTCCATGTGGTCATGGTTGCAGTTTTTGTTGTCTTTTTTTTTTTTTTTTGTTTTTTTTAATTCGTTGAAATTGTATTTGGCAAATTAATTCCGATAATTATTTCGTTGAAAGAACTTTTAGCAAACCAGTTTTGAAACTTATTTTTTATATTTTCGCAAAAAGACTCCAATTTTAGAAATCAATAAAATTTTGTTTTCTAAGTTTCTAGAATCATTTTTATTTAAAAATAAAAAAATTGTGTTTTCAATGTTCCTCTTTTTGCGTTTTTCGTGATTTGGAGAGATACTTCATATATGGTTATGGTTGCGGTTATTGAAAAGTTCTCAAATTTTTTGAGGGACACTATAAATTGATTCTTTATTTATTAAATATTATTTAAGAAAAAATATCAAAAATTATAATTTCAAATAATTCAAAAGAGAATATAGTCATGTTAGTATTTTTACATGTAAAAGTTGGTTAATTGAAGAGTAGGAGGGCATAATGTTAATTACAAAAACATTATATTACAAGCTCTCTAACTTAGAATGTCCACCAATTAATTGGTGCTTTTGCATAGTCATTGTTTAAGCTTTTTGGGCAAGTAATCAAATTTTGCATTTTATAGATCGTATAGGGGTTTGGAATTTCTTTATTGTTTTGCTTTAAACCATAGTTACAGGAAATGTTATTGGAGTGAGGAGTGCGTTTTTTTAATAACAGTACAAATTTCTTTTGAAAATTTTAAGGCCTTATTCCAAATGTTTTTAAGAAATGTTTTTTTGGGACACTTTTGAAATATTTAAGAAAATTTTTATGAAAAACTGAGGGAGATAATATGTAGCTGGGTGACCTAGGGATTCATAGCTGGATTCTGGATAGTTTTGGTATGCCAAGATTTAAAAAAGTCACTTAGAGGTATGTCTGGGTTTGAGAAAGTTACACAAAAGTCTGTCTTCTAAGTATAAAATAATGTGTATGCTTTCAAGATTTGTACTAATATTGTTGATATTTGAGTGATGTTTAGTGAACTTTTATTCCAATAATAATTCTCCTAGATAGGGTAATGATTATGAACAGTCTGCCTTAAAATATACTCAGACAAAAAAAATTGACGATATCTCCCTTTTATAATTTTACAAAGTATATAGTTGATTTGGGTTTTTAATTAGTTCGGGAAATTCAAATCAACTTTTTTGACCAAAAAAAATTCAAATTAAGTTCTTGGAAACTGACCCGACCCGACCTAATCCTATGCAGGAAGAGGAATAAAAGACGAAAAGAAAGTACGAGGACTGGTTTTGATATTATCAATCAAGTAAAGGGTATTATAGGAATTTGATTGTCACAGTCCAAGTCTGAACGAAGCTTCCCTGTGCTCTCTCTCTCTCAGCTGCTTCGCTTCTGTTTTCTTTTGACTTAACAGGCGGTCATGAACGATCTCCTGTCTCTGAAATTACAAGTTTTGATCGTTGATTTTGGGTCAATATAAACACGATCTTCGTTCCATTATTGCATTCCGTTTCGCTGCGTTCTGGTAAATCGCTGCCATTGTTTTTGTGGTATGTTTTGAATTCTTTGCTCATACGAGTTCATCTTAATTTGTCTGATGCAATTGTTTATATCTGTTTCTGGGTTTTTCTTATGGAGTAATTAAAGATGTGGGTTTGTTTTGTTTTCCTACAATTTTTTCTGATTCCTGTTTTAATGAATTTTGAAATTTCTGGACCTTTTGCTTTGTGCTAATTTCTTTCACTTTGCAATTTCCAATGAATTTTGGAAGTCTTTTGCTTCTGGGAAAGTGGGATTTTTTCTTTTTTCTTTTCTTTTTGTTTTGGGGGGAGGGGTTCTCAATTTTATGGAAAACAAAGGTAATTGATCATTAAGTGACAAAATTCTGTTTACCTCATAACATGGCCTGTGTCTTAAATGCAATTGAAATTATTGTTAGTTCTTGTCGTTGTCATTTTCAAATTTCTGATTTTTGAGGAATTCCATATTTAATTTTCTACCCATTTATTTTAGTTGATTGCTATGACAAGCCGTTTTTTTGGATTATAATTGTTATCTGATTTCTTTCTGGGTTTTGGTCCTGTATGTACACTACTTTGATTGAAGTAATGGGCTAGTTTTTGTTCCTATAATATTAGAGTTTTGATTTTCAATGTGTTTTAGATTTAGTTTTGATGAACTTGCTTACTCTAGTGAAATAAAAAAAATTTCATTTTCTATTTGCAAATTTTGTTGTTGATTTGCTGTCATGTTGGATTGAGCATTCCTTATGGAAATTTGAGCTACAGAGGTTGGTTCTTCGCAGGGTTGGCACTTTGGTATATTCTGACCTACGTTAACTGATGTATTTCTTTGACTTCTACATTTTGAATTCTAGATCTTCTCCAAAATTAATGTCATATAAGTACTATGATTATTCACTTCTACATTGTTTTGGTATCCTATGAAAATTTGGTGAGTTAACTCAGAACAAGTATATTGTATTTTTGATAGTGTCTTTACAGTCGAACATGTTTGCTCCATTCTGTTTTACATAGGGCTACTAAATTGACAGATGTTATAAAACTACTACTCTTACATGATTTGTTTCACATCCATGGAACACTCCACTCCCTTTATCTTCCTTTTTTTTTTTTTTTATGTAATTCGTAACTGCTTGGGTTTCCTTCTATGCAAGTGAGTATTTATTTCAGATGCAACCGTGTTGTGGTTTATTGGAATTAGTTATCTGAGATATTTTTTTTTATATATATATATTTCAGGTTGTTGGACATCCATGACTGCTAATTTTTTAGAGTTTTCCTTTTTCTTTGTGATAGGTTTGAATTTTTGTGGACTCATTAGAATATTCAGGGTTCGAATTCCACTTGTTGCCTCTCTTCTATTAAGCATCATTAAGGTCTTAAGGGAATATGTTGACTAGGATTATTTTCTGTTGGGTTTTGATTTATGTATTGTACTATTGTTGGAATATAATTTTACAGAAAAATAACTTGTCTCGTGGTACCTTAAGCATTACTGGTTTTTCTGCTTCTGCAAGTATTTATGTGAAGTTCTGCCCTTGTAGGTGTCCTTTATAGAGGACTTGAGCCCAAGGATCAGGCTACAATGCGTGCACCATCACTGCTCGCACAGTGCTTGCCTGGCTTGGCACCCCATGACCGGGGAAGTCACAGCATGTCCACTATTTCTGAGAGAGATATGCATCTCTCTTCCCCAGCTGTGGAGATTCTCCCATCAAAGGTATAACAATTTCTGCATGTTTTGCAGCTTCTAGACCTGAATGCTCATGGGATGTATCACAAAAAATTTTAGATTCCAATAGCTTGACCTGAAGATTTTGATGAGTCAATATGATTTTGGCACCATGAATCCAAATACTTATCATTTTTCTTTGTGCAGATGGCTCATCCCTACAGGTACGCTGGGGAGAATGTAGACTTGCAAGGGCTCAATGTGTTCAAGGTATTTTAACTACTAGCTAAGAGATTTTTTGCTGGTTGGTACATATATCTTGTTTGTAAAAGTAAAATTTACTGGTGGAGGTTCTATGGCAATTGAAAAATAGAATTAACCATATTGCAGCAGCTAGTTGTGTTGTTGATTCATTGTCTTCGTTTATACAAGGCATCCAATCAAAGGTTAAACATCTAATGCCTTGATGTTGAGTATATTGACAGGCTTCAATATTCAGCTATTTTCATTTCTAATGACCATTTAAAAGCGATTTGTGCAGTACAAAGTCCTGATGCAAAGCTCTTTTGGCTCATCCTATTGACTTGGTTCCTCAAAATAAGTGTTATGCTGCCCTGGAATCATAGAGAATAGAGATTTTTCATCTGTAACAAAATTAGGAAGAGTAATCTGAGCATATACATGGCTTGTTGTTTATGTTAAACCTTCATGACTTAATAGGGGGAATTCTAGAGTTTTAATTGGTAACAAGTGTTTTCATGGTCTTGCAGTGTATGAACTGTTAAATATTTTAGATCAGAGCATAATTGAAAAATCACAGCCTCCATTTTGGGCCATGTACCTTTCATAGTCCATATAAAACTATTAAACTTGATCATGCTTATTTCTTCCTTTTGCAGGGAAGAATTAGTGTTGCTGATATAATTAGTTTTGCTGGCTCAGAAATGATATCTTCAAAACCTGATGGTAGGTACATAACTTCCCAGCAGCCTTCAACGAGAAGTTTATGTTTATGTTTTTTTTTTTTTTTTTTTGGCTGTTATCAAATCGTGCATGAACATTGCCCTTGATTGAAGGGCTCCACTGAAACCTTAAGATTGGAATAATTTCATGACTATTTCATTTGATTTGAGTTCTAGAAATTAATCTTGTTTTGGTGCAGGACTACTGAAATCATGGGACAGCTCAATTGATCTTGTTAATGTCCTTAAGCATGAAATTCGTGATGGACAACTGAGCTTTAGAGGCAAAAGGGTACTTGAGGTAATTCAATCTGACCCTAAATGATTTCGAGCTTCAATCCAGTTAATGATTGACAATTGCAGATATGTTGAGTTTTTGTTGCTTCAGGTTTCATGCACATGCATATCCCGAAGTATATCCATGCATGCATGGACACACACATGCATACCCTAACATATAATTTTGCAAGAAATTTAAGAAATGCTTTTTTATTTTAGGTGAAGCAAAAGAATTTCTCTATGTTATGCCTAATTTCTCTCTGTAGACTGTAATTCATTTGTGGTTTTATGGTCTAATTCTTTTTTTGTAATAGTGGCCCAGGGGGCTGGCTCATCTTCTAGATTTATGTTATCACTACACAAGTTCGTCATATATTGGTATCTGTCCATAAATTGCTTCCCTTCTGTTCAATTCTTAGGAAAATGGGATTTGAGGGATGGAAAAAATAAAAGTAAATAAAGCTTGGCCTATATTGTTTCACTTCGAAACCAAAGTGTCTAATATATTAAGGGGAGCTCCTTATTAATTCAACTGGCCTCCATATTATGATTCCAAAATGCATGAAGCGAACTTTAGACACAAAATCCTTCTCTAGGGCAGTTGACTCAAATTTTGAATTGATTCAAATTATGTAAATTGGCTATTTAACCACTTCGTCCAGCCTTATTATCTCACTATATTCTTTTTTGGTAGTTTGAAGTTACCTTTGTCATATACTCTCTCTTCTCTTCTATTGCAGTAGGAGTTGAAATTTATTGTATTCACTATTTGATGATACCACGTTTGAAGTTCAGAATTGATTTTTGTATTTTTGTGATTTGTTCAGCTTAGTTGCAGCTATGGACTTCCAGGAATCTTCGCTTGCCTAAAGGTATATTAATCAAGTCTTGGCTTCTGCAGTGTTCTATTTTAGTTTTGTTTTGGGCCTTATTGATCCAATTACAAAGTATGATGGAGTTATTAGGTTGTCTGTTGTCACTACCATTATAGGTTTGATTTCGACTTTTCCTGATTCTAAGCTGTCCAAGATGGCTTATGCATGTACTTACATGTACCTTACTGAGAGTTCAAACTACCACAGCCAAGTGTTTTTAATGCTGAAAATTATTGTCGCAAATTTTCAGAAGTATAATTAGTGTCCATTTTTTTAAAAGAATTATTTAAGGTTCAGATAGCTTGAACTTTATCCTAAAGCCATTTAAGGTGGCCCCTGCTGTTATTGGGTGCCAACTTTTTGTACAAAAGCCACTTTAAAAATTTTGGGTGCTTATAAAGTCTTGGAGCACTTAAATTGAAGGTATTTTCATTTCTACCTGCTGCACTTGAACAGCGTAGGTGATGACATAGTTGATAGAATGTTCTATATGAATTTATCCCGTATTCTGTAATTTCTAGTGCATTGGATTTTGAATATATTAGAATGTATGTGCTTTTAATGTTTGTTTCAGAAATGTATTCGTAGAAAAAATTGGTTTTTATTATTATTTTATACCAGAAACAATTTTATATAATTGATTCTTGAAAGGGTTAGCAGTTACTGAGATTATACTATTTCAAGTGTACAAATGGTTGAACGAGTTCACTTTAAGTGCAAACACTCAAATACTAGGGGAGGAGATTGCATAGATATAGAGAAGAAAGCCAAAAAGGAAGACGCCCTCGGCATATTGAGCATAATTTTTTTAAGATGAGTTAACTTTTAGTTGTTCTAATTCATCTGTGAAACCCATTACAGGGAGCAGCTACAGTGCACTTTCAAGACCTTAATGCAGAAGCTATAAGATGCACAACTATCCCTAATGTCCTGGCCAATCTTGAGCAGGCTCGGGACAGGCAAAGCCGACAGCCGGAGAGCCCTCTGACTCCATCAAGGCAAACCCTGGCGCCAGCGGTGCATTTCTATGCTGGGGATTGGGAAGAACTTCCCACGGTGTTGTCGGTTGTGAGGAATGATGTGTCTGAAGTGCCAACAGCAATGAGCCTCAGCTTTTCTGAAGAGGATTTTATGGATGGTTGTAGTAGCCAAGATGGCAGCATTGTAGGGCATGAATCTTCCTCGAGGAGAGCAAGGAAGCTCTCAGGAAGCAGGGCATGGGAGAGGGCTAGTGAGGCTGACCAAGGGGAAGGGGGTTATGATGTTATATTGATGACAGAGATTCCAAACTCGTTGACCTCTTTGAAGAAGCTATATGCTCTTATAAAAAAGGTCAGTCTTTTTCTTTCTGTCCCTGTTTTCATTCATGCATTTATGTATTTGTAAGAAACATCTATGCTGTCAAGTTGCCTCCTAATGTTCCGGAAAAGTCAAATTTAAAAGAAAATTTGTAATTAATTTATAATTTGAACGAATATGGAAAAGTTTATGAATATCTAATGGGTTAAAAGGTGGGAATTTATTCAATCTTTCATGGATATTTTCCTAATGTACTCTGATCTAAGAAGTATGGACGCAGACACGTGATATGGATCAATCCAGCACAGCGATTTTAAAAAAATGTAGGACACAATATGGTGGGACATGATAAAATTATGTATTTTATGTATGTTTTTTATAGGGCATATATAGAAATATTTTACTCAAAGATAATAAGAAAATGTAGAATAACATTTTGTAAACTTAAAAACTATATATTCTATAGTTTAAACATCAAATTAGGTATAAAGTCATATTGTTTTTATTTTACAATTGAATTACAAATTATGTTCTTTAATCTTGCAACGTGTTCACATGTGTAAGTGATGGATGCGGGTGTGCAACTGACGGACACGGGTGTCCAACTAACTGACATGCATGTCCCTTTCACATTGGACAAAACTAGGGACTAACCTTATTGCAAGCTTCTTTGTTTTTATTGGACTAGAATAAAATAAGAAATGACTATGTTGCCCCTCTTTATTAAAATATGATATAGTGTTAATATATTAATAGATATAATATATATTAGCATATGTATATATAAACATACATCTATATGTAATAATGATGTTAATATATAATATATATGTATATCATTTTATTATAATATTAATATACACTATATATTAACATATGTATAATTCTAATATTAATATATGAAATCTATGTATTACATTATTATAATGGTAATATACATGAAATATATATTAATGTATGTTATACACAATATAAAATAATATAGGTAAGTTAAGGTAATGGGTATTTTGATCATTACATTTCTTCCCCCCACACACACATTGTCCCCAGACTATCTGTCCCACCTTTTCTTTTGGGATTAAATCCCACATATGTGGGATTAATAGTCTGATCAGGACTATTAGTCCGACCAATTTTTTGCAACTAAATGTGGGATTATATGGGACTATTAGTCCAGTTCGGCTTAGTCCGACTTAGTCCCGCCAAACAAACAAGGCTTAAGTGCCCGAAGTGTGTAATAGATAATAGGCCACGTTTGGACTTGTGTTCAACACATGTCGGGAGAGTGTACAAGTAGTGTCGTGTCTGACAAGGTGTCTGACATGGACATGGCACCTTCTTAGAAGTGTCCATGCGTTTTAGACTCTGATAATTGATAACTACTTTTAAACTAACAGGTCGGTTGAGAGCAGAATGCTGAAAATTTGTTGAATCCTGATTAAACTGTGACATATATGTGGTGAACAAGTAAACACTTTAGGTCAACCATCCAAACCCAGAAATGCATCTCCCTTGACTTTCTATAACTATGTTGATGTTGATTTTGGATGTATGTATGTTACATTTGATAATTTTTTACGAAATGAAAGTTTTTCAAATTACTACTTTTGCTAATGCTTGGTAAGTTGTTAGTCTGGAATCCTGAGAAGGCCATTAGGCCATTAACTGTGTTTGGGATTTTTATCTTTTCTACCTACCTCATCTACATATAGGACTGTCTGTAAATGTTATTTTATTCTTCAGTTTTTTGCTGCAACATATTTTTATTTGAGTTTTATATCTTGCATATTCTTGTTCCTGTTAATGATTGTTTTCTCTGTTTCGGCTCACCAGTGCTTGAGGCCTCCCTATGGAATATTAATCTTGGCTACCAAAAAGAATTATGTTGGCTTCAACAGTGCAGCACGGCACCTGAGAAGTCTGGTGGATGAGGAAGGCATTTTTGGCGCCCATTTAGTCAAAGAGACGACTGATAGAGAGATTTGGAAGTTCTTTCTCAAATGAAAAAGTTATTAAAAGTCACAGAAACCAGTAAATCGTCTAAGGTTTAGGTTTTGTTTATTCAGTGTTAGCCCTCTTTGTACAATTTACATTACTAGCATTTCATTAATTTTTTTTTTCAGTTAGTAATAACAGCTCAGAATTGAAAAAAGAAGCTGGTGGGTTCTTATTTTGTTGCTGCCTTGTGTAAATCTTCCTTCTCTCTCTTTTTATTTTTATTTTTTATTTTCCCGTGTATATCAAAAGATTGCTGAATCTATATTTCCTGCATTAGTGCATTCAAAATTTTCTGTCTGAATTTCTACATAATATTCCTGGGGTTCGGTGCACGTGGGCTTGCTGTGAAGGCCAATTCCTTGCAAGTTCTAATCCGGACCAGGCTTTGAAATTTTCTCCTTTGTTGATGCTTGTACTCATCCAATTCTAAGTTCGAGAACGAACAAAATAAGGGTTGAGAAGGGGGAGTTAGCAAAGTTAGATAAGATTGGAATGTGCAAAGGAACATGAAGATCAGCTAATGCTCCCAGGTTATGCACAGGAGCCACCAAGGGCTATATCTAAATTGATTCGTTTATGTCGATAAGTTCCAATTGCATCACAGGAATTAGAAAACAAATTCGAAAGATTTTGTTTTCTCTCTTCTGATGTTAAAAAGTTATATGATAAAAAGTTAAACTATGTTATATGATAGCACCAAAATTTTCAGCAAAATTACATGATAGCACCAAAAGTTAAACTACGAGATGACCCCTATAATAAAAGGTTCTATGATAGCACCAAAATTTTCAGCTTCTGCGATTCTATACATGTTTCGTTGTTTATGGGTGAGGGAAGTAGAGCTAGTTTACTTGGCAGGCTTGTGGTTTTTTTTTTTCCTCCCCCATGTATAAACATGGAATTGTTCTGTGCATGATTGTATGTGTCTACTTGAGCCCTAAGTAATTCAATCTGCAGTGAGTTGAAATCAGCTGTAAGCATTCATCTTTGTCACTTCTTGATTATAGTGAAATAGGGTACACCAGTGCTTAATTCAGTTTTCTAAAACTATGTTGCATGGACTCAAATACGGGTGTGAGTATATGCATAAGCGTTAAATTCATTTAATCCCATATTGAAGGACAATAGGGAACGGCAACATATACATATTTTGTGGATTGTTCTTGGGCTACTATAAAAAAATAAATACATATTTTTTTTAATATATTTAGTTTATTTTATAGGATAAAATAGCATTTACAATGTGCTACAAAACCTTTCATCCATAATATACGAGTTATATATATATTTATAAGAAAAATCAAATTACTAAATGCTTTTTTTTATAATAAATATATAACAATACATATGAGAGTCATATCTACACCATTATCGAAGAGGTAGTCCGGTTAACATGGTTGTAGAATACAATGCAGGTAATTTGCCTCTCTTGGTTTTCAATCATATAATTATACCTAATTACAAATCTTGGTTTTCTAATTCTGTAGAAGACGGTGGAAGTATTTACCTTTGCCATGTTTAACATTTTAGCTGGGTTTTGTTGTATCATTCCAACACCTATTATTTGTAATAAATAATGAGTAGAGTGAAAACTTCAAAATTCATTTAGGCCATGTTTATTGTTGAGATCTTAAATTTATGAAGGAAATGAAAAACAAGAAAAGATGGATAAGAAAATGAAGTGAAATAGGCTAAATCTTTTTATTTTATTTTATTTTATTAGTATAGAAAAATATGGAGTAAAGGAATAGAAATTTGTCAAAAAAATCTGTTTTTTTTTTTTTGTTATTTATGTAATGAATATGTATAAATAAGTTAATTTTTCTCTCTCTTAAAAATTTAAAATTCAGATGTACATAGTGTTTGTGTCATATAAAATAAGGATGGGCTAGTCCTGTTTTGGGATAATATTATCCTTTCAAACTCTCTTTTTAAAGATAGATGTTGGAGTTAGTTACTCATATTCATGATATTAAGTCTGAGAAATAATGAGACTCATGGGCAAACAAAGCATAGCGTGAGAAATGTGAGCGTATTGAGAGGAACGGAGTAGAAAACTAGTGAGCATACCATTGGTGAGTCATTTTAAATTTTCCGAAGATAAAAGAAGAATTTAAAGATATGTCAAATGTTCAGTACGAGATTTCATCATAAATCATCATAATTGCTGTTTGAAAACCCAAAAAATTCTATTTTCAAAACTAAAAATCTCAGTTTTAAATTTGTGTATATATGCTCTACAGTTGTCACTTGGCGAACCTTCATATCGTAAACAATAATTTTGTGGTAAACAATCATACACTTTTAATAAGTAAAAGCTGACTTAAACGACACAAAATTGGTAAAAGCCAATTTTTCAAAAGTAAACTTCCAACACAAGCCAAGATGTGGTTAAAGAACCACAATCTTCTTATGGCCCTTTATTAAGTCGGGAAACTCTGTCGTGACATCACTTCCAGATTAGCTCGAACTACATTCAACCATATTATAACATTGTTGAGATACATAAGCAGTCTAAATTAACTTCTCAAACCCGATTACCATTTCCTTGAGAAGTGAGAAAGATTTTCTTAAACAAGTTAAAATACATTTCATACAAGCTGTCATCCCAATCTATGTTGACCTAATTATTGCATTGTTAAGATAGGTAGCAATTCGAGTTCCCTTCTCAAGCTTGATCAAATTACTATTACTAAGCCCGGTCACCATTTTCCCAGCTTGATCTATTAAAATCAGCATTTTGAAAAGCGAACTCATTTTAAAAAACAATTCAAAGCAGCCTAAATTTGAACAGATTACTGCACTGTCAACATGCGTAAGTAGTCTAAACACTTTTTAGTATTTGCAAAACTCATCAAAAGCACAAATTTAGTTTTCCAGTGAATTCTTAGTGGAGTTGAGTTCAAAAAACTTTTCAAAACCTCTCAAGCTAGCGGAGTGATTCCAATCAAAACCTTTTCAAAGTAGTCGAAGATGATCACTTTGAACCAGACATAATTACGTTTGACTTGATTACCACAACGGATACGTAGCTATTACGGGATAATATTCCTGTGCCAGACCAAAATAAAGCATTCATCAATAGCATAACTTTTATGCAACCTACATAAATGCATACCCTATACTTGTACATAAACACATCATACAAATATATTAAACTGTTATAGCATAAGCTGACGCTATACAGCCATACACAACTGACATGGTGCATTCATACAAATAAAATGATGATGATTATTTGGACACTATCATATGTTATATATATTATATTTTATATTATATGTATAGTATATTATACAATGCGTATAATACACAAAAGCTTATTATAATATTATAAGAGCAGAAAGTCTCACCTATTTCCGCTCTTTTCCTTTTTAATTACTTTTCTTTCCCATCTTATTCGTGTAGGCTACTTAGATGTCCACTAACTTAATTCTTTTGCCACATGTCATATTGCATGTGAAGAATGCTGTTGACACCTCAATGGAGGCAAGCTTTTTTTTTTTTTTAAACTCTCATTCCTGAGTCAAACCGACCCCCTCACCATTTTATTCAAAGTGTTACCTTTGAAATTTAATTAATCTCCTCATAATATATTCATTGTAATATTTTACTACCTATAAAACCACTACAGGTCTAATGATGAATAATTTTAACACCCCGCACATAACTCCACTGAAATTGTCAGGATTGATTTGTTGGAAATATTTTCAAAATATATATTGTGATTTATATGTTCTTAAAGTGGTTGTTTTTTTGGTCCAATAAAGTTTAGGGAAAGGGGAGACTACCCCATTCTAAGGTCAGGACACGCCACCAGCCTTAATAAGGGCTTATAGTGGTGTTTACAGATTGCCTATTAAGAGAGATTGCTGGCAGCGAGAGTCGAACCTGAATATTGTATGCAAATTGCTCAATTCTTATCAACTCAACCAACCCTCGTTGACGGGTGTTTTTGTATAAAGCTTTTAGATCTTGGAGAGAAGTGATCTACACTGTGAAGTGTTAAATGTGTGATCGGTAGGCCACATTTAAATGTGCAAGCGACGATTAGAATATTTGAAATCTAATAGACACACCTGTTATGCATCAATTCGATCCTCTCTCTAAAGCTTTATATTATCTTCACATTTTTCTCTACTGCAACATGTTATCTGCAAAATCATATTTTTAGTTTCTCAGTAGACTTGTAAAATCTGAAAGTATTTTGTTCTAATTTTGTTTGTGCAAAACGTAATTAGATTACAGATTATTCTATGCTTCATTTTATCCCTAAAACCAATTCATTATTAACTCAATGTACACCAGATTCATAAAATTAATGGGAGCGAATATCGTCTTAAAAAAAAGATAGATCATGGTGCCTTTGAAGCAAATACTCATCGTCTTCTTATTTCACCAGCCTTTATAAGGGCTTACAGTGGTACTTGTAGATTGCCTACCAAGAGAGACTGCTGGCAGCGACAGTCGAACCTGATTATTGTAACCAAAGTGTTTGACTCTTACCAACTCAACCAACCCTCGTTGATGGGTGTTTTTGTATAAAGCTTTTAGATCTTAGAGAGAAGTGATCTACACTGTGAAGTGTTATATGTGTGATCAGTAGGCCACATTTAAATGTGCAAGCGATGATTAGAATATTTGAAATCTAATAGACACACTTGTTATGCATCAATTCGACCCTCTCTCTACAGCTTTATATTATCTTCACATTTTTCTCTGCTGCAACATGTTATTTGCAAAATCATATTTTTAGTTTCTCAGTAGACTTGTAAAATGTAGTTAGATTACATATTGTAATATGCTTCATTTTATCCCTAAAAACAATTCGTTATTAATTCAATGTACACCATATTCATAAAATTGATGGGAGCGAATATCTTTTTAAAAAAAACGATAAATCATGGTGCCTTTGAAGCAAATACTCATCGTCTTCTTATTCTACTCAATTTTTGCACCAACATCCTTGAGACGATATTTCCATGGCTTCACCTACAAGAATCTTCTAATGGTTTGATGAAGCAAATTTTAAAGAAGAATGATCAATATGAGATTTTGTTTTCAAAGTGGTCAAGCTACATTCTCGATTCACATTGGTTTACAATTTCTTCTCGAAAAGAGTAACGTTATACAAACAAAAAATTTATACAGAATTTTCTTATAGAATGATTTGTCTTAATGAGAGCTTATCACTTTCAAACAAAATACCCATCGAAATGACTTTTAATTAAAAAATTACCACTACCACATCATTTTGGTGAGTGTTTCTGTATGAATTTTTTACAACAACATTTTTCTTACGGAAATGAAGGAAATAAAAGCCGCCATATATTAATTGGATAGTCAATCTTAACACATGGCTTGTGGCATAGTTCCTTTGTGGTTGTTTTCTACGCGTACTCGGTGTTTTCTTTGATGTTTTGGGACTCAAATATTTTAGAGCAATCGATATTCTAGTTGCATCTATTTTAGGTTGCATGGCATTTGTTTTAGAGTTAATCATAAAACTACCCATTGAACTATGACCTAATATAACTAAACTCCCTTAATTACTAAAACGTAATATATTGACCTCTTAAACTATTAATTTGTATCAATCAACACCTTTTTTAGAAGTGCATTAGCAATCTGTTACAAAAATATATGAAAAATTATCATGTTATACATATCTATAAAAAAATGATTTTATACCTAAATTGATCTTCTGTTTTTTTTTTTTGTAATAATTATTTAATAACTAAAATGCCCATTAAATTGCCCCATTATTTACATGTCATTCCAAGGTGCATTTCATTCACGAGACAATTATTATAGTAAGAGGATATCAATTCAGGTGTAAAATTTTGTGAATATATACAAGTCATATGACAATTTTTTTTTATCTATTTTTCAAATGGGTTTTTGTTATTTTTTTTTTTTTTTTGAAAAGCCAAAGAGAATATATTGATAAAACACCACCATACAAGGACTCTACAAGTTAGAGCATGACTTTACAAAAATCCTACAAGTATAATAAGCCAAGGCTGAACAGGGATCAACTAATACAAGAAACAAAGACAAAACCTACTTCAACAAGGAAGGATCCAAAGGTTTAACATCTTCTATTGAATGAAAAGAGTTGTAACAATGAAGACTCCCTTCCTTTAGATTTGCTTGGAGCCAACACAGAATCTCCAGCTTAATATATTCCACCAAACTTTCCCAGATGACGGGCTTATTATTGAAGAAGGCTTCATTTCTTACTAGCCATAAGATCCAAACTGTGTTGCTAATAGAAGAAATTGATTTATACAAATTGATAGTTTAGGGGGTTAATATGTCATATTTTAAAGTTTAAGTGAGTTTTATAATACTGAGTCATAGTTCATAGGTGATTTTTGTACCCTTTATTTTGTTATTATAACCTTTGAGAACTTCATTTCTGGAGTTATGGAACATGTAAATTTATATTTATATGTGAGCAAGCTATGAAATGAAATTTAGCATCTTAAGCATATTTAAAGATGTTGTAATTGGTGGAAGGTTTCCAATAAACTTACTAAATTAATTCCTAGTACTAGTTATAATTGGATAAATGCTACAATAATTGGTCGTTTGATGTGTGTTATGACATGTGCATCACCTGATATTGCTTATATAGTTTTTTTTTTTTTTTGAACAGCAAAACAGAAAAATTATATTGAATGAGGGAAAATTACAAGAGTGGTAGAATTCTACAAGCCAAGGACTTTACAGAAATTTCAACCCACAATTAGAAGTTGATGGGGATTCAACCAACACTCTAAAAGAAAAAGAGAAAAATAATAATAATAATAATAATAATTAGAGCAGGGAAGGATTAAGAGATTTGATACCCTCTATAGAGTGAAAAAAGCTATCAGATATGAGGCTCCCCATCCTTGACTTAGCTTGGATCCAAAGCAAGGATTGAATTTTGATTGAGTCCACAATATCTTCCCAAATCACCTAATTGTTCTTGAAGATAGCATTGTTCCTTGCAATCCATATATTCCACAATGTAGCTGCAAATAGTGCTTTCCAAATGAGTCTCCCCAGATTTTTATTTTTGTAGTGATGCCACCAGATGAAGAAATCCCATATAGAACCAGGACATACCCATATAACCCCCCACCAATTCAAAATTTTGCTCCAAACTAGCCATGCAATTCTACAATACAGCAAAAGATGATCTGAGGTTTCAATTTCCTCATTACACAGACCACACAAGACACTATCTTGACTTTGTAGAATATTTGTTTTTGAAAGGAAATCTCTGGTTTTGATCCTTCTTTGGGTAGCCAACCAACAAAATAATTGAGCTTTCAATGGAATCCAATTGTTTCATATTAAGGCCAACTGAGAATTATTTGCCGCATTAGGGTCTTCATTCTCAACCAGAGAGCAAAAAGAATTTATTGAGAATAGGCTGTCTGAATTTGTATCCCATTTAAATGAATCAGACCTCCCATCATTTGAAGGCACCTAGTCAATTAAGGTTTTTAGCTCATTGAGAGACTCCTCCCATGAGAGTAAGTTTCTTCTGAAACTGAATTCCCAAATGCCAGAGGACCGCTTTATATCTGCCACTTTTGCCAATTTTTGCTCAGACAACATGAAGAGCCGAGCAAAATTGTGCATTAGAAGAGATAAGTTAGCCCAAGGCTCTAACCAAAAGTTAGTATCAGCTCTATTGCCTATAACCACTTTAAGGTTACCTAGCAGTATTTTTTTGAAGGCTTTCTGATCCTCCATTAATAGTAAGATGTCCTTCACCATGGTTGAGAAGTGATCTCCTGCCTCTCTAGGCATTGTCCAACTTGAGCCATTCCAATCATATTTAGAACAAAGCACCTTTCTCCACATTGCATTCTTGTCTCTAGCAAATTTCCACTACCATTTTGCCAATAAGGCCATATTCATTACCTTGATTGAAATGAGCCCTAAATCTCTTTTCTTCTTACTAAGAGTTACCTTGCTCCATTTGACACAATTTATTCCTTTCTTAGGTCCCTAGTTCCCCCATAAGCATTTTCTCTGTATTTTTTCAATTTCATTGTAGAACTTCACTGGAGCTCTGTACATTGACAAGTAGTATATGTGGAGATTTGCCAAGGTAGATTTCAACAATGTAAGTCTCCCACCCATTGACAAGTAGTTCCTCTTCCACAAAGCTAATCTGGATTTAATTTTCTCCAAAACATCCTTCCAACTACTGATTCTTCTAGGATTTGCCCCTATTTTTAGTCTAAGGTAATTGATTGGAAAGGCTTGCTTCTTGCATTTGATTATTCCCAGCACATTAGAGAGAAAAGCCTCACTAACACCCACACCATTGATAACAGATTTGTGAAAATTTATTTTTAATCCAGAGAGAAGTTCAAAGCATCTTAATCCCTCTTAAGGTTTCTAATTTCTTCCAGATTTGTTGAACAGAACAATAATGTATCATCTGCAAATTGTAAATGTGATATGTCCAAACCTTGTTGCCCTATGGCCCACCCCTGAATCAACCCTAAAGCTCTTGCCCTTGACAGAAGCACATTGAGACCTGCCACCACAATATTAAACAGAAATGGAGATAGAGGATCTCCTTGCCTTAGACCCTTATACATTCTAAAGCCCTTTGTAGGAGCTCCATTCACTAAAACTGAGACCCATGCTGAAGATATACATTCATTAATCCATTTGCACCATCTATCTCTAAATCCTATTTTGGACATCATTTGCAGAAGGAAGCCCCAGTTAACTGAGTTAAATGCTTTTCCAAAATCCACTTTAATGAGAATTCCACTCTTCTTATTCCTCCTCCAATCATCAATCAGCTCATTAGCTATTAATACCCCATCCAATATTTGCCTTCCTTTGACAAAGGTTGTCTGGTGTGCACTGATTAATTCCTTCATTACATTTCTCAATCTAATGGATAAAGTTTTTGAAAGGATCTTATACATGGAAGAGATCAAGGAAATTGGTTTATAATCTGCTAAAGATTAAGGACAATTTGATTTAGGAACCAAAGCAATAAATGAGGAATTGATACCTTTAGGTAGTCTCCCATTGTTGTAGAATTCCTCCATGAATTTAAGGATATCAACCTTAGAAAGATCCCAGAATTTTTGCCAAAAGCTGAGGTTAAACCCATCAGGACCTGGGGCTTTGCTTCCATTGCAGCTTACTAGTGCATCCTTGACCTCCTTTTCCTTAAAAGTAGCTTCAAGAGTTAATTTGGACTCCTGATTGAGTTTGAGAATAACCTTTCCAGTTAGCAATGGCCGATCTTCATTGAATTCTTTAAAGACATTTGCAAAATGAGAAAAAACCTTCTCTCTAATCAGGACTGAATTGGAGATGATTGAACCCTTATCCATCAGCTGACCAATGAAGTTCTTCCTGAATCTTGCATTCATGGCTGCATGGAAATATTTAGAATTTTTGTCTCCATGCTTCAGCCACAACTGCCTTGACTTTTGTCTACAAATTGCTTCTTCTCTTAATAATTACTTCCATAACATTATTTTTAGAGTTCTTTTCCTTTGGCTCTACTCTTTAGATAAATCAAAAGCTTCTCTCATAATATCCAGCTTATGAAGTTCTGATTCCAGTAACCTTGATTTGTTGTCTCAGATGACAAGTTTGGTTTTATGCCATTCTTTAATTCTCTGTTTAAGAGTCTGTTGCTTTCCCATAAGAACCTGGGCTGCCCAACCTTCTGGTTTGAGACTACACCATACTTCATTCACTAGTTTGTTGAAGTATTTCATATTAAACCAAGCTTCAAAAACCTTAAAGGGCTTAGGGCCCCAATCTTGGGTTTCTTCTGTGAGAAGAATAGGGCAATGATCAAAGAGCATTCTTTAAAGCCCCCATTGGGAGCAATTGAACTTATTGAGCCATTCAGTATCCATGAGAAACTTGTCTAGCCTCGACTATACCTCCTCTTGTCGCAAATTTGACCCAGTATACTTCCTACCAACCATGGGGATGTCCAAGAGTCTAGCCTGTCTTGTGAAGTTGATGAAGCTTTTCATTCCTTTAGTAACTCTTTTGCATGTTGGCCTCTCTCCAACTTTGATAATTTCATTAAAATCTCCACCTGCGCACCAGGGTATATACCAAGTATCCCTAAGATGTAAAATTTTTTTCCATAAGGCTGCTCTTTCATCATCATTGTTTGGAGCATAAATATTTAGGATGGCACATCTAAAACCGATAGAGATTGACCCCACCATGAAGATGAAATGATTGTCCTTCAATTGGAATTCCAAATTAAAAAAATCACCCTCCTAGATATTTAGTAGCCCTCCTGATAAGCCAATTGCTTCCACATCTATCTAATTGGATGGCTTCCTTCCCCAGATTGAGATTATCATCTTCTCCTCACATTCCTTCCATTTTGTTTCCTAGAGAAGAATCATCTTAACTTTCCTTCCTATTACTAATTTTTTAACCATCCTTTTCTTCTGATCCTTACACAGACCTCTAACATTCCAAGGGAGCATATTGATTGAGACAAGAAGACAAACACCTTAGATTCTCTGTAGCAGCCTAGCTGATCAGAGATCCAATCCACCTCCCATTTTCTATTGCTTCTCACAATCTGCCCATTCCAGTTGAAAATCTGTTTTCTTATTTCAGACTCCTTATCCTTGAAGTTAATTCCCAAACTCTTCCCCACTTGGATCATTTTAAAAGCTTCATTGTTACATATGTCCTCCATGTTCTTAAGAATTTGAGCATTTCGGTTCCTGAAATCCCCCAAAGACAAGGAAGATATGATAGATGCCCCTCTAGTCTTCTGCTGAGATTTAGTCTTCTTGGGCAAAGACTTAATAGGCTTTGGCTTTAATCCAACCTCAGCAAGTAGCTTTTTCTTTGATGGCTTCTTGAACTTGCAGATCTTCGTAAAGGAGACATTATTGACTTCCTGGTAATTAGGAATCGTAGAAGTTGAGATGCTTCCAAATGGGTCTCTGGCTAAAGTTAACTCGCCTGTCTTGATTGGGCTTTTAGCCATTATGCCAACCCCTCTAGAATTGTTTGAGTTAGAGGATCCGGGTGAATTTAAGATGCTATTCATTGCTTCCTCTCCTGCCATAACATCTCTTAAGCCTTGATTCTCCTCGTAAATAGCCTTGACCTTTAAGGGATCTTTCAAAGCTGTGTCACCTCCAACCACTTTTTTATTGTGCAAATGAGAGTTTCCATAATCCTCAGCTCCTTGCACTGATTGTGTCTTGTCACTAGCCATGTCACATGCTTTGTCATCAAGAGAGTCTTCTACTTGGCTAGCATTTTCCAAGTCTTCATTTTCTTTAATTACTGACAACAGAGGTTGAGCTTTTACTGCCCCTTTTATGCACTTTTCCAGTTCTACAGCTAGGGGATTGGAAGTAGATAAGGGTCCTTCATTTATCCGCTCTGAGTATTCTTCCGACATATCCATAAGATAAGGATCAGAGTCACTTGTAGCATTCGTAGTAGCAAAGTCTCTCTGAAACCCCTCATCTTTTACTCTGATCTTGTACAAGAACTTTCCAACTTGCAAATTGCAGAGATCTTGGATTCGATCATCCTCCTTAGTTTCAAGTAGGATTCTTCCGTGTTCAAGACCTTGCTTTGTCATAGTTTTTTCATCTACAGCAATGACTTTTCCCCAGATAGCGCCTATTTTTCGAAAAGTGTTTTCATTCCAAGCATGGAGTGGAACTCCCTCAATTGTGACCCAAATTCTTCTATATGAATTGAACTCTTTATATGACCAATTGTATATAACTGAAAACCAATTTTCAAGCCAAGGTCAGCACTTCCCATCATCAAATCCTTTTCTTCTTTGTCTTAGAATATTAGCAGAACCTTTAATCCTCCCAAAGGCCTTACCCTGACTAGATTGACTCCATCCCTTCTCATTTCATCTTCAGCTATGTTAACGAGATAGTATTCCTTAGCCAAAGCTATTGCACAGTTTTGGAGCCATTCCTCATTTGTCTCCTCTGCTTTTACCAACCTTGTAATATGAGAGTTGCCATTTAAATGATGACTATGATTTCTGTTTGATCTGAGAGCCTCTTTGTAGGTTCGACCATCGTAGAGTGAGATGGACGAAATCTTCTGGGTCATTGCTGTAATTTGCACTTTGTTTTCTGATAATCTCTGTTCAACTTCCTTTCCTTTGTCAAGTTGGAAGGCAGCTTTCTTAACTATCAGTTTTTTCTTCAACAACCATATTCCATTATGAGTGTTGATGGAATATTGTAAATGGAATTTTGAAATATTTAAAAGGAACAATGGACTATAGTTTATATTACAATACGAATCCTCTAGTTTTGGAGGGATACCAGTTGGGTAACTGAGCAAGATGATGATACATAACCAGTGATAATATTTGTTCTTGGTGGAGGAATAATCTCCTGGGTTCCAAGAACCAAACTTTGATTACATTTTAAGAATTCCTCAACAATGCCTTCCTTGCGTAATTTTTTGTGCCATTTTAGTGACACTTTGAAAACACTTTGTCGCTAATGTATTTTTATTTATTTTTTGATATCATGTCTGTGTATT
>CM065387.1:33652500-33657500 GCA_033060915.1 Euryodendron excelsum
CTGCCTGATGTATCCACACACTTGTCGATGTAGCAAAGTCCATTCTTCATCAGATTTATTATCTGGCTTCTCAGTAGCAAACACCGGTAAATGAAACTGCTTCACATAAAGAAGGTCTTCCATTTTTTCTTTCCAAGTGTGATAATTAGAGCCATTCAAAGTGACCATTCTGCTCAAGTTAGCTTCCATCATTCAACACAAGATATTCAATAACAAGAACCTAGCTCTGATACCACTTTGATGGGAGAATGCACCTAAACAAATTTGGACAACCCAAAACCACCACAAATCTGTAAATAGAAATTATGTCTCTCCCTCTTTGTGTGAATCTGTTAGGAAGCAATAAAATAGAGCACCAAAAATATTCTAACAAGTTAAAGAACACAAGTAATTTAATGTGGAAAACCTCCCCGGTGTAGGGAGTAAAAACCACAGGACCAAAGTCCTCCCAAATCTCCACTATCAACAAAGTAATGGGCACACACAAATGTTCTCTCTAGTCAATACTAGAGGTATACAATCAAAAAGAAAACTCAAGAAATGACTTTTTTGGAAATCAAAGAATAAATCGGAGAAATCTCACCCAAAAACAGAGGGACTGTTCACAAACTCAAAACCCGCTGCAGAGTGCTTCAAATCCGATTTTCACTGTTCAGATTTTAGAGCCTCGAGTCCTGAACATGCCTGCAAAATTTCAGCTCAATCGGACCACAAACAGTCGACCATCAGAGTCGTTTTCAAAACTGGACAATGCCTCTTCCTCTCTGTTTCTGCTGCAGAATTTTTCTGCGCCTCTCACACCCTAATCTGTTTGTATCTCTCCCGATTGTATTCAAAAACCTTCAAAAATTGGGTTTCTCTCCATGTGAGCTTGACAAACTCACATGGGCTCCACCTAAACTTTGGGCCATCCCCACATAGGAGGGAAACCCAACCCAACACGAGTTGGGTTCCGTATTTCTCTCTTTCATCATCTCTGGTGCGAGGATCCAATGGTAGAGACCAGTGGTGAGGTGGCGGTGGTGGTGGCGCTGCCTGAAGATGTGTTGACGGAAATTCTGACGAGTCTGACGGTGAAATCCATGCTTCGATCCAGGTCAGTTTGCAAAAACTGGTGTTCTTTGATTCAAAGCCCTCGTTTCGTTGCCTTGCACCACAATCGGGCCAAAAGCAATAACTGCAATGATTCTATTCTCGTTGTGCGATCCGTCCGGACTGAAGATCGACCGGAAAACCAAAAATATTATCATGAATTCGATAGTAAAATTGTCGTATCCTTCCTCTCTAATGAAACCCCAAAAAGCCCACTTATAGATATAGATATAGATGTACCGTCTCCCTCATCATAGTTGTTTGCTTACTCACATTATGTTAATCTGCGTGTCTTTGGTCCTTGCAATGGCATAGTTTGTATAACTGATACTGGGGACATTGTCTTATGCAACCCTGCAACTAGAGAATTCAAGACACTCCCTCTTCCTCCCTTCTCCAACCCTGGAGATATGCTCTCTGATTGCATGACTATGGGGTTTGGCTCTGATCCCGTTGCTAATGACTATAAGGTGGTTAGGATCATGAAAGTCTACGAGGACGATCCCAAAAGGAATTATAATCGTGGTTCTTTGAAGGTTGAGATATACCACCTAAGTACTGATTCTTGGAGAGAACTCGATGCCATAGTGGCAATCTCTGTGTATTACCAACCTTGTTTCGAGATGTTATTTAATGGAGCCTTTCACTGGTATGGACAAAATTGCACCAATCATGGACTTAGGAGTGTTGATTATTTTGAGACAATTCTTTCGTTTGATATCAACGGTGAGGCATTCCGTCTGATTCAGTTTCCTGATATTTGCTTATATCTAGATGGAAATCACAGGAGTCTTTCAGTGTTGGAAGGATCACTTGCCCTTATTCTGTATGGTCCTTCAGAGGTGGAGTTATACTTCGACATTTGGGTGATGAATGACTATGGGGTTAAGGAGTCTTGGGCTAAACAATTCAGTATTGGACCCCTTCTAGGAATCAATTTGCCATTGGCATTTTGGAAGGATGACAGTTACTCCTAGAAAGCAGTAGTGGACAGCTGGTGTCGTGCTACCTTCAAACACAGAACATTAAGGAATTTCAAGTTCATGGAGTTCCATGAATATTACGGGCTCTTCTATGTACAGAAAGCGTAATTTCAATCAAGAGATGCAATCAGCTTGCCAGATGGGATAATTCTCTAATATAACTCCATATCCTTTTCTCTTTCTCTGAACTTTTCTCAGAGGTGTTTCATGGTGGACAACCTGTTCTCTCTACGTGCCTTATTTTCATGTGTGTTTAGTGCTTTATTGGAAGAAGTACTAAGTGATACCAATCTCTTTTTTTTTTTTTTTTCCCCTTGTTTCCGTGTATTTTTGGGTGATTCCAATAAATTTTTGCGAGTTCTTTTTGGCAGCCTATTGCTTGAATGCAGTGAAAGAGAGGCAATTTATTCAGGTGTGCCACTCCATGAATAGTAGGGAAAAGCTCACAAAATTTCCGTGGTGTGGAGGAGGGATAACTATTTTTGTTTTCCGTTGCATATGTATTTCAGTTCGCTTCATATGTGTATTTGTATTTTACTTATGTTTTATCGGGTAAAAAATTTTATTTGCCTTTGGTTGTTTCTTTTCTTATTTTTTTTTGTTTTTTGTTTTTTCCTAATTTGTGGTCTGCAATCTAAATTGGGTTTTTTCTATGTATTAATTTTTAGTTGATTTGCCATGTAGGTTTTTTTTGTAAACGGTGACAAACTAGTATTTTATGGTTTTTTGGTTCAAGTTGTCTAAATAGGTTTGTCTGGGCTTTGGTTGCTTTGCAGGTTAACATTCTATCCCAGTTTTGTTTTTGTGGTCAGTCTCTCATGGATGGGTCACATCCAAATATTATTTATTGATCACATGCTACTTTTCTGCTGTATTGTCCACCATATCTGAAATTTCACCCAAACTATTAAGTAGCTAAACCACAGCATCAATTGAATAAATCTCTCTCTCAAAGCTTCGAATTAGAAGCATGTCAGTAATTTGTTTCCGATATCTGTTGAGAGGAGAAATTATCTTATTTTGTCATTCACAAACAGCATGAAAGTTAACTCCACTAAGCTTGCATGAATCCAAAAAGCAACAATTATATAAAGAATAAAGGTTTGTCTAGAGGTCCAAATTTTTTTATCCTTATAAGTTACAACCACATATGCTTGTGATCTCCCGTACTTGCATATTTTGTGTGATAAAGTTAAAAAAAAAATTCCAAAGTTGATTGCTTGCTTCTTGTTTTTGTAAAAATATCCCACAAGACGAATTGTGCTTTTTTCCTTGGGACACTACCACTCCCTCTCTTCCGAGAACCGCCTTAGCTCTCTTCTCTAGCTCCGGTGGTGTTTAACCTAGACAACGTCTGCCATAACTTTTCAAAGGGCCATAACTTTTCATCCCCATGGGCGCCAATCAGCTCGAAATCCTCATCGAAAGTGTGACCTCGATGCAACAAGCTCAACAGCTCATGCTCGAGACCTTGCTGTCAATGCAAAAGGGAACTCCTCGCCCTCCAGGCTAGCCCACGGTCCCCTTGGCACCCACTGACTCGAGCAACCTCACAAGCCAATGGAAAGGATCTAAGGTTAACCTAGAGCTTCCTAACAGGAACCCTATGATTTCTCATTTCTCGTTGGTGGCCCTCGACGCTACCTCCACCGTAGCCCCAACCACGGGAATTGCTTTCGCGACAACCCGTGTACCAACTCAGACACCTCGGCCTAAACAACTTGTCACCATGGACCAAGTGAAAGCAAAATTCCAAACTGTCCTCGAACAAGAGCCCTCTAAGCCCGCTACTATACCAGACCTTGACCTCCAGCCACCGTACTCCCTCGAGGCTGCTGATTCTCCATATCCTGCGGGGTACGTCAAGTCGAAGTTCACCCATTTCGATGGATGAAAGGGCAACGCTAGGGAACATATAATCCAGTTCACAGAAATCTTGATATTTAAGACTTCGTCTCCAAAAAACAAATAGTCGAGATTTGCATCGAGGGCATACTCCCCCAATACAAGATGCATGTGATCAACTACAAGTTCGCAGACTTCTACAGCCTCAGCCTCGCTGCTCAAAACCTAAGTGAGACAATTCGAGCATCCTATTATCCTCAAGTTTCCCCTCGGTGACCAATAACCCCCTCATGGAAGTCTCCCTTGAGGTGAGGCCACTCTGCCTATGTCGCCGAGGGACCCTCAAGACGAGACTCCTAGTACAGTAGCAAACAAAAGTATAGCAAAATACCACCTCTCTTTCCCATGTCAATAGAAAAAGAAATAGTGTTGTTAGATGCTTTGGTAGCCAATAAAGTGAGTTCGAACGGTAAATAGTAGCATCTGAAGTGAGTTTGAATGGTGAATAATGGCATTTGAACTGTTAATAGGAGTTCGAAGTGTGCGTCAAACGGTGTCACGCCAAAATCAGGTCCGAAGATCATTCGATAGATTCAGAGAGCATAAAAGCCATCCGAAGAGCGTTAGAAGTCCGTTCGAACTGTTAATTTGGTGTTCGAAGTCCGTCGAAGGCCGTTTGAACAATGCGACAGGGTTTCCTATTATTTTTGCTGCCTATATAAGCTGGGATTGTTGTTATTGTTAGGGGATTGCTAGGATTGACCTTTTTCTAGGGTTTTAGGAGTAAATTAGAGTAGTTTATTCATAGTTTTCTTTCAATTTTCAATTTCTATAATCAAATTACTCAGTCTTTCAATAAATTTACATATAACTTTGCATATCTATAATTATAATGAGTAGCTAGATTTCATCTTGGGATCAATTGTGAAAATTAATTGAAAATCTTGGATGAACAAAGGAGGTAAGATTTTGGGTTTCAAAGTTAAATTTTTCTTTTTTCTTTCCTCTTCTTCTTCGTTCTAGAAACCTTCAAAAACCTGGATGTTTGATTATGTTCGGTGATATTTATACTTAAATCTA
>CM065387.1:33662500-33745000 GCA_033060915.1 Euryodendron excelsum
CGGCCATGCACTTACGGTTAAGTATCACCCTTTTAGGGAGCGATCAATGCTCCTCTCAGCTTTAAGCACCCTTGGCCTCAACTGGAATGAATCGCCTTAAGCCATGCTTGTCTCTGCCTTGAGGGCTATCTCAAGTGGCATACCTTGCTTCAAGGAATGCTTTTCTCAGTCTAAGGCGCCCTTGCCATAAGGCACGCTCGCCTCGGCCTTAGGTGCCTTCACCCTCAAGTGAAATAACTTCCCTCAAGGCATGCTCATCGTAGCCTTGATTGTCCTCGCCCTTAAGTGAAATGACTTTCCTTAAGGCATACTCGCCTCAGCCTTGAGCGCCGTCAATCTCAAGTGAAAGGACTTGCCTTGTGGCATGCTTGCCTTAGCCTTAAGTGCCCTTAGTCTCAAGTAAAATGACTCAGCTCAAGGCATGCTCACCTCAGCCTTGAGCATCCTCACCCTCAAGTGAAATAACTCGCCTCAAGGTATGCTCCTCTCAGCTTAAGTGCCCTTGCTCTTAAGTGGAATGACTCGTTTCACCTTTGAGCCCCTCTTTTTTTTTTTTTTGTTTTGGTACTTTGAAAATAACAAACAATAACCAGAAAAAATAAAAACAAGAGAAACAAGATCCCCAGATAAGTCATCCCCTAGCAATTGAGATGCCAACCATATCTTTTACCAGTAAGGTCCTGACTTGATCAAGAGGTTCTTTAAACACTACCAATTGTTCAAGCTGACTGGCTCCTAGCTTTGCCATTAGGTCAGCACATCTATTTTCATCCCTTAAAATGTGTTTGATCGTATAATCATTTTTCTGTATTAGGTATTTGGAGTCTATCACCATAGCTTTATGAGGAGACTCTTTGTTTATCTCTTGCTTGATTAGCTCCGCAATAGCTTCACAATCAGATTCGATCTCAATCTTTCATGTCCTTTCCATGGGTGATGGTCATGCCACGGTAGATGCCCTATAGTTCAGTTTCTAAACTTGATTCACTTTGCAATCTATCGTAGAACCCTAACACTCATGTTCCTCTTTCATCTCTGATGACACCTCCAAAACCAATTGGTTAATCTTTTTCTCTAAAGCTTACATCAGTGTTCAGCTTCAGTTTGCTTACACTGTCGCCTTCAAGTAAAATGACTCACCTCAAGGCATGCTCGTCTTAACCTTAAGCGCCCTTACTTTCAAGTGGCATGACTTGCCATATATATTTGCTTGCCTCAACCTCGAGCACCCTTGTTATTGAGTGGCATAGCTTAACTACTACATTTGCTCGCCCTCGGGGCTTCAACATGCTTCTCTCGCCTCAACACACTTTGCCTCGACCCCTCCTTAAGGGTCATGGCTCGTAATGGATATCGTTCCTTCTAAATGACAAACTTCTTCACACCTCCCTCATAAGTTCCTTGATATGGGAGAGAGACAAGGGTCATTTATGTTCGTAACATCCTCCATAACTCCAAGGTGGAGTGATGCTCACATACTGAGTGCTCATCATTACTAAGCTCTAATTCCCTCAAGAAAAGTCAGCCCTCAACAAACTCAGATAAAAATAAGGGCTTTACTACTGCCAGCCAGATGACCTACTGGCTTAAGGCGTACACCTTGAGGAAGAGCTAATCCTTTAGTCTTTGACTCTGTTTAGGCACACAGTGTCCTAGCCTCGAGCTATATTACATTCAAGGGGCAATCTCCAATAGCCCTGGGCACATTCGTTCTCCAGCAGAGCACACCCATCTCCATTTGTGATCCCCTTTAACTAGGGTAAGTGCCCGTGCGGGTTTAGCCTTGAGTACTACGTCCCTTCATACGCTCCCCTTCGTGGTCAAAGTCCTCTAAATGCTCCCCTCTGGGTTTGAGGTTTTCCAAATGCTCCCTTCCGAGGTCGAGGTTCTCCAAATGTTTCACTCAGCTAAGCACTCATGTGGGTTTAGCCTTGAGTATCATATATTTTCATATGCTCTCCTCTGAGGTCGAGGTTTTCTAAATACTCCCCTCTGGGGTCGTGGTTCTCCAAATGTTTCACTCGACTAAGCACCTGTGTGAGTTTAGCCTCGAATATCATATATTTTTATATGCTCCCCTCAAGATTCTTCATATGCTCTCCTTTGGGGTTGAGGTTCTCCAATTGCTACCCTTTGGAGGCTGAAACACCTTCAATTGAGTTTTCCTTTAACCTTGGTTAAGCGCCCATATGGGTTTAGCCTCGAGTGTTATGTCTCCACACTCTCCCTTCTAGGGTTGAGATCTGCTCGTGATCTCTTCTGACTCAGCTCAGATATGAAGAGGCTTAGCCTTGAGTTACAGTTCTCAAGGGGTAATCTTTGCCCACCTCTATTATAACTGCCCATGCTCCTTTTAATGGTTGAGCTTTGTCACGATAAGAATATCGTATGTTACCCTACCATCAAGCTCGTGCTTGTGATGGTGCTTTCAACCACAGTTCCTTTAGCAAGCTCCCCTTAACAAGGATTCTTTTAGCCACAAGGTCCCCAGCTCCCTCAGTAAAGGTGCCCTCAACCACGAGACCCTCTCCACTTGAGCTCCTTCGGTAAAAGTGCCCTCAACCGTAAGGCCCTCTCCACTTGAGCTCCCCATTAGTAAGAGTGCCCCCAGCTACAAGGCCCTCTCATCAAAAACTCTGTCAAAAGGGCTCCCTTAGCCAAAGCTCCTTCGTCAAAAGGGCTCCCTCAGCCCGAGCACATTCAGCGAAAAGGTTCACTCGACCAAGAGGTTCCCTCGTCCATAACTCATTCAGTAAAAAGTCTCCATGAGCCAAGGCTCTGAGCCAGGCAACTCCTCTATTTAAAGTCTTTCCAACAAAGGAGGCCCTTAGTTATGAGGCCCCCCCAACAAAAGGATGCCCTCAGCCTTGAGGCCCTTTTAAAGCCAAGCTCTTTCAGCTCTTAACCATAAGGCTCTCCCAATCGAGACCTTCTAATGTACAATTGAAGGAAACAAGCCAAGAGAGTTCCACAAAAAAAAAGTGCAAACTTCATTGATCAAAATAAAAGGGTTACATTGAGACCTACTGTGGCTACAAAAGCATAAATAAAGCTAAGTGTAAAGAATCCCCCTGGGTTGCATGCCCATTTACATCAAAAGCCCTGTCGAGCTCATCACTTAACTTACCCAGCTTGACCTTGAGCTTCTCCACAACAAGTTTGGCCTCGACCGACTTCCCCTCAATGGCCATCAACTGCGACTAAAGGAAGACTTTCTTCAGTTGCCTCGCCATAGCCTAGATATTCTTCTCCAATTAATCAAGCCTTAATTGGGTTAACTTCAAATTCCTCACCATGTGAAGTAATTGCCCAAAATGAGTTTTTAGGGCTTCGCTCAACTTCGTTTGTTTGAGGACACCGAGATAGTCTCCGAATCCTTTTATTACAACTTTAAAAAACAAAGAACTCCTCTGTGCCACATCCATAAAAGTGTCTAGCCTGACCTTGAGTACTCGGAGCAAGCGGCCTTGCACTTCCTTACTCACCCCAGCAAATAGAGCCGCGGGCACAAGAATGACTTCCTCCATTCCTTGCCACAAAGTGACTACCCCTTCCTCGCATTGAACGACCTCAATGCTCTCAGAGGTCTCGACAATAGCAGTCACCTTGACAGTTGAACTCATTCTAGCAACAGTGGGCAAGGCATCAACTCCAGCACTCCCCACCAAGGTTGAGGGCTCCCCTATGATGTGGGAACCTACTCTGCCAAACCCCTAATAGTCCCCTAAGGCTCATAAAACATAATGAATGGGTAGGGCGTAGGTAGCACCATACTAGCCACAGTCGAGGCTACCACGACAGAATCAGGCATCACGACAAGAGAAGGGGCATGGCTCGCTGTAGAACTAGCAACCTCGACCAAAGAAACCATACCCAGAGGAGAAGCGAAGCGGCATAGCTCACTTCAGAGCTAACAACCTCAGTCAAAGATACCATAACCTCTGTAGAAACAGAAGCTTGCACCTCTTCAAAAACCTTAGTGACGTGTAAAGGCCTGTGTCCATCCTCAAGGGTCTTGCCACTCTCGGCAAGTAGCCAAGTACAATCATCATCCTCCTCACCCTCGATCTTCTTGTCATCACCCTCCTCCGAGTTAAATCCTTCAATAGCTGGGGTAAGGGCATTAGGAAGCAAGCCAGGAAAACCTCCAGAAATGGACTCAGATAATCTTGGCCTCGACATCCCTAAAGCCTCCTCTACAACAACGCTATCCTTACCTCGGCCATGAAGAGTACGAGGCAAGATCAAGGCCTCCGGGTCTGTCCACTCAACTCATAGAGCCTTTTGCTTAGCGCCTGCCTTGTCACTAAAAACATCGCCAAGTCGTTGCAAAGGATCAAGAGGTAAAGCCAAACCTCCAACATCAGTACTACAAGGAAACCAAGGATAACTCCAGTAGCAACTCCCTTGGACTCGACTTGCAAGCTGGGCCCAACAGCTTTCGATCATCCAGTTCCCTACATACGACAATGTTACTAACAAATAAAAGGGGAGGAATCAAATTATGAGTAATCAAATTGCGAAATGCTAAGTGTCAACAGTCACCTTTTTCCTCCTTACAATCTCGTCCTTTGCAATCTCCAGGGCTGCTATTCGTTTTTGGCTAGTTGCACCCACAATCTTTCTGACATCTGTGAGACTTTGAAGCACTCACTACTGAAGCATGAGAACCCCCGACATTGCCACCTCCAGTCCCCGCAGGCCTTAGCAACTGCACTCCATTCACCATAAGATCGGGTATCGAGTCTTTTGCATATACAAACACTGCCCTCAGCCCTTAGCAGTCTAAGCCTTTACCTTTGGTAAGCACAACGAATGGTAATCTATTTACACATTTGGAACATTTAACACTGGAGTCCCCCTAGATATAATCACCAAACAAAGCTAAGTTCTTCTTCTAATACCTCTTCAACCCAGAACTGGTCCAACCCCTTCTACTCACACACGAAAGAGTCCTTTCTGAGGCTCCTCGAAGTGCCCAATTTGTATTGGCAAACAAGAAAAGTTCACATACTGCCAAGAGACTTAGAAGCCACACATGTCACGACTTCACCAGGTCAAAACCAAACTGCCTTGCCACCCGATGGGAATTATACACCTCAACGCCATACCTGCCAGTATCAATAAGGGCAGGAAGATAAGATGGAAGCATAATACCAACCAATATTAGCTAATTGTCAGAATATCCCCCAAGCTTACCAATATCAACAACCTGGTCCTCCTCAAAGTATATCGTCAAGTCAAACACGCCACCTAAAGAATCAACATAAAGCCTCGGCATGAATTTGGATTCATCATCTATCACCTCGGCCAAAAGCCTCCTCGGTGAACGGTTGGCCCATCTCTAAGAATGAGACACCTCTACTGTCGCCTTGCCTGCATCAACTCCACCATAACGCTCAAGGTCAGGAGCAGCTGAGGGAAATCTCTCATAGAAGAACATCAATAAAAATGGAGCTGAGATATAGGTGGGACAGTCAAACCTAACTACCTAAAGACTTCATAACACACGACTTCAGCAAGTCAAGGTGATGAAACAATGTTCCAAGAAATAAAGGGGCAAGCGGCAAGGGCCTCCCCCAGGTAAGAACGGTGGCAAGTGGAAGAACCCTACCATTCACCCCATCTTGCGGCGGTCCCTCAAATATATGCCTTGCCAACTAACAGGCAATGAAATCGGCAAGGTGGTGGCGACTCCTCAGAAACAAACCCTCGACCCCCACATGAGGATCATTAGCATCATTCCTTTTCAAATCTTAATACCAGTACGAAATCCAATTGCCAAAAAAGTTATTCGACGACCTCCGCCATCTAGTGTCAACATCATTCCCATCTTTATCATAACGAGACAAAGTCCTATCTTCTTGCCTATCCACCTTTAAAGCATCATATGTGTCTTACTCCAAATCCATCATCTCAAGGTTATCAACCCTTACCTCGCCAAACATGTCGAGGAGCATCAAGCCACAAACATCCTCCAGAGTGGGGCCTACTTGCCCCAATGCACCACGAACGTATGAGAATCTGTACTCCACCAAGATATCATGATAGTAAGCTAGTCGTTATACCTCAGAACAGAGAAGTCCGCGGTGTTTTGAATAGCAAGTCAAGGTTAAACTCATTTAGCACCTTCACAAAAGCCTCATTACTAAGCATCTCGCGAGTCCACACATCCATACCATTGAAAGGATTAACATAACCCTTATACTTACAAAAATTTTGAGGAAAGTAACCTCACTCAAGATAAAACCGGGGCACCGAGCTAAGAGGAATGAACTCCTTGATGCACTTGTAGCCGCAGGAAGGAGCAAAAGTGCTTTGGCCAAAGGAGGGCATCATTCTTTGAATCGAGGAAGTAACTCCCAAAACCTATAACATTCCAAATAAGGTGCTCGATACTAATGGTCAACATACGAATGGCAGCAACACAACAAAGTTGACTTCACCCAACCATGACTTTGCCACAGGACCCACATTCTTGGCACCCAACCTTGGCAGACTTTACAAAACCTCCACCTCAGTGAAAACCCAGCCTCACCACCCCTTGGCCATAACAAACCCTTGGCCCCCTCGCCACAGCGAACTAGCTTCGCCCTTGGGAACGGTTATGACCTCGGCCAAGGGTCATAATCTTGGTAACTAAGACAAAAAAAAAAAAAAAAAAAAAATTAACTTCGACAAGATGGGTACCTCAGTAAAGCTCGATGAAATCCCTCTTACTGACCTCGACCTCGGCAAGATGAAGTTTTAACAAAAACTTGTAGTGAAATACTTGGCCTCGGTGATTGGGTTTCGATGATACCTCGGCAAGATCAATGCCTCGGCAGAAACCAACCTTGACAAAACCTAGATCACGTCAAACTTTGGTCTCACCCCTTTGCTCAAGCCTCTGTCATGTTGATCTTGGCATCGACAAGGCCTTGCTCGCGACCTCGAACCTAGGTCTTGGTCACGTTACGCCTCGCCACAACAATCCCCTGCACCTTAGCGAAACCCAGATCCTCTCGATCTCAACACTTCACGTCTTGGGCACCTTGGTGAAAATTCAAAGCCTCGTCAAAGCCCACACCCATCTCGATAGCAACAAGACCTCGTAGCTATGTCACCTCGACGAAATGAAACCTCCACACTTCGTGTCTTCGATTGGGTCACCCTAGCCAAAACCCCGCTATGATGGAACCCTTTGTCTTGACGAAACCCTCCTATCAATAAAACCCTTCACATCCCCCTCAAAAGCAAGTCTCGACAGGGACAACGTCTCAACAAACCACGAGGAAACTCAGCGTTACCTCGGTTGGTCGAAACCTCAGTGCCTCGCCCTAACAAAACCCAACCTCGGCCCCCTTTGCCATGATGCCTCAGTTTGGGTTTTGGCGCGATGCTTCTATCTAGGTCTAGGTGCTGTGCCTCAGTTTTGAACTCTGCAAGTGCCACCGTGCCTCACTCTCTGTCTCTGAGCAAACCTTGCTCACAGCTTCATCCTTGTGATGTCTCGGCCCTGGCCTCAATAACCTCTTCAAATTTGAGAAAATTCAAGCATTAACTTGAGAAAACAATCAAAAAACACCTAAGGAACCTTTAGAAGAAGAAAAGAAAGTTGAGCGAACTTGGAAATTTTATGAAAGGGCAAATAACAAAGCCCTTATTTATAGTGGCCCAAGGGTCACCTAAAATATGAAGGGTCACCAGCCATCATGATTAGCGCGTATTACGAGCAATTATAAATGCCAAAACATTGCTTCACTACACTATAGGCATTACCTCAGAAAGGATGCAACTATTCCACTTAAAGGGCATGTCAATTACACCAAAATTGGCACGACTGATTAAGTATTCTGAATTACCAGTAAACGGTCTGTACGTGCACCCTTAGTATTAGTGAGGGCACATGCATGAAGGGTATATTGTAAGTGCATGTGTCAAATTCTCCTACGTAACAGGACACATAAGCGCTTAGCTGCTTCCATCTCCATACACTTGGTCCCACGTGATAGCCCGTTGAGGTAACACGTGGACCAAGGCAACCTCACCCATCAAGGATAGTGCAAAGAGTGTCTCTTCGAGCTAAGGCATTAAGATGAACCTCGCCCATATGTGGTCTTGAGGAACTTCCCTCGACGGGACCAAGGGAGTCTCCGCCCGGGGGACCTCACCATGGCCTCGCGCTCGGTACCTCCTGGCATGGCTAGAACCTCTCCGCCGAGCACCTTCTCCTTTGGGCCACCTCTCTATACTTGACCTCAAGGCACTTCCCTTGACGGGACCAAGGGAGTCCCAGACCGAGGGCACCTCGCCTATGACCTCGCACTTGGCACCATCCTAGCAAGGCCATGGAACCTCTCCGCCAAACACCCTCTCCTTTGAGCCATTCCTCCACACTTGGCCATAATTCTCCATAAGTATATCTCTCTCTATCACCTAGGCTAGGAGCAAGACCTAAGGACCCCCTTGAGGTCACCCTCGCGTAGGACTATCAGGAGACAAGTGGATTAGAGGCTAGAATTGAGGGTTCGTCAAGGGGCCTCACCCTCGGAGGGCCTCGCCCCTCGAGAACCTCAACCCTTTTACCGGTCTTAGAGAGAGAGAGAGAGAGAGAGAGAGAGAGAGAGAGAGAGAGATCTACCAAATCACACCATCAGAGCAAGACAACAAAGGCGTTTAATGAAAGCTGACTGCTGACACCTGGTTGAATCCCTGCCATTCTCTGAGGGGATCTCAGCGCAGAGTTGACATTTGAAATGTCGGCCCTAAGGGAACTAGCTATCAAACCTGAACACTTGCAGATCAAGGAGCCAATCCCCGAGGGCCTCCCTCGCCTATATAATGGGGAGACCCCCCCCCCCTTAGTAAAGACACACAAGACACAAGAGAATACAACAAGAATCTTCATAAGTCTCTATATCTCCCTTAGGACATTGTCACTCTTTCTTTTTCTAAGACCGCCTCAGCTCTCTGTTCTCCACCTACGATAATCCTTCGCCTAGACAATGCCTATAGTAACTTCCTAGACTCTCTCCCTCTGCTAGGCTTGACCACTCACCCCTCTACCCTACACACACTTATCCATGTACTCCTTAGAAAAATGTTAAAAAGTATAACCATCCTCTAATACACCAAGTGACCTACTAAAAATATACCATGGCACCTTCTGTCTATTTTGACTATGTCCAAGTGCAAAAAGCTAGGGCTATGGTGGAATAAATGAACGAGATACTTTGAAGGTGCTAGGGAAATTCATACCAAAATTTTTTAAGGTTTTCAAATCCAAATCATGAGTGTACTCTTCATCTATCATGTGAGTCTTTAGTATGCCATGCGAAATAAGAACTAATCCAGTTCATTAGTGGCCAAATTATCTTTAAGGACCTCCTATTTGACTCTTTATCAAAAACAGAGAAACGACTAGACTGCACATGAAAGAAAGATACGAAATAAATTGTAACAAGGATTAATGACTTTATAGATTTGATAAGTCTGTTACTACATATGATTCAAACACTCCCTTGCAAATAATAGAGGTTTTCAAATGACAAATGATTCTCATCATTCCTTTAACCATGGAACTAATTTGAGTTGAGAACTAAGAATTCTGATGAAAATCAATACGAGCCATTCTAGAATGATATCCATGTCTAAATATAAAATGTGTTATGTCTCTTTTTTTTAAATAAGAAAATGTGCTGAATCTTTTTCAAGTTTTGAAAATTCAATTCTAAAATTTGTTTTGGAAATGGAGACTATAAGCAACTGGAATCCACACTTATTGGATTAAAAATATGCCACTAAAATTATTTCCAAACTACATGAAATATAATCTAGGTTGAAGAGAATTTTTAGACATGATGACCAGTTGATTATCAATAGTTAATCCAAAAAAAGAAAAAAACTGCCACAATTTGTCATAGTCAATATCAAGAGAGTCTCCATTCACCATAAGTAAATTATGAAGTACTATCAATATGGTGCAAAAACTAATGCATTGAATATTTAACTCCAAAAAGAGCATATTCCAAAAGGAGCATATTCTAGTTTAATGAAGTACTATCAAGAAAATTGTGTTCATGTCAATGGGTTAGGTTTGTACAGTAATAAGGAGCATATGGTTTAGTGGATGAACTTACCTATAAGCTGATAATATTCTAGTTTGATTAAATTTAGTTTTTTCTATTCTGTTGGCTTGGAATATAATGCTGGAAATGAATACGTAGGAAAAGCATAGCCTTCTATAATATACACATAAAAGTAAACGATGGGACAATGCATGGAAATTGGCATGCACTCATAACTATTGGGCGGAGGCCTGGAAAGCTAAGTCCAGCATCCTGCCCCGTGCATGAAGTTGATACGCGGTGTTGGCTGCTGCTACGGTATAAGGAAATAAAGTTGCGCCTTGACTAACAACAATTGCTTTTGGTGAAGTGGTAAGCACTTGATCCTAAAAACATTGTTAGTCCAAAGGTTATATGTGAAATACATCTCTATTAATTTTGATGATAACATACTTTATTGTTTTAATTTAATTATTCCTAATGCTTTAATCTTTGGTCTATGAGTTTGGATTATAAGGTTTTGCAGGATATCTAAAGTGATTCAATTACTGTATGCCTTTTCGGGGTCAAGGAAGAAATTCAAATTCAAATGTTGTTTGGCAAATTTCATGGAGTTTTGAATTTCAAAATAAGATATGGAAATCAAGTTTTAAGGAAACTTGGTTCTCCTACACTTGGACTTTGATGATACTATATCCAAAGATACAGTCCTTCCTTCTTAGAAAAGATGTGCATGTCAAGTTTTATTGAAGAGAAGATATATGCCAACAAATAAGAATATTCTAGAGAGATATCTTGAAGATTCTAAAGGGATATTTTGAAGATTTTGGAAGATTTGACTGAAGATTGCTTAAAGATCAAAGGAAATACACTACATGTATTTCGGTCAAGACTTCTTCAATGAAATACAATACAAAGAAAGGAAAGATCTACACTGTAGAAGTAAGGAAACTTAATAGGATGAGTATCTTCGGGTATACAAGCTTTTCAAATTTAATATGCATTCAGCCACAAGATTAAAGAGCCTTTAAAGATCATATCTGTCAAACAAGGAAACTCTATATTGCCGTAACTTCAAATAATAGAAGATTTTCTATTCAAGAGATAATACAACAATGAAGATTGAGGAGCCTATGAAGATTAAGATCAAGCTAAATTCGGTAAGCACATATTGTGGAATATCTTATCCAACGGCTAGAATAGGAAGACAAGAATGAAGCCCTATTTATGCATACACGGCTACCATGGAAGAAAAATAAGAAACTGAGCAATAATTCTCCAATAGTGAAATCTTCATGACAAAGTTCTTAAGCCTTCATAAAATCTATTCTTGTAATCTCTTTGAGTTTCATTGGCAAATCTATTCTGTGAGGGAAATTCTTTTGTAAATCAAGAGTGGTTGCACTCTTGATCTTTCTTCTTGTAAAAGAGAGACTAGCTTGCGGATAAAGCTAGGGTTTGGGTTTGACTAGTACTTAGGTTCAACTAGTTGGAGTGTGAGGAGCACTTGTGAAGGAAAGACTAGCGCCTGGGAAAGGCTAGTGCACTGTATTCTAGATTTGGATATACTGTTAGTCCAGATGGCAACCCAAGAGGGGGTTAAATTGGGTTTAAACAATAATTCAACAAATAATTTCAGATTTAAAAATTCTAACTAAATATTGAAACAAATATTAATCAACCAATAATATGTTATACATAAATGCAAGCAATTCAAATTATAAAGTAAAGGAAATATAAAGAAGAGAATATGACTCCATGATTTATCGTGGTTTAACTTCAACTATACCGTCTACGTCCACTCCCCAAGGCTCCTTCCTTGATATTTTTCTCTACTATATCCAAATTGTAGATACAGCCGCTAGCCTTTTAACCCAAAAGCTAGTCCTCCTTTAAAACTAGTTTGTTTTCTTCTAGATGCTAGTCACACTTCTCCAACTAGCTTTTACACAAGTGTTAGTCACACTCAACTAAGTGATCCCTCACTCTAACTCGTTTTTACACAGATGCTAGCCACACCCAACCCCTAGTTATTTTTCCTAGCTAGTCTCTCCCTTACAAGAAGAAAGAAAAAGAGTACAACCACTCTTGCCTACAAATGAATTCTCTCAAAGAATAGATATGCCAATGAAACTCTCAAAACATTACAAGATAAAAGACAATTAAGCTCTCAAAAACTTTATAAGATGAATATCACTTTGATGCACATACTTTTATTGCTCTTGTTGTTCTTGATTGCTCCTCAAGTGTATCCTTATTTATAGATGAATATCGAAGGCTGATTTGTAGCTTCAAATGAGTTTCTAGTCATTGGAAAACATTTAAAATAATTCTTCCCTTTGAGCAAGTTACTGCCAGATTTGTTGTTGAATTTTTAATTAGATGGCTTCACTTCCACCTCGATTTGATCCTTGACAACATTTGAATTTGAAACTGTATATAATAGACAAGTTGTAGACATGGAAATCAACCTTTCATAACCTCAAGAATCAAGTCGATCCAATGGTCAGATCAAAAGTTATGATCAAATTACTCAAACTATCTCCTAGCTAACATATTTGAATTTCTGCACAGTTGCCTTCACTTCCAGCTTGATTTTAGCCTTGATAACGTTCAAATTTGAAAATGTCTATAAGATAAAAGTTGTAGACATGAAAGTTAGTTTTTCCTAACTTCAAGAATAAGGTCGATCCAATAGTTAGATCAAAAGTTATATCAAAATACTCAAACTGTCTCACAATTGGCATATTTGAATTTCTGCATAGTTACCTTCATTTCCACCTCGATTTTCTCCATTATAACATTTTAATTTGAAAATCTATATAAAAGAAAAATTGTGGACATGGAAGTCAGCTTTTTAGAACCTCAGGAATTATTATATTTGGATGTCTAGAATAAAAGATATGGTCAGATTACTAAGTATATTTTCCAAGTGTCATATTTTGAACTTCTACTCCAATGTTTCACGATGTCCTTATAAGATACTGGTTATAGGAATTTGAGTCTCATTTTTAATGCCACAAAAATCATATCAATCTTACGGTTGGATCAAAATATATGGGCAAAATATTATGACTGTATCATATGATATAGTTTCATCGAATTTTCAACCTTAAAAGAAAAATATGTCCTCTAGTTTTTTTTTTCTTGAATCAGGTTTACTTAAAACATGATTCTCAAGGATTTAGATATTACTTTTCAAGTCTTGATCTCTCTTTCAAGTGCTTCATAATCTTGCAAAACTTTATTACACTAACTAGACCAAAGAGTAAAAGTATTTAATATATTTAATCATGAAAATATTTATAAATCAAAGTAAGTTATCATCAAAATCATATATAAAATTCCATATGAAAAACTTAGGGCTAACGTATAGTGGGGAAGAAAATCTCAAGGAAAAAGCCTTGGAGAGTGAACTAGGTCTGGGGATGATCGAACCACGATAAAATCACTGTGTCATACTCTCTTATCTCTATCTCTTCTTTGCATGTGCTTTGGATTATCTATGCTTGATTGTCATACTTAACTATGTATGATTAATCCATACTTACTCTATTATTGTATAAGTTTAATTGATATTTAAGTTGAATATCTTGCCTTGAAATTCATCTCAAAGAAGTGAAACTGAGTTTGATTGAGTATCAGGTATTGAAATAGTTTTCTGAAGTTTTATGAGATTGCTCAGTTAGAGTATAGAGTCTGCTCATATATCTGTTTATGAAATATACTCTTTGAAGTTTTTGAGATTGCTTATATTGTATATTAAGTCTGCTCATATCTCTGTTTATGAAAGTTGTTCTCAGAAATTTTTGAGATTGCTTATATTGTTAATTGAGTTTGCTCATGTAACTGTTTACATAAGTTGACTCTTTGAAGTTTGTGAGACTTCTCATTTTGTTTGTGAGTTTGCTCATTTTATTGAATAAGTTACAATTGTTTATTATCGGTAAACATTAGATAAATCCAATTCAGCCCCCCCCCCCCCCCCCCCTTTTGGGTTGTTTTCTGGGTAACAATTGGAATCAAAGCTTAGGCTTTTGGTAGAGACTTAATTGTCTAAGAGTAGATCAATGGCAACCCCTATTGGTACTTCCCTCGCTCAAGGCCAATCAACAAATAGGTCACTCTTATTTAATGGCACTAACTATAAATATTAAAAAGTTAGGATGAGAATCTACAGCCAAGCTATTGATTACGAGTTATGAAAAACCATTATTAGTGGACCTAGTACACCCTCTAAAATTGCTGAAGGTCAAGAAGTGTCAAAACTAGAAAGTGAGTGGAATGAGGCTAATTTATGATATGTTTACTCATTTTACTGATATTATCAATGCTTTAAAATCTCTTGGAAAATCTTACTCTAATGTTGAGGTGATGAGAAAGATTCTCATGTCATTACCAAAGAATTAAGAACCAAAGACATGTTAAATCAGGTGGCAACCCCAAAGGGGGGGTGAATTGAGTTTATACTTAAAAATTAAAATTTAAAATAATTTAATGCACTTCATTTCCAAGAGATGAGGTGCAATAGAAAAGATATAAAATATTAATCTAGTTAAATAATAAATAAGACAAACCAAGATATGATTAATGTGAGATTAGTGCAAATGATTCAAGTGTGTGTGTATCTCAAGTATATCAAAACTATATATAAAAAATATATTAAACAAGATATAAAGAGAGAAAAGAAAAGAGATCAAACACAACGATTTAAAGTGGTTCGCTTGGCTCCTCTTATGCCAAACCTACGTCCACCTCCAAGGCTCTTTCCTTAGGCAAATCTACTATTCTTCAAATAACTTTACACCACTAGCTTGCCTGGTTGCTAGCAAACCTTTACACCAAGTGTTTTGTTCCAAAAATACTCAAAAAATAATTCTTTATTTTGCTCTCCAAAACAAAGCACCAAGAGGGTATTTTTTCCAAGTGTTTCTCTCAATCACTCAAGAAATAAATCACAAAGAGTTTAGCAATTTTACAAATGATATAGGGAAGTTGAATCTCACAACAATAGATACAAAACTCTCAAGAGTTGAATAAAACAATGAATCTCAAAGATGAAATGGAAAGATGAAGAAGTAAAGCTCAAAACTTAAATATCTTGATGAATATCATTTTCTATGCTCAATCTTTGTCATCTCTTGTGTGTCCTTTGCTTCTCTTGTGTATCTCTATTTATAGAGGAAGAGTTGTGGATTATTTGTAGCCTAAAATCAACTTCTAGCCATTGGAGAAGTTTGAACGCATTTCTTCCCGTTTGAACAAAGTTGCTGCCAGTCAGGAATTGAATTTCAGATATGATTATTTCTGTTCCTCTTCGATTTTCTCCTTGATAACATTTAAATTTGAAAATATCTATTAGGGACAAGTTGTAGACATGGAAGTCATCTTTTCAAAACCTCAAGAATCATGTCGATCCAATGGCCAAATCAAAAATTATTATCAAAATACTCAAGCTGTCTCCTAGTTGGCATATTTGAATTTTTGCAGAGTTATCTTCACTTCCACCTCAATTTTCTCCCGTATAACGTTTGAATTTGAAAACAGCTATAAGATAAAAGTTGTAGTTATGGAAGTTAGATTTTCAGAACTACAAGAATCACGTCAATCCAATGATCAGATCAAAAGTTATCATCAAAATACTCAAACTATCTCCCAATTGGCATATTTGAATTTCTGCAGAGTTTTTTTCATTTCCACCTTGATTTTCTCCCTTATAACTTTCGAATTTGAAATTGTCTATAGGATAAAAGTTGTAGCCCTGGATGTCATCTTTTCAGATCAATAAGAATTATAGATATCCAACTGTTAAATCAAAAGTAATGATAAAATTACTCGAGCTATCTCCCAGCTGTTATATTTTGAACTTCTGCTCCAATGTGTTACCTTTCAGCTCAGTTTTGTCCTACAAGATATTCTCTTCACGAAATCCTCATAAAATATCCTTTATAGGAATTTGAGTCCTATTTCCAATGCCATATAAATCAGATCATTCCAACGGTTGGATCAAAAGTTATATACTATCTCTAATAAGCTTTCTTGCCATTATCTTTGACTTAGTCTTCTTCTTCATGCTATGCATTCCTTTTAAGTCCAAGGCTAACAATAACTTCAAGAAATGTTATATAATTAACATTTAAAATATAAATAAAAAATTAAGTGAGTTATCATTGAAATGCACATTGTATTTAAACTTTTAACATAAAAAATTCTTTAAAAATCTTGACTCATACATCAAACATTCTTTATTATGAAATCTTCAAATTAACCAAATTTTAATCATTAAAACATTTATATTTGTTATCATCAAAATCAATTAATGAAAACTTAAGGCTAACAAGGTAACTACCATTCAAGAAGCAAAGGACTTGACGAAATTAAGTCTTGATGAGCTATTGGAATCACTCATGACCCATGAACTTAATATGAAGGGATGTGATGATGAAATCAAGAGGAAAAAAAAGTATAGCTCTAAAGAAAGTTATAGACAATGATGAGGATGATGAATCAAATAATGATGAAAAAATAGTTATGCTCACTAAAAGGTTCAAACAGTTCATAAAGAAGAAAAAGTTTGGAGGAAAAAGGTTCATAAAGAAGGATACTCCTAAGGCAGAGAATAACTCCAAAGATGCAATCATATGTTATGAGTGCAAGAAATCTGGCCATATAAAAGTTGACTGTCCAATGTTCAAGAAATCAAACAAGAGAACCAAATATCAAGGCAGGATGGCTACTTGGGGAGAAAGGGATAAAAGTGACTGTGACAAAAATGAAGATAGTGACACTGAAGTTGCTAATCTGTGTTTAATGGCTCATGGCTTGGAAGAGGTATACTCTATTGAATTAGATGACTCTATTTCATCTGATGAACTGTAAAATGCTTTTAAAGAGTTACATCATGAGTTGAAAAATTGGGAAGAAAGAATAAAGCTATAAAAAAAACTATCACTTCTCTTTCGTTAGAAAAGAAACTTTACAAAATGAGAATGATGTTCTAGAAAAGAAAGTTGAGGAGTTTTCTTTAAAAGAACTCAACTTAATTGATTTGAAACTTGAAAATGAATATCTGAAAAAGGAGCTAAATGATGCAAAAAAAATCTTTGTCTAAATTTGTTAAAGAAAAGGAAAATTTGGATATTATGCTTAGGAAACAAAGATGTACTTTGGATAAAGCAGGCATTGGTTTTAATCAAATCAAGAAACAAAAATACTATAAAGACTTCTTTGCAAAAACAACAACATCAAGGAGTTACATGTTATCACTGCGGTAGAAAAGGGTATATTTCTCATTCATGTACTATTTATAGAAATACTTATATTGGTGTTAAAAAGGTATAGGTTCTCAAAAACTGTGAAAATTTAAAAAATTGTAGGCTAACCTCAAAGGGCCCAAAAAAATTTGGGTACCAAAATTCAGCACTTTATCTATTTTTGTAGGTATGCTTGAGCTCAAATGCAAAGAAGGAAAAATGTTTTCTTGATAGTAGATGCTCAAGGCATATGACCGGAGAAGACTCACAGTTTACAACTCTATCATCAAAGGATGGAGGATCAGTCATCTTTGGAGATAATAGCAAAGGAAAAATAATTGGTAATTGGTAATGTTGCTAAAAACCCTTCACCTACCGTTGAGAATGTCATATTGGTTGAAGGATTAAAGCATAATCTATTTAGTATAATCTAACTACGTGATAAAGGAAATAAATTAACTTTCGAGCATTCTCATTGCATCATAGAAGATACAAAAAATAGTAAGACACTAATTATAGGTCATAGGCATGAAAATGTTTACATCATTGATATGAATGATCTATCCTCTTGTAATGTTAAATATCTAACTGCTATAAATGAAAACAGCTGGTTACGGTATAGAAGACTAGCTTATGCTCACATGAACTTAGTTCCTAAACTATCTAGAAATGATCTAGTTATTGGTCTTCCAAAGTTAAAATTTGATAAGAATAAATTTTGTGATGCATGTCAAAAAGGTAAACAAACTAGAATATCTTTCAAGTCCAAGAAAGTTCTATTTACTGCTAGACCTTTACAATTATTACACATGAATTTGTTTGGTCGTATAAGGACAACTTGTCTAGGAGGAAAAAAATTATGCATTTGTTATTGTAAATGACTATTCTAGATTTTCATGGGTATTGTTCATTGCTCATAAAGATGAAACCAAACATGTTTTTATAAAGTTTTGTAAGAAGGTGCAAAACGAAAAAGGCAGTGTTATTACTTGCATAAGAAATGATCGTGGTAGAGAATTTGATAACATGGGTTTTGACACTTATTGTGATGAGCATGGTATTGATCATAATTGCTCTGCTGCTAGAATACCACAACAAAATGGTGTAGTTAAACGAAAAAAAATAGGGTTCTTAAGTAAGTAGCTAGAACTATGTTTTGTGATAGTAATCTACCTCAATATTTTTGGACCGAAACTGTAAATACTGTATGTCATGTCATGAATTAAGTTTTGATTAGGCCTATGCCAAATAAAACATCATACAAACTTTGGAAAGGAAAAAACCTAATATAGGTTACTTTCATGTGTCTGGATGCAAATTCTTTGTGCTAAACAATTAACAAGGATAACCTAGATAAATTTGATTCCAAATTGATTAAGCCATATTTCTCGGTTATTTTATGATAAGCAAGGCTTATAGAGTATACAATAAAAGAACTCTTGTTGTAGAAGAATCTGTGCATGTAGCATTTGGTGAATCTAATCATACTTGTACAAAGAATGTTGCTAGTGATGATTCTGCAAAAACTAAACTTGTTGAAAAAGAAATTGAACCAGAAAAGGAGACTTCTCAAAGTTTAGAAAGAGGTGATTGGGAAGGGCAAGGAAGAAAAACAAGTAGAAAGAGAAAATAAAATACATAATTTATTTTCATAACTTTAAAAAAGAATATTTTTAATAATATTTAAACAAGGGTATGTAAGTAATTTTACATTTTCGTTAATGTTTGTACTTTGACAAGGGAGGCCAATGTAATTATGAAATGTTGTGTGAGGGTCTTGTATTTTTGCAAATATTGAAGGGAGGTCAGTGTAATTTACCCTTAAATTTTTTGTTATTTAACATTATTTTTAGAGGAGAAAAAATTATTTATTAAAAAATATTTGAGTTAAATGAGTGGGCTTGAACACGCTTGAGGATGTAATTTTATTTTGAACAAGTTTGGGGTTTAGTTTTAGGCCCAATGGAAATGGTTTTTTTATTTTTTTGGTGTAGAAAAGTTTAGGGTGAGGGGAGGCTACCCCAATTCAAGGTCAGAGCAAACCACAGGTCTCTATGAGGACTTACATTAGACTTATAGATCGCCTACTAGGGGAGACTGTTGGCAATAGAAATTGAACCTAAGCTTCCTCAAGCGGAGTGTCCAATCCTTACCAACTCAACCAATCTCCATTAGCCCAATGAAAATGTTTTTTAGTATTGGCCCAACTCCACCAATGCCCATCCTAAAATTTGCATGATCATAGGTTTGATTTATCCTACTTTATGCCAGGGCATATAGCCCTCTGATGTACTTAAAAAAAAAACATAAGCAAGTTAATTTTCGTTACATGACCTGTAACTACACAAGTTATTTAGGTGATAAGAATAAAAGAGTAAAGAAGCCATTTAATAGAAAGAAAATAAGTCAATATTATGTAAACTTGTATCAATTACACGTTATGAAGGGTTTCTCTCTTTCATTTCTATTACTTCAATTCAACCTCTCTTTTCCAGTGAATTTGAAAATCATATGAAGTAACAGTTGTAGTTTTTCTCAACTCCATTAATGCGGTTGATCTATATCAAATTTTGCGGTTGAACTAGAAAGCCATTAATATTCAGCAGAAAAACATGATAATTCACTAAATTGGTAAGAATTGATTCAATTGATAAGAAATGAAAACCTATCAATCAAAAAGCAAAATTAATTCAATTCAACCAAAACCAACAACAGACGTGTACAACTAATTCAAAAATTGTGAATTGAAAATATACCCTTCAATCGAAGAGGTCCCCGAATGATTATTGGCTGGCCAGAAATTGGCATTCGATTCAGCTTTAGCTTCGACAACATATCCACAATCTTGCATTTTGAATTTCGATTTTGAATCAGAGTTCGGGGCACCAGTAGTCACAGATCCAGCGTGGATATCAACATTAGCCTTACTATCATTAGTAGTGTTTGGATTTGGTGAGGACTAAATGATAGCCTCACAAGTACTGTTGCTGTTGCCTCACCAGAAACCTCCATAGGCAGAAATGGAATCAACTCCCCAAACCTACCAAAAAAAAAGGCTATAAAAAAACATACAGTAAATTATGTATAAACAAAAAAAAAAAAACATTTCTATATAGAGACCCATTTGGAAACTTATAGATACTGTCCCATTTGGGACATATCATATCATAGATACAGACTCATTTTCAGTACAGGGTCGGAAATGAGGATAGCGATAGTTGATTTCCCTGACACAATGATTTTTGGGAGTTTATTTCCAACCTGAGTATTGATTCAACTTAATTCAACAACTCAGATTAAGCACTATTTCAAATGACATTTTTAATAAAACCATTTTTTCAAAAAGCATTTCTTAGTTATATTTTTCTCTGGTGTACAAATATTTTTTTAAAAATACACAGTGTATAAATGAAGGTAGTAAAAACAAACGATTTTCCAAAAAGCGTTATTTCCCATAGGCTTGGAGGTGTGAAACCTACTAACCTTGATGATGTTTTTGGATCTCTCGATCCTTTAATTTTGCCTCAGTTTCAGGGACTTTCTCTAGATGCATGTGCATCCTAGGTCCAGTCTCCAACTGGAATTCAAACACGCCAGAACATGAACCAGCAGCTGTACTCGAGCTACCCTACGAGCCTTTTATCCTCACCTGTCAGGGCATCACCATCATTTGAAATTGAGCCATCTGGGTATATAGTAGTTTTGAATTCAAGGGCAGGTGCCTTTGCAAAGCGAAGCCAAAGCTTCATCGATAGAAGCACTGTGAACCGTCTCTCTAGTCTTTCTTCTGCAGATGTAATGTCTTCTACTCTTTTAGATTGGGGATCCCCCAAATAGAAAATTGGACTAGGGCATCTAGAAAGAAGAGCTAAACAAATTGAGGAAATCTGCTTCTTTTGGCTTCTGAAGCAGTAGCAGTAGTTCAACGCCTCCAACCTCAATGTTGTCCGCTATTGATGAGTCAGTTTTGTCTTGGGTTCAGTCTCTGGTGAAGGATGGGCTGACGGCAAAGCCTAGGCATTTCAACTTTGAGCAGAAGCCTTGATGCCTAACAATGAGAGTGAATGAGAGATGAGAGAGTGAGAGAGACACCTGCGAGAGTGAAAGAGACACCTGCGAGGGTGAGAGAGATTGGGAGTGAGAGAGATAAGTGCAACTCAACTGAGTGGGAGAGACGACCTCGCTGAGGTATTTTAATGAATTTGAGTAAAAATGCTTTTACAAAAAGCGTTATTAATAAAAATACTTACGTATTCTCCTCATTTTACTTCTTGTTGTTAGACATATAGGTGAAAAAATACTTACGAAAATGCTTTTTGAAAAAGTGATTTTATTAAAAAATGCTCATGAATTGCTAAATTAAGTTGAATAAGCACCCAAGTTAAGGATAAAATTTAAAAATTGTTGTGTAGGGAAATCAACCGATACTTGAGGATAGTTGGCGCACCGGAATGATTTCATAAGCCGTGCAGAGGCCGAAACTAGAGGTACACTGGCGTTTTACTTCTTTCTCCGCAAAGCCGACTCTTACAACAACTACACTTTTACCTAACCTTCTCCCTATTTCTTCTCTCTTTAGAAAGTTTACCTAACAGCCCCTCTCACCACATTACCTTCACCTTCACTTATCGGTCCTATCCCATGGCTGAACAACGCTCTCTCTCTCTCTCTCTCTCTCTCTCTCTCTCTCTCTCTCTCTCTCTCTTAACCTTTTCCTCTTCTTCTCCCTCGCCTCTGCCACCCTCACCACTAAAACCACCCACTGAAACAAAAGAGCCTTGCCATGGTTGAAACCCACTCACCCACTCTCTCATCCTCCAATGAACCCATACTTACCCCCACAGCTTTCCCCAACACTTTCTCTCTTTACAAAAACACCCAACAGCCCCCTCATACTTCCTCTATGAACAACTCTGTAAAGTCACACTAAGACCCATCACTCTATTTGTTGATGGTCTTTTAGCCTTTCAAAGTCTTTGGTAGGTTGTAGAGAGCCGTTGGCCTTGTCATCATTGAATGCTATTGCAAGAGATTTGATATTTTAATGCTTTGCTCTTTGGGACGTCTGCAAAATATAGATAACTGGGCCCACAGACGTCAATAGCTTTGGGCGGGAATTTGAAGGTAAAGTGAAGATGAAAATATAATATGGGCCATACAATTTCTGTTAAATTCAATGTCATCCGTTTGATCAAAATGTCTCTCTAAAACATTTTAAAAACCTGAGCTGTTTTATTATATAGATTACTCCTATTATGTTTTATTATTGTTTGCAGATTTTTCTAATTATGAAAAATATAATATAATAAAAATTTAAATTTTTATATGGGAAATAAATTTTTATATATTTAGCCTTAAGAAAATATGAAAGAAATGACAAATTAATAGTTTGTTAAACAAAAATTAGGTATAACTCAAAGTTCACTTTATACAAATTTTGATAGTTTATTGATTTAGAGACCTTAATTAAGGAGGGTTTTTAATTTTGGGGGATGCCAATGCAATAGATTTTTATTGGATATTGTACATATGCACAATATGCATGAGGTTAACCAAAAGCTAGAGGGTGCCATGTGTCACGGGCTTAAATCTTGAACGCCTTAAATCCACGCGACCTTAGTCACTTTTCCTCGTAAGTGGCCAAGTAAGCCTTTACCTCACTCAAAAGAATACAAGAAAACTAAGAAAGGAAAGAACAAGTGAACAAGAGAAAACACTTGAAAACTTGGAACACACTTGAATTATTTTATACTTGATGATTACAAATGGGAGTTTCTTTCCCTATTTATAGGTGGCCACCTCCTCAATGGACGGTGGGGATCGTTTTGATCTAACGGTTAGGAATCCCCCTCTAAAATAATCTATACAAATATCTAAGATATTTTATATACAAAGCTTCTCAAGAAAGTTTCCCCCAAGTCCTAGAATATTTTAAAAAATTGCCCAAGATATTTACAAGGCTAAAATCCTCCACCCTATTCTAAAAAATTCGTACACTCTCCCAATATTTATAATTGTGTAGAACTCTCTCAAATGTCTCTAATTAAGTCCATGTGTTGGAATGCCCAAGAGCAGTCTGGAAGATTCTAGACATGTGTGACCTCTTTGTGTGGAAGATTCTAGAACCTTATAATATTTCATAATCTTTTAGAATGTTCTACAACATTTTAGAACCTTTCCCAATATTCTAGAAGCTTCCCCCTTTCTAGAATAGTCTAGACCTTTCTAGAATATTCTAGATTACTCTAGAACGTTTTGGAAGTTTCTAGATCCTTCTAAAATCTTAAAGTATTCTCTGAAATTTTCTAAGATGCTCATGTGTGGAATGCCGTATAGGCTTGTGCTACTATTTTAACATCTGAATGAGCCTCTATGATGCTCCAATTTGGTGGGCCGCGACACATGACACCCTCACTTCAAAAGCAGCTCCACCCCTATGTGTAATGAATGCAAATTAGGAGACATACCAAAATTATATTTGTTAAAATCCTTAATCAAATTAATTATATTTATAAAATTTTAAGAGCTCAAACAAAAGATTATGTCTTGTTTGGTAACGCTGTTAATTTTCGTTTTTTGTTGTGCGTTTTTTGTTATGTATTTTTTGTGATATAGTGATGGGCATTTATAGGTTACCGTTATATCAACAGTATTAGACCAATATTTTAGAAACAGAGAATACACCCATTTAGTGTTTTCCGTTTTCTTTTTTTAAATTTTATAAACAACTAAAAATATAAAAATATTAAACAAATATTGTTTTTTATTTTTTTTTAAATAATAAACAAAACACAAAAAAAGTTACCAAACAATGCAAAATTAGTGTATGACGTTAAAAAGTTGAGTAAGGTAAGGCTCAATGACCATTTCTTACAGTTTTTTTTTCAAGTTTTTTGGTTTTTTTTTGGACTAATAAGAAAAAAAAGTTGCACTCTTTTAGCATGTTATAAAAACAACGAAGTTAAAAAAAATTTAATTTTTTTACTTGTAAGCAAAAAAAAAATCAAAACGAAAAAAACTATAATGCGAGAAGAACCACGCTACGAAAAGAATCACTCTTACCAGATCTCATCACTGGTCACTTCAGCTCCGACTCTCTCTCTACGCATACAAACCCTTGATTGCGAAGCCGATTGGATTCAGACATGGACTCTGACGAAAATGAGCAGAGACTTCCCCTGAGCCGGAGACCGAAGTGGTCGGACGTGACTCCGGTCCGCCAAGACGACGGTCCGAACCCTGTCGTGCCGATCGCATACAGAGAAGAGTTCACGGATACCATGGACTACTTCCGAGCCGTCTACTTGGCCGACGAGCGCTCCCCTCGCGCTCTCCAACTCACCTCCGAAGCCATCCACATGAACCCCGGCAACTACACTGTAATTCCCCCTCTCTCTCTAGAATTTTCTTTTCAGAAACCGAAATGTGAACATTGATTGCGAAAAGTCTTGTAGTTTGAAAGAATTTTGTGGGAAGTTTCTCTTCTGTGGAAACAAACAGAGTTGAGTTGGGTTGGATTTAATTAGGGGACCGTCTTTTAGTCTAAATTGTTCTGCTTTATAGTGTAATAAAGCTATTTAGAGCTTTATTTTAGTTGCAAAGTTCTATGATTTACTGGGAATTTTATGGGAATTTTTTTCTGTAGAAACCAACAGAGCTGAGGTGGATTGCGTTTAATAGTGACCATTTTTAGTGTAAATTTTACTTCTTCAGAGTATGATTAAGCTATTTAGAACACAGTCACGAGCATAAATTACATACGACAGTTACTTGAATTCAAATTTATTACATTCAAACGTATTTGTACATATTTTCTGATATCTAAGAGATATTATGTAACCCTTGTTCTTCAAGATAAATTGTACAAGGATTTTATCTAATGTTCATTGAAATCAAATTTGACTATTTTGTGACAATCTGGGAAGTGCATTTGCACCATTAGGAAGACTTTCATGTCAATATTATTGGCTTGGAATTTAAGTTGAATTAATCTTTTGAGCTAGATTTGAAACAAGTCACCATTTGAGTAACGAATGCAGGAGTATTATTGAAGAAATTTAGTAAGCGATAAAATTCGATGTGAGGATTTGCTTGTCATCTATGACATGGCAATGTATTCAAGTGATATAGGTAGTTATATCTATATAATATGTATTATTTGATAAAGATCAATAACCTCAAATCTTCCATTACAATATAGCTCTCTTTTGTTTGTCTTACCCTGTGTTACATAGACTCAGTTATGGGGTGTGGGTGCGAGTACGTGTTTAGATGTCGGATTTATCTAATTCTCATTTCTAAGGACACTCAAATATGTCTAGATTTCATATTTCTTTTGCTTCTTTAAGGTAAATTGGTGTTTACAAACTAAAATAGAGCATTTCATACATAAAATAGAAGTCCTATGCTTAGTTCTATAGTAAACTCAATTAGTCATATCAGACACATATCCATCTAGTCATATCAGACACATGTCCCATACAATTATTCCAGTTCGAGAGTCTAACATGGGTATTTCACCAATTTAAAAGAGTCTAAGTAACATAGGTCTTATCATCTATTGATCACATGCAAGTGCCATAAAGATATGTTTATTTCTTTACAACTGAAATGTACAACCTATAAAACTTTGTACTATGGATTTTAGCTTCTTATCAGTGAGGTAAGAGTGTATATGTGCAACAAACTAAGTTAAGTAGTTAAATAAGTTTCGAATGGTATGTTGAATGACTAGTCAAATCCATCTTGTAAGTTCTAAGGAAATAATGATGCTAAGTATAATTGATTTTGACCATTTATAATCTAGTGGATTAGAAATGGGTTTAATGATTGTGGTGCGTTGGGTTTCTCCTGTGTGCTGTTGTTTGGATGAAAGACTACTTTGAAGAAAAGAATTTGGATTCACTCCCATCCCCTCTTGTTTAAGTAAAACATTAATGAGCTAATATGTTGATGGTATCTCTGGTTCTATCTCAGCTAAGGATTTTTGTTGAAATTAGCTTTCTTTTTCTTTGGTACAACTTTGGTGGTTTATGAGGTTTAGTAGAAATAAGTTTTCCATATTTGGGTTATTTGTAGTATGGATTTTAAAGGTGGGATTATGAAATGATGCTAGCTACTTGGGCTCGACTTACTACTGGCTTGGCTAGATTCTTGCTTGAGACGAACTTGTTAGCAAATGGCTACAAAATTACTTGAAAATGTCATTCTGGAAGGATGTGTATGAATCTAGAAATCCATTGGACCTAAGGCAGCATAAGAGGAAAAAAAAGAGGAAATATTACTAATAAGTTGGAAGGTAAGTGTTTTAATAATAGATATGAAGCAATCCTACGTCTGGTCTTAGCTCTGAATAAATTACTGCAAAAATCATCTGTGCAAGAGTTCATGAACCTCTGCAAGAGCATTTTTTTATTTTTAGGGTTCTTTTTAAAGTTAGATGGATTCTTCGTATGGGTATAAATGCTATTAAGGCTGTGGAAGATTAGAGGATTAAATTGTGGGGTGTAGCTTTTAGCATGAATTTGAAGACAGAATATGACCATGTTGATTTGGGATGTTTATGCCATTTCATTAGTTGAGAAGGATTAGCATGAAGTGGAGTCAATGGATCTGATATACTTACACCAACTTTCTAATACTTTTAAATTAGAGAAAAATAATGTGGTTTAGTGGTTTTTGGAGACATACGATAATAGGACCTGAGGACCTCCATTATCACTATTATCATTTCTCCTTTTGATTGATGTTTGTGCAAAAAATAGTGAACAATGTGGTGTTCAAACTTTTTGGAAGGGTTTAGACGACGTCATTAAGAGGGTCCTATAAGTACCTTGGTGGCTTTCCTCTTTCGGGGTAATTCTAAGACTCTCTAGTTCTAAGATTATGTGGTAAAGAAATTTAATAGAAGGATGGCATGTGGGGCGAAGGCTCTTACCATTAACTAAAATCTGTCTGTGGTTAACTAATTGTCGGGCTCCGAGAATGGTCGTATAGTAGATATACCAAGTTATCGTTGCAAACCCCGAGATATTATTACGGCAAGGGATGAACAAAAATCCAGAACTCTGATTCAGAATTTTCTCGATTCATCTCCTCATGAGGAATTGCCAAACCATTTGACTCTTTACCCATTCCAATATAAAGGATTAGTTAATCAAATAATAGATAGTAAATGGGTCGGTTTGAAAATAAATGAATTGCTAGTCGTAGAATATTATTCTCGTCAGACTTAAACCTAACTAAAATAACAAAGGTTCGGACAATTTTGCTATCTTTCGGCGAAGTAAATTGATCTAAGGTTAAGATCAATAAGGCTTTGACTCGGATTTTTCTCCCATTCATGTATCATAGATCAGCAGGGAGATTTTCATTCCTTGTCTACTCTTTTTCCAGTTTCAGTATTTTCTGCGCCACAGCAATTCGAAACAGAGAATTTATATCAAAGAAAGGTTTAACTGTTGGAATAATGGTATCTACTGCTATTTGATACATTACGGTCAGTAACATTGGTACATTAGGTGAAGGTACGAAAAGAGTTTCTTTTTCTTTTTTGTTCTTCTCTTTGGCTCTATTATTGGGATCTTGAATTTTACCATAGTTTTTCTTGTGTATGGTTTTCACTAGCATTGAACCAACAATGTCTGGGAATAGGAGAAAGGCTTGTGATATAAGAATATTCAATGAAAGAAGGCTTATTATATACATACATAGGATTCATGCACATAAAACTCATAGGCCATGTTTGTTTGGGGTATGAGGGTCATGGGATTGGATAACAATTCTCGCGGGCCCCTTGTACTTATGTTTGGCGCACACAAAAATGTGGGAGATAATGGGGATGTGCAATACCACATAGGAAGTGGTATTACACATCCCATGAGAGGGGATAAGTGTAAACAATCACTTTTGGCCCTCCTCCTGTATATTATATTATGTTTTAGGGGCGAGCAAGTAATTTCATGCACTTATTCCATTCCTCATCCCATCCCCTTTAGACACAATAAACCTAGTATTGCTTATACCATTCCTTATCTTACTCTAACCAAACATAGTATAAGTAATTCCCTTGCACATCATAGTATTACTTATCACCGATCATCACCTTCCTAATCCTATTGTATTACTTATCCCTTATTTTTTTTATTCCGCATACAATTAGGGCCATAGGGGATCATAATAAAGAGCTAAGCCCAAAGCATCACTTTTTTGTAAATCACTTTTTTAGGTATCATGAGATTAAGTGGGTTCCTTTAGAATTGGGCTTGCCAAAGTTAAAACCCTAATTTGTTTTAAAAATTAACTTATGGGTGATCATGATAAGAGCTTAAACCCACTGAACTTGATTGATACTCTGATGTAAGTTCTTAAGCCTCATTAGATTATGTTATGTCCAATTGAATAGGCTGGCTAAAGTTAAAGCCCAAAGTTGTCCATCAAATTAATCAAACCCAAAAATGTTTGTGTAGCTTTATCCTCTATTGCTATCAAAATCAAGTTCCCCCAATTACCCTGTTGAGATATTCAAGCTCTAAGTTCAATGTGATGGGTTTGGATCAGCTTATAAGCTAGCATATTTAACAAGCTTTATTTTCCTCTTTAGCCCATAAAATTAAAAATAAAATTGAATTTTGTTTGAAAAATCCTCTAAAGACAAAAAAAATCTAGTTAAGCTAATCCAAATGGGTTATATGAATTAGATAATCATTATTCTACTGTGTGAATTTTGTCCTTTTTTAATTTTATATATATATATAGATATATATATGTTGCATGCCTTTTTTTTGGTTTTATTTTTAGTATGATAAATTTGTTCTCCCATATATGGACACCTTAATTTAGTTCGTTTGGAACTAATGCAAATAGAAAGGATTTAGTGTCAATTGTTGGTGTAGACCTATTTCACATTTTCTTCCTCCCACAATTTTAACAACAGTTACTTTTCCATTGTCCTTGTCATTGATCACTTAAATATTGCTAATTGATGTCTGTTTTTGCATTGAAACCCCATACATTGTTTCTGACAAGATCTTATCATATGATTTATCTGAGTCGTTAAGTACCATCTCTAGATTTTTCTCACATTGTCTACATTCTTCATCAATTGTCCAAGTAGGAATTTCCATTCCCTTACAGATCTCCTTGGCATAACATTGAATCGATTGCTTCATATGTTTACCTGATATTGATCTTCAGTCAATCACTTCCCTAAGTTTCATTCTATGACTCCTAAGTTCAAAGCCAAAATAGTTGTGTAGTTTTGAATATTACCGTTTATCCTTATATGGAGTATATAGAGTTACCATAGTGCTTTTGGTCATTTATTAGGCATCGCCAATAGTATGTAAAATCTTGTTCTTTTTCATCGAGTGCTAAATATTTCCTAAATATAAAAATATATATATGTCAACTATTCTAATATTTGGACAAAAATCTCTAACTTCATTTATTACTGGAATTAATAAGTGATTATAAACTGAAGGTCCTTGCATGTACTTAATCTTTGATCCTTGTCCTCAAGACACTTATTGTAATTCAAGTCTTTACATTTTCTATCTCTTGTCCTGGCAAATTTTTATAGTTATGCATATTCTTCTTCCATTCTTTGTGGCTATCCTAATGTCTACATAACAACATGCCTTATCTTTTTCTTTCATACTGCACGGTTAGCTTCCTTTTTAGCTAATTTGTGCATTATGGAACTTTGGTTATTTTTTCTTGAGGTAAAGCTTTACAGAAGGCTTTTTTTTGGCACATTAGGTAGAACAAAAGGGTTTTTTTAGCTCATTAGGTAGAAAACATTTGAAATTTCACATGGGCGAATCACATTTAAAAACAAAAAACCAAAATAACAGGAAGAAAATATCATTCGAGGAGAACCTAAATGGCAAAACCAACACTCTCTCTATCTATCACATGGGTGCACACCTGCTGTTGGAGCTATTAATACTAATAATGTTGACAAAAATTTCCTCCTATAAATGACAAGCAACAATTTTTTAGAGTTTATAATTAAGTAACAATAGGGGCTAGATTTTTTGAACTTTTAAATAGTTTGGTGCAAACAATCTTGGAGCAAAAAAGGAGAAGGAAGATTAGTAAAAAGAAAGAAATAAAATGTAATAGAGAACAAAAAGGGGAAGAAGTCAGGAACGCTATAGATGGTTAACCTATATGTTGCTCCAGCAAAGAAATACAGCTTTTATGTATTGAAAGTTTTCTCATAATGAACTTTGACGGGCCTATACTAAGCTTCAATTTTGCTTGTCACTGAAATCATTTAGTTTTCCAGACTTACAATTTCCTTGCATGCATAATTAGTTGGTAAGTGGATTTTAAGCAGGTTAGACTAAAATTTTATCATCTTTTGCAGATATGGCAGTTTAGGCGTCTAGTACTTGAGGCACTGAATGCTGACTTATATGATGAACTGGATTTTGTTGAACTTGTTGCCAGAGATAACTCAAAAAACTACCAGATATGGTGAGCTACAACTTTTGTGTTATTATTTCTATTTTTCTTTTTGGCCCTCAAATTTTTTTATTTTTATTTTTTTACTTAATCAATGCCGGAGTAGAGATAATGGCTGTGACACAATGGATGAATTAAAATTTGTTTTTTGAAAACTACATTGAAGAAAGAGAAGAGTTCATAAGAAATTTCAAAACTATATGTTACCATCCCATTGTGAGCCTATTATTTGTGAATAGACTCATTTTCTAGTTTGAATCTAGTAGGAGATGTTTAAATAGATACCAGAATATTTACCACTGGGCTTGTAAGCCAAGTGGTATGTGGTTGGCCTCTCAATCTTGATATTAGTGGCTCGGGTCCCTTTTTTGTCTTGCCTAGCCAAAAAATAACTAACTAGAGTTTTTGTTAGTTGTTAGGAACATCATACACGAAAGTGGCCCTTCAGAAAAGTGAAGTAAAAGAAAGGAAAATAAAAGGAATGAATTTTCCCATGTACATTTGATTTACAGCATTTTGGAAAAAAATAAAATATAAAGACTCAACTTTCCTGTGATGTCTGATCCTACATATGATTGCAGGAAAAGTTCTGAGGAAAATATTTCCTTCAAGAAAGTAGCTATGGCGATACCCACAGTACCTCGTGTCAACTAAACACACAATATGAAGGAAGGCTTTCGTCTTCCTTTCATTTCCTTATAATTAATGGCACCCTAACAAATAAAATGGTCTACTGCAATGTTATACATTTTATGCAAGATAATATAGATGTGAGGTGCTTAGTTGCCAAATCAGTAGCTTAAGATCAAAATCATTGTTGGTAACAGTTGTCCATGCCATAGGATGTTGTCATGTGTTCGTTTGTATGTCCAGTGGCGATACAGTTGCTAACCACAAAAGCTTCTTGTTATATTGTTTATATCACCTACAGGCTCTAGAAACAGAGCATTTGGTTTCCTCTTCTTTGCAACTCATTGTTCATTAGCATAACTAGAGGATTAGTCATTAATATAGGTGCATAGTTTATGGTGTTCTTTTGAAAAATTGTTACTGGATCTTGCTGAATGTAGAGTAGCTTCTAACTGGCTTTGTCCTTTTTTGCTTTTTGGGTGGGAGTGTAAACTTCTGAGTTGATGCCAAGTTTTTTGAGTTTTCAAGCTACAGATGAATGCACCTAGGTATTGCACCATTATTCTGAACAAAATTGATTGCTGCAGGCACCATAGGCGGTGGGTTGCTGAGAAACTTGGAACTGATGCCATGAGTAAGGAACTTGAGTTCACCAAGAAGATTTTCTTCACAGATGCTAAGAATTATCATGCCTGGTCCCATAGGCAGGTAGGCTGTTTTCTGTTACTTCTATTATGCTGGAAAACCTGTTATTATAGTGTCCAGTTCTTGGAACTTTAAATTAATGTTCCTGTTCCTTGACGAGTGGAAAATGTTTCTTTACTTTGAGCATACTGGTTTTAATTTTGTAATATGTAAGTTGAACTGGAGAGTGAAAATGGGTGTTTCCATGCAGTGGGTTCTTCAGGCACTAGGAGGGTGGGAGGATGAACTTGCCTATTGTCAGCAGCTTCTTGAGGATGACATTTTTAACAATTCTGCTTGGAATCAGGTATAAATGAAAGTTTGAGCTCGTGATAGATGTGGTAGAGTGGTAATAATTGACAAAAAGAAATTGGTAATTGCTACCTTTCAGTATATTACGGTACTTCTAGTTTTCAGGACTAATACTTATCAAACGGAGAGTTAATGGAAAAAAATTGACAACCGTCTGATTAGATCCACTGTTGGCTTGAAAGTCCCTGGTTGGAACTTGATAGTTTTCATTACCTCCATACCAAATTTTCCATAATTTGTAGTGTACTGAATTATCACAAAGTTTGCAGTTCATTTATGTGACATGATATTGTAGTTTGACTTTGTCAACATTTTGTCACGAATATTACATATAATTTTGGTCACTTCCAAGTTCCTGAATTTTTCTTAGTCTAATTACACTAGTGGTCCCTGTAATTTACCTCGTCTCCATTTGGTTCTTGTAATTCCGATTACATCAAATTTGCCCTTTAAATTTGTGGAATATGCACAGTTAGTACAATTGAAAACAGACTTTAGAGAATTGGACAAGAAAATGCACGTGCGTGGCATGTCAGGGACACAATGGTAAACCCATCATTTTTATCTTACTCTTTCTAAAAATTAAACCCGATAGATTTTCTCTCACTAAAAATTAAACCCTAGTCAATCAATTGGCTGAAAATTGTGTCTAGCTATGTGATTCTTTTTGATGAAGTGCAACAGGAAGTGGGTCTCCTTCTTCCTCTCCTTACCATGGATGTATATATATATGTATACAAACATTAAGAGAGCAGGTTATTTCTTGAGAAAGCTTTAGGGTGAAAACAGACATGTCCACACTTCTCTCTCTCTCTCTCTCTCTCTCTCTCTCTCTCTATTAAATTATTACGTTTACATGCACTCAAGAGACCTAGGAATATTTCATTAATCTTGGTTAGCAGGGTTTCAGTCTGAAATTAGCATTTATGTTCATTGTTGTCTCTGTTTGTATTCTAAGTGAAGGGGAGAGTTGATCTCGTGCACATTTTGGTTGCAATTATTTATATATATACATATATTTTTCCTTTTATTGGTTCTGCGAATTAGAGCTCAATTTATATGGTAGAATTTGATTGGGTGAGTATTGGATCCAATGTTTTTCAAGCTTCAATAACTGCTCGAAGGTTTTTAGTAGCGCAAGATATGCAGGAGTTTTTTAACTTTCAGCAGGAGTTTACTTGAGTCTTTATACAGAAAAAGTCAGAGAGAGAGAGAGAGAGAGAGAGAGAGAGAGAGAGGAGAAGAAGAAGCAAAAAAGTTATAAAAAAAAAAAAAACAGAGCGGGCTGGTTAGCAGGAAAATTTCGACAGAGAAGGGGGATGTTGCTGGAGAAGAAGAGTAGAGGTGAAATGACCATCATGCCCCTCACTTGTGCGGCATGCAGTGATTTTCAGTTTGAACAGTGACGCCTGTTATTGATTGGAGTCTGGACCAATTGTGCATATTTCACAGAGTTAAAAGGACAAAATTTTTACAATTGAAGTTGCAAGGACCAAATTGAGACATGGGGTAAATTACGAGGACCATCAGTGTAATTAGTCCTCTTTCTTATTATTCCAACATGCATGAGGATTCCACTCACATTGTTTGTGAAATATTTCTTTATTTCCTTCTTTTCTATTCTCTTTTTTTTTTCACCCCCCCCCCCCCCCCCCCCCCCCACAAAAAAAAAAACCTCCTCATGCAGTATCAAGTGTTCTTAAACTTCAGCTGAAAAAGGTGCTACTATGGCTTGATTATTTTTTTCAACATACTTCGAACTATAACTCCATCGTATGATAACTGTTTTCCAACATTTGTAGTACAGTTTGTCTGCATGCTGAAGAAATGTAGCATGCATGTTTTTAGCTTTATGCACTTCCTTTGATGGCAAATATATACACATGTATACATCAATTGCATGTATGCATGTGTAGAACTGTTGGCCAGGCATCTGTTTAAAGGGTGCAATTGTGTGTTGTTCACAGAGGTATTTTGTTGTCACAAGATCACCTCTCCTAGGAGGCCTGGAGGCCATGAGAGAGTCAGAACTACGTTATGCAGTGGAAGCCATTGTAGCCAAACCTGAGAATGAAAGTCCATGGAGATACCTTCGAGGCCTTTACAAAGACGACGCAGTGTCATTGATCAATGATCCTCAAGTCTCTTCAGTGTGTTTGAAGGTTTTGAATTCAAAACACAACCACGTCTTTGCTCTGAGCCTGCTTTTGGATCTTCTCTGCCATTGTTTCCAACCAAGCCAAGAATTCAAAGACGCCATAGATGCTTTGACTTCAGAGTCAGATTCAGCAGATTTAGATTTGGCAAAAAGAGTTTGTTCTCTCTTGGAACATGTAGATCCAATGAGAACAAATTATTGGAAGTGGCGCAAGAGAATGCTTCCTGCTCAAGCAGTTTAATTTTCAATGGGATATGGATTGGCTGATCAATCTGTCGACTGGTATGGCGTTTTTCTGCATCTTCGAGTCAGTTACATTAGGCCATATCACTCCAATGTTGTATCATGGTTTCTCTTAGTATTTTATTTTCAGTGTTTTGTATGTTGTAGGTGCTTAGCAGATAAAAAAACTAAAAATAAAATAAAATAAAAGACCCTAATTCCATTCTGACCAAGAACTGTTTTTTTTTACTTGAAAGGCATTTTATGAAGACCTAAATGTTAATTTATGGATAATGAGGCAGCAAACTTGAGTTATTTCTCCATTTTTGCAGGCTTGCAGATCTCAGTCTTTAGTTTGGGATATTAAACTTTTAGTGAAGACGCATTCATTACATTTCATTATGCGTAGAATTTGTATTTAACAGCTTATAAACTTAAGTCTTACCTGCGTTGTGCTTAGATTTTGGTCCATGGATTTGTTTCTAGCTCCCGCTCCATTCCAAGGGTTGATTCTGTGGCCCGTAGTAATCATGATAGGTCAGTGTTGATTGCTGTAGTATTTTATCACTAGTTTGTTTCGTTTGAACATGTTTTACTGCAATGCTGTGGTCAGCAGCCCTTACTCTGAGATTGAAATATGCTCTTGCTCAATAAATGTAAGCCCCTAACAGCCATGCTTTAGTTGTCCAGTTTCAGGAATGTAAGGTTGCCTTGTGGTTTTCATGTTTGTCCCTTAACAGCTTTTTAAGACCCTGCCCTTGCATGATGGTCTATAATTTAGTTCCTGTTAGATACAAAACCATAGATTCATAACAATCGGGTCTACGAAGAAGCTTCGCTGTAAACAGGGTCCTTGTGCACTGTCCAATTTGAAATTCATTTTCGACCTGCATTCAATCTGAGATCTCTACATTGTTATGGGAAGTTGGGAACATGCTGAAGAATAACACCATAGACACTTCGAACGGATAAGTACTCACCACCATTTATGTACACCTCAATCTAATTTATAATTAGGGAACTGCTATTCTTTGAGAAAATTTGTACATAAAATTCTACCAGAATAATATGGTAATGACATTTTATAATTAAGAGTCATCGTGATGAATGTTTTGTTTTAAAATAAAAAGTTTTTATTCACCTGCATCATTTTATATAAATTTTTTGGTTGCGTAGCATTATCTTTATAATTATAACTATGATGACAAGCAAACAAAATTTTCACTAATTTTTTGGAGATCATAGAGCAAAATCTTGTGAAGTAAGTCTCATGGTTGATCATAAGATCAGATCAATGCTTCATCCCATCTCTCTTCTTGATCCCATTTGAGCAAGAGCTAAGCAAATTGTTTCCGGACAGGGAGACTATTTTTCCACCCCACAAATCATGTATACCCTCACCAGGCATCATGAAGCTAATTACGGAGAACTTATTCAATGATGAGGTGTGAAAAAAAAAAAACAATTTGCTGCCCAAAGTGATCAAAGCAATTTCTTATAAAAATGCTCAAAACATTGAATTGATTTTGTTGAAATTGCATGAGTTTTGCACCTGCTTGTAGTTTATGACAGATTAGACATGAAAGACACATTAAGCAGTTGCTGAAAGAAAATTAGCTCTCAGAGAAACTTCTGCTAATTGTTCTAAACAGCTATATCTTCATCAGCAGATGTGTGCTGCTAACATTTTAGCGTCTTTGATCTTGTAATCCGCCACCCCCACCGCCAAGCCCAGCCCAGCCGCCACCACCCCCTTCAAGTGACAATACAGATCCCTTTCTCTCTCTCTGAGGAGAAAAAAGAGCTCTCTACTTGACAAGTTCAGTTTTTGAAGTTAATTCTGCCACTATAATGACTTTCAACTTATTTTAGCAACAAATGAAAATCACTCTTGCTAGTAGCGTTTTTAGAAAAAGTATTGTTAGCAATAACACTTTCTATACTATATCATTTTTTACATAGAAAGTGCCCTATTCTTTGTAAAGAAAAAATATATGATAGAAAGCAATACTATTAACTGTGCTTTTATTGAAAACGCTATTAGCAATAGCGCTTTCTATGAGATGTTGAAATAAGTTCAAAACAACCCTTATGGTATAACAAGGGTAAAAAAATACACCATTGTTGTAATGATCCGAATTTTCTCCTCCTTCCTCCGGACCATTAGTCTAAATTAAATAAAATAAAAGAAATAAAATGCCTTAAATATTACATCACGTCACCAAAATTACAACTTCAAATAGTCTCCAAGACATTAACCACAAAATATTATACCACTTCAATTGATTTTCGAAATACAACATCTCTCAAAAAATGCGGCTCCAAGTTAATAAATAATTGATATGATGACTCTAAGAAAAATGAGCGTTAACTATCTTGCACTTCGTTGCTTTATCTCAACCTAAAAAATAAATTAAACTCGAAAGTATACAATACGACATGAGTAAAAATGCTCGAATCCAACAGAGTTAAACTAATAAATCACATTGTCAATAAATCGGATTAACAACAAGTAATTCAATAACAAGCTGATACGAATCAAACCAATATCGAATGCCACCCTAGTCGTAATAAAAATTGTAAACCAATAATCAAACCAAAGCCCCTGCAGGGTCACTCTACCATGTCACGTATGGCCTCATCACATAATAATAACAATAGCTCCACGAGTGCATTCATACATTTATTGATCAATTCCATGGCAGTTCAGCCAAAATAAACTCTGATAACTCAGTAAATTTGTATGATTTTCTCCAAGCCAAGGTGAATTGATCTAGGGGAATAGGAAGCGTCTTTGAGTTAGGAACACCGGTGTGGTGCCTACCAAGAACACTCTAATATCAAAGTTAGGCAATAAATTTAGAGGAATATGGACAAAATATTGGCCAAGAATCATATACCTTTGAAGGAGGTGGAGATCTTTTTATATACTAGTGTAGATGGGAGTGATTTTTGGGTAACAGCTGCCCATTTGGTGAGTGTAATCGTGCCCTCATGTCGCGTCCTTTATGGGTGGAATTGTGCCCCCAACGAGGTGATGGATGCTAATTTGTAGGTGTGGATCTCGGAATGTGCCGTCGAGGTGCCTCGTATCAAGCTCGGGGTAGCGTGCTGGCTACTTCTATCGGACTCCCAATTAGGGGTAGGCTTGGTCGGCGTAACTCGTTTGAGGTCAGGTCTCCAGGATATGGTCTAATCCAGATTAGTACCTATCAGATGCCCCCAATTCCTCTAGTCACCTTAATCGTGATCGGGGGAATTAAGCGGTTGGTGGATCCTTGTAAAAGGGACGCATTTATTATGCCGTATGCAAAATGACGGTAACGGCTGGCGGTGACTGGACTCGTCCCTTCATGCTCTTGTGACGTGGTAATACCTTATTGGTTCTCGGCCTGATGCGTGTCCTTTCGGCTGCCAACGTTGAATCCAGGGCATATGAACTAATCTCAACCCTCCGTTTTGAATAAGGAAGGGTTTAGGCGTGGTAGTTTGGCTTTTGGCTCACTTTGCATTCTTCAAACTCCAATAGCCTTAGTTCTTCTTCGTTTTTGTTTTACTTTGCCCTCTTCTTTGCGATTCAATCTTCGAGTTTCTGCACTGATTTTTGCCTTGTTTGGTAAGGTTCTCTCCTTATTCCTTCTTGTTTCATTACATATGGTGGTATTTCAAATAGTGCCTCCGGTATTACGAGAGGGAAAGTAGGGCTTCATTCCCCTTGGGTTTCGTTGATAATCCTGAGTTGGTGGAGTCTGTTTGTTGGAATCTAGTGGGGTTTGCACTTGGTAGACTTAGAGGTGTCGACCATTTAGGCACTATGAACAATCCTGAGGAGATTAGTTCTTCGGATTCTGAAAATACTGTTTCTAATAACTTTGCCAGAGCGAGGCCTGACACCCATGTTAGCGCTTTTGTAGGTTACTCTGGGGCTTCTATAGAGGAGGTGGCACCGGAAGTTGAGACTTCTACTTTTAGGGTAGGAGCCATGGTGCCTGGGGTTAGGGAGTATAACTTTTCTACGACCTAGGTGCCTTCTTCTATGAAGGAGGAGAGGATGACGAGGTTGGGGAAGGAGTATCAACTACCTACAACCCTAAATTATAGAATCCCCGAGAAAAGGGACACGGCCTATTTGCCTCACCAAGGGGAGGTGACAGTTTATAAGGGAGCCTTGGTTAGTGGCCTTAGGTTTCTTCTTGCCGAACTAGTCAAGAAGGTGTTGTGCCGGTTAGGTTTGGCTTCTAGTCAGATTCTCCCAAACTCGTGAAGGATCATTTTGGGATGTGCCGCTATCTAGCAAGTCTCTAGTGATAATAGGGATGTCTTATCGGCAGAAGAATTCTTACACTGCTACAAACTGCTTGAAAAAGGGAGTGGGTGGTTGTACTTCTCGGCTAGGAGTGTCAAGCTGAATTTGGTGAAGGATTTGCCTACTTCTCACAAGGGGTGGAAGGACAAGTTCTTCTATGTGTATGGCGAACAGTGGGAGTTCAAGTCCCTAGACAATGGGGTAAGCCGAGCTAAAGGGTACGTAGTGACCAGTCCTTTAGCTTTTACTAGTATTTTTACTTTTTCTCCCAAAGTGTTGGAGTTCTGATTTAGGTCTCTAATGTTGATCAGTGCATACCACCCCCATTTTGGACGACGAATAGCTGGTCAGGGTTGAGCGTGCCAAGAGGCACGGGGTTAACAACGCCAATGTTCTGGTGAACGCTAAAACTCTAGGTATGGACTTGTTGGGCCTTGAGCCCACAAGAGAAACTCTAGCGGCTGTGCGCAAGAGGAATTAGTTTGCATGTGCTATTTCCTCTTCTTTTAATTATACCTCTCTGATTTCGGTGGTCGTTTTCTCTATGCAGATAATGATCTTCATCCGAAGGAAGAGATGGGCTTCGATAGATCTTTCATCAAGAAGGTGAAACCTATCGACGAGAATGATTGGAGCACGATTAAGTGTCCTAAGTTCAGCTCTGGCTCTAGTTTTGAGAAGAACAAGAATAAGGGGTTGGTAATGAGTCCTCCTCATGAAGTGAAGAAGACTCCCCTTCCTCCTGCTGCTACTTTTGCTAAGCCATTGTTGCTTCCTCCTGCTCAGCCGAAGAAAGATCTTCTTTCTCCTCCTGATCAAACCTCTAAGCCCCTTTTTGTTTTTAAGAACACGAAAGTTGCTTGGAAGAAGATGAAGGGCGTTGTTCTATTTAACCACATTGAAGAGCTTGTCCAGCTCTCAAGTGACAAGGATTTGGCCTACGACTTGATGAAGGTGAGTATTGCCTCCCTTTGGGTCTTTTCACTTCATTCTTGTTTTTCCTTGATAGGTTGACTTTTTTCTTTGCTTTGTTCAGGTTGCTATCAAGGCTATTATTCTAGGCACCAGGCTATCTTTTGTAGATAGGTATTATCGTGAGCATAAAAAGAAGGCCACTGAATGCCTTTGCGGTGGTCATGGCCATAAAGAAGGAGTTGAAGAAGGTAGTGGGCTTTATCCGCTAAGAGCGATGCCATTCTTGTTGAGAGGGATGCTTTGATTCAAGACTATTAACACCCTATTTTTGCGCGCTCAGCAATCTTCGGCCTGACCAGACTTACATTCAAACCGACACAGGCACATTCAAGTTCAAACCAGCTTTGCAAACTCAATCTAGTTAATAAACCACTTCGTGGGCCCGCCACGCTCAATAGAGACAAAATTACCAAAATGCCCTTGAGGCATTGCTCGGTCTAATTCCAGTTGGCACGTCTTCCTACAGACGGTAAGTCCGTATTTCAACCTCAATTCCAATTTCAATTCCAGTCCAAGTCAATCAAACTCAATTTGGCTTGTCTTTCGAGAAAATTGATCATTCAGACGATAAGTCCATCCGGTACAACACGTTTACCAAAAAAACTCCTCGGAATGGTAAGTCCCTTCAAACCTATCGATCGGGACGGAACCTAAGTCCCTGAGATGGTAGAGCAATTCACTTCTAGCACCTGCTAGCCCACTAATGTAGAATATCTGCTATCTGGCATATCGATTGGGAAAGTACCGAAGGCCCCAAGACGATAAGACCATTTAGTAGCTTCCCAAGATCAGACAGTCTCTAGAATGAATGCACACTGTTAAAGTGACAAAAATACTCACAAATATTGCAACTGTCAAAGTGGCTGAAATACTCGTAAATAGGTCGACAGTGGGAATTGCCAACAAACCCCCTATGTCACAGGATCGAACAAGCATCTTGGCCGTGAGATATTTACCGAATGACAGAAAACCGTTGGAAACCAACTCGTCATACACTATCAAAGTGACAGAAATATTCAAAACACAGGTCAATACCAGTGCTTACTAGCCCACTTCGGTAAATAATGACCAAATTGCCCCTTAGGCCTCATTGACACGCTTTTCGAGAGAGTACTTAAGTCCTCAGTCCACCTTTCCAAGATTGTTTAAATATTTTCACCATGTTTGTGGAAATCATCAAACCATATCACTATAACTTCAAACAAAATGGCCATATGAATCTTAACCCAGGCCAAACAAACCTTGTTGCTATGGCCAAAGTAGCTCAATCCTTCTCTTCTTCCTCTCTTTTCTTCATTCTCATTCGAGCACTCTCTCAGTTCTCCTATGCACGGAATATTCCTACCACCTCTCTTTGTTGTCTTCTTTTTCATACTCACACTATAGCTATATATATATATATATGTATGTACATACTCTCTTGGAACCATGCACATACCACACTCTTGACATAGCTTCCCTTTTGTCTCCTCTTGCACTATTTCAAAGGCATTCTTACATGGCACTCCTCAAAGACCACAACCGAATCCATGCATCATTTTTCCTTTTCTATATTTTATCATTCTCACCTTCTCTCTTCTCGCTAATTCTCCCACTTCCTTTATTTATTCCCAACTATCTCTTCTTTCCATGTTTTTATTTACTCTTTCCAACCACTAAACAAACTACCATTAAATGATAAACATCATTCTTCCACTTACTATTATTTAATCCGAACTCCTCAATTGATACAAGATATCTCGAATCTCCACATTTCCATTAAATAGGTGGATACACACACATATACATATATATTATCATGTATCACTCCTTTGACTTTCTCTCTTTTTTCCCTTCTTTTATTCTCCTTCTTCTCTTTCCATTAGTTTATTCCCACTCCTCCTTTCTTCTCCCATGCACCACCGAATAACCACTCAATCTTTCTCTTATCTTACCCATGGTGCACGGCTATCGGGCTTTGGCAGTCCCCAAAGCCTTGAAACGATGAGAAAGCGTGCTTTCTTAAAGAACCCATTTCTTTATTCTTCCTCCATCATCCGAATCTACTGACCATCTCATTGTATTATTTACTTTCTCTCTACGCTATTATATAGTACTATAACCAAACCCTTTTTTAATTCCACCACATGCAAACAAATATTTCTCTACTTAATCTTTCCCATCCAAAAGGCCACAATTTTGGTCAAATAAATTATCTACATACATAATTCATACACCCATCACCTCTAATAGTCACAATAAAAATACAGAATGTTACAATTGTCAGGTAAATAAATCAAGAAAAAATGGGTCTCAGGAGCACAGCTGACCCACCAGGTCACTATTTCTTTCTTTTGAGAGAATATTTGATACAACGATAGTACCACATTATCATACTGATGTGATATAATAAGTCAATAATATATAACCAAGTAATCATGCACATCTTAATCATCAATTGTGTTGAGTTTAAAATTTAAATTTTTTCGCTTAAAACAAGAGGCTATGTATCATTGGCCCCATTCCCGATTTCTCCACTCTGAATTAACACGCCAAGCAACCACATCGTATCCTATTTGAATAAAAAAAATTTCGACACCTTGCAATCTCGGCTGTTGGGTCAAAAAATAAAAAGTTTGACCATTGAATAATGATCTTTGAAAAAAATCTAAATATTGGGATAACAAAATAATCATAAATATAACCCATAATTACCATAATGTGATCATATTATTTTGATCACTTTTACTACATTAAGTTATGATCAATTCAAGTACTAATTACGATAAAAAAATGATAACTACCCTTAGCGATGCCTTGAAGCTACCCTAGCATTTGTCTAACGCAACAACTTTAACCATATCAATAAGCTAACCTAGCTTTTTTTGAAATCTTTAATATATTTATTTATTTATTTAAATCTTATGTACAATTATATGTAAATTTTATCCTACTGAATAAAAATTTTATGTACGGTTGTATGTAAATTTTGTTCACATTAAACAAAAATCTTCAATCCGCCCGTTCATATCATGTTCACAAGTGCTTGTCATAGTTGTGATGAAATAAAAGACAATACATTCAATTAGCCCACCGTACCCCAATTGTCTTTTTTTTCTCATAAATATCCCATCATAAATACTTCTTAATAAAGTTATTAAATAAGGGTACGGACTGTGGTTGCATTGGGCATTTTTAATTCTAGTGGTTATATATATACGGGAATGGGGACTCGTGTTTCGCATGAAAGTTACCATTTAGCATTGATTTCAATTTGTAAAGAGAAATACCATAGTGATGTTTGACAACTCAGTCAGAACTCACCAGTTAAGTGTGGGATCCAACTAAATTGTAAAGCGTTAGCCGGCAACTGTGAACACTAACAGTTGACTCAACTGCAAATAATATACTCCGACTGATAACGGTTCCCCAGCCCCATCGTCTGAAGAAAAAGATCATCTTGAGAGAAGCCCGAAAAAGGTTAAGAGCTCTGAAGAAACCCAGGTTCATACGATGGACACAGACTCCAACAAAGAAATGAATATTGATATCGAGGTAACATGACCTACCGTGGAAACCCAAACTTGCAAGATAGTGGCAACTTGGAAGGAATAGAAGAAGTGCAAAAAATAAAATCCTTCAAAGATGCTATGCTTGCTTCTATGGCAAGTACTAGCTATTTTGGCAATGACATAGAGAATTTACTCTTTGACTCTGAAGATGCAGAGATGGTAGGTGTTGAACAGGGGGAACATTAAGTCCTCTATCATTTTTAATGACAAAGGAATACCCCAAGTTATTCTTCCTCAAAAGTTGCTGGAAAAAATTCGTAGACCTTGGGTTAATGCTCTTATTGTTAAATTGCTGGAAAAAAGTATTAGTTATAAGATGTTTGCACCAGAGTTAAGAATATGTGGGGGCTATAAGGGGAGTTCAATGCGATTGATCTAAGAGAGAATTACTTCCTGTTTAAATTCAGTGATATGGACGACTACCAGAAGGTGTATACAGGTGGCCCTTGGTGATCATGGATCATTATCTCACTATCAGAAAATGGGAGCCAGATTTTAATATATCGAAAGTAACAGAAACCATGACCATCGTATGGGTCTGGTTTCCTGGGCTTCCAATTGAGTATTACCAGGATAAAGTTTTTTATACAATAGCTAAAAATATTGGAAAGCCCTTGAAGGTAGATATTAGTACTACCATGGCTACCAGAGGGAAATTTTTTTGAGTGTACATTGAAATTGATTCACAAAAGCCGCTTTGCCCAAAGTTTGAGCTGGGCAATAAAGATTGTTATATTAAATATGGGTCCTTGCACATTTTCTGCTTTGAACGTGGTAGGGTTAACCAAAGAAAGGAACTCTGTCCTTTCAAAAAGGCTAGATTGATGCCGGAGAAGATGACACATATAGTCGTTTCCGAGCAGGCGATGTCTAAGCAAGTGGGGCTAAGTAACAACGGTCCTGAAATTCAAAATCCTGACTTAGGCCAAGGAGAAGAGTTGGGATATGGGCCTTGGATGATGGTTACTAAACGAGGCAGAAAACCAAGCCCAAAAAAAGAAGTCAATACTACTAACCAACACTAAGCCAACAAATTTTACAGTTTAGGCCAAGCCCAAGAGACCAACGTTGGTAGAGGTAAGAAAACAACAAGACAGGAAATGGATGTGGAACCAGGAAAAGGTTAAGAGGAAATCCAATCTCGTTCAAAGAAAAATACTAATTGGAAGAGAACTGAATATAGAAAGGAGAGCCAAGGAGCCAAAAATTGTCAGGGTCCATGTGACTCCACAGTTGAAGGCTGCCAGATGCAGCTGGAATCCATTTGCAACGAGACCAATCTGCAAGATACCACCATTGACATGAATAAGACGAAGGGATCAACTTCCAGTAACCTTATCACCATCCGCCAATGCATCCTATCGAGCTCTAAACACCAGAACATCTTCCCCAACCATAAAAGATCATACTAGTTGTTGATCAAACCTTTCCCTTAAGCAAATTGAACAACGATTCTATAATGGGTAGGCTGAAATTTCCCCAAAGCTGGTGCCCAAATACAGATCTAACATTGCAAGACTTAAAGAAACCCCCAGACCCAACATCTCAAATTCCAGATAGCTATGGAGACACCAGAAACAGAAATACACCTCATTAAATACGATACTCTGGGGATGTTTTTAGAACTAGGGATCGAAGCAAGTCACCCTATCAAGACTATTTGGTGGATAGAGGAACTAAATCTACTGGTAAAATCGTGGTGGATGAATGTCTCGGGGTCCTTCAACCACTCGATACAACTAGCATTGCGGAGAGTGCATCTCCAGGATTGGCAAAGGGTAAACTCCATCCTGGGTAATGATCTATTAGATCCCCTCCCCAACTCCTTTGTTAAGTTTTCTATGAAGCTTCTTTTTTGGAACTGCCGGGGAGTTGGTAACAATGTCTTTAGATGAAACTTGAAGGTGCTTGTCCGAAATCATAAATTGAGTATCCTGATCCTTATGTAGACCAAAGTGTAGCTAAATTCTATGGGAATGTTCTTTAACAATCTTGGCTTTATAGGATCGTTCACGTGGATCTGATTGGTCAAAAGGATGGGATTTGGGTGCTTTGGGACTTTAACCAAGCCAATGTTCAAGTTACTAAAGCCATCAGTCAGGTTATTCATACTATCGTGACTACAGAGGATTATCCAGAATGGGTTCTGGCCTCCGTGTATGTGAGCCCCTATCCCAGAAGCAGAGAAGATTTGTGGAACAATCTCGAATAGGAGGCTAAAGACACTCTAATTCTTTGGATGGTTGCCAGCAATTTTAATGATGTTGTCAGTGCTAATGAGAGAAGAAGCTTTAATGTTAATTTCAACAATAGTAGAAGCCGCAAGTTTGTAGAAAGAATTAACCAGTGCAACCTAATGTACTTAGGCTGTTTGAGCCCAGAATGACATGGACCAATAATAGGCAAGGCATGGCCAACACTCAAGAACGACTTGATAGAGCTCTTGGTAATCCTGAATGGTGCAACTTGTTCCTAGATACAATGGTGAGGAACCTTCCTCGCACATACTTCGACCACTTCCCTTTTCTTGTCCACACTGAAGTTATGCCTCCTCCTTCTCTAACTTTTAAACTATTTAGATTTGAGGTTGCTTGGCTCTCACACCCAAACTTTTCTAATGTCATCCTTAACTTCTGGAAGTGTAATAATGTATCCCTTTTGGATAAGCTTAAAAATTTTACAAAGGATGTTATCTCTTGGAACAAAAATGTTTTTGGTAACATTTTCAGGAGAAAAGATGGTTATTAGGAAGACTTGAAGGGATCTAGAAAGCTCAATCTTCCAAATTTTCCCACAACCTTCATCTCCTTGAGAAAGACCTGACTAGATAATATAATAGCACTCTCATGCAAGAGGAGCTTTTCTAGTTCCAAAAGTCTAGAGCCAAATGGTTGACCCAAGGGGAAAGAAATACCAGATACTTCCATATCGCTACCATTTTCAGAAGGAGAAAGAACAAAATTTTCAGTCTTAAGAATGAGGAAGGTGCCTGGCTTTCTAACTTTGATAATCTCAAAAAAAATATCTAGGATTATTTTGAAAACCTTTTTAAAAACAAGGAGGCCTCCTCTCTTAACCATTGGATGAATCTAGATAGCCTAAAATTTTCTGAGAATGAAAGTCTTGAACTCAATTATGAGATCAGTGACAAGGAAATTTGGAATACTGTTAAAAACATCAAGGGCCTGAAAGCTCCTAGTAGAGATGGATTCCAAGCCATTTTTTATCACAAGAGTTGGGAAATCATGGGCCCTACTATTTGCGAATTTATCAGAAAATGTTTTTAAACTAAAAAGATCCCTTTGGAAGTCAATAGAACTTTGATTGGTTTAATTCCCAAAACTAACAATCATGAGAATATCAAGCATTTTAGACCCATTAGTTTGTGTTGTTGACTAAAGGTTGATCCCCATTTTGATTTTGATGATAACTAAATCTTGTGTTATTTTACTAATGTATTTGCTTAGTGTGCAAATTAATAAAGATTATAATTTAAACTTAGAAGTTTTGACTTAAAGTTTAATACATGTCAAAGTGAATGCATAATAAGCTAAGTTCAAACAAATACACAAAATAGAACAATGACACCTATTCCATCTTCAAACAAATGATTTGCATTCGAAGATATTGCAGGTGTTTAAAAGAAGATTTTATCAGGTATGCATAGACTCAATAAAGTTTGACTTGCATTCGAAAAAATTGAAGGTGTTCAAAAGAAGATTTCAGCAAGTGTGCAAAGATCAATTGAAGATGACTTGATCTTGAAGAGATTGAAGATGTTTGAGAAGAATTCATTTTCTCTACAAATAATCCAAATGAAGATTTCATCTGGGATGTAAAGAATCAATGAAAATGATATGTATTTAGAGAAATGAAGATGTTCAGGAGTAGACTTCATCAAGCTTATAAAAAACTCATTGAAGTAATCCTAAAAAAGAAAGAAAGATGTGCAGCAAAAAGAAAGAGCTCGATAATGAGACGTCATATGAAGCTCTACATGAATGAAAAAGTGATCAGCAGTAAAAAAAGAGAGCTCGGCAATGAAAAAGAGCTCGACATTAATGGAATAAAGTTCTGACAGTTTAGAAACCAAGAAAAGAAAATTATCAAATGTTAGATTCAATCCAAATTGAATAGATGACAACTTTGATGAATTGAAAACTTTGCTCTATCATCATACCCCAAAGAGAAGACTTCTTGAAGATCTTATAGTATTGTTGAAGCTGAACTTGATCATTAGAAGAATGAATGAAGATTTATGGGTAATGTGTCGACACATAAACTTGAAAAGTCGACATATGAAGACAGAAGCCAAAAGTTTGAAGACAGAATGATCAAGTGTCGACACATGAAATTGATGTGTCGACATATGGAGACAGTGGACAACATCTGAAAAATGCAGACCAGATGTGTCAACACCTAGAAAATAACGACTAGTTTTTCTAACGTTATAACAGACTGGACTTGTATTAAATGAGCCCTAACAACCTCCAACGGAAGAAATCAATATAGGGGTTTATATACAAGCTTCTAACTACATTTATATACAAGAGATACAAGAAAAACAAAAAAGGACTGACTGATCCAGCTGAGAAAATCTGAACATTCCTTTTATCTTCATTTTGGCATTAAGTGAGCTTTTATTTTTTCTATCCACTCTTGATAGAGAGTTTGTATTTCGTTTGTATAACATTTTATACACTTGTAAGTGAGAGTTTGAGAGTTCTCCTGTAGAAAAAAAAATCTTGTAAATTAGAGTAGATCTTGGACAAAACCACTTGGTAGCTAGAAGAACTTGTGAAGAAGTTCTTATGTAAAAATGAGCTAAGCACTTAGTAAATCAGCATCCATTTTGTAATTGAAGATTGTATAGTGGAAGAAGACTTCAAGGGGATCTTGGGGTGAGGACGTAGACCACGAATTATGGTTGAACCTCGGTAATTCTTGGTGTGTTTTCTATTGCTCTATTTTCATTTCTCTTTTGATTGCATTGCATTATATATATCTTGATCACTGTTCTATTGGTTAGATTAATTTTAATTAATCTTAATTGCTATTAATTTTCAAAAAACTCAGTTCACTCTCCCTTTTGAGTTGCCATTTGGGCCAACATGTGTAATGTCTCTAATAAAATTTTGACCAAACTTTTCATTAACAGAATTAGGCCCCTCCTGGGTAAAATCATTATTCCAAATCATAGTAGTTTTGTCCTTGGTAGAACCACCAATGACAATGTGATTACTGTTTAAGAGATTTTCCACACTATGAGAAATAAGAAAGGCACTAATGGAGACATGATAATAAAAATTGACTTGGAGAAAGCTTATGACAGACTTTCTTAGGACTTTATCAAAAACTCTTTGGAGTTTTTTTTTACTTAAATCATAATTGGATTAACCTAGTTATGGCCTGTATCTTCTCTGTGAACCTAGCCATTCTGTGGAATGGGGAGGTTCTATATGAATTCTCTCCTGGTAGAGGAATGAGGCAAGGTGATCCCTTATCCTCTTATCTCTTTGTCATATGTATGGAAAGACTATCTATCATGATAAATAGTAAAGTTACTTGTGGTAACTGGGAAGGAATCAAAGCTTTTAGAGTAGGTCCTATTATTTCTCATCTCTTGTTTGCAGATGATCTTCTCCTTTTTCGCTAAAGCGAATAATCATAACTGTGGCACCATTAAGGATGTCATCTCTGAGTTTTGTGATATCTCTGGCCAAAAGATTAATCCCCAAAAGTCTAAATTGTTTGTTTCTCCTAACTTGTCTAGAAACAAAGTTATATGCCTAAGCTTCAAAAGTGGTTTCCCTATCACCAATGACTTGGGAAAATACCTTGGCATCCCTATATTCCATAGTCGTGTTAATCGAAAACACTTCTAAGAGATCATTGATAAGCTTCACAGTAAGCTCAGTGGCTGGAAATCTAGCATTCTGTCCCTAGCAGGTAGAGCCACCCCTCGTCCAATCTGTCACCTCTGCCATTCCCTCTTACACCATGCAAAGCACTAAGCTCCTTGTGAATATCTGTAATGAAATTTATATAATCAATAGGAACTTCCTTTGGGGTAGCACTGTTGCCCATAGGAAAGTACACCTTGTTAACTTGGATACTGTTTGTAGGAGTAAGGACCAAGGGGTTTGGGAATCAGAAAAGCTAGAGACCATAACCTTGCTCTCCTTACCAAGCTAGGATGGAAAATTATCAATGAGGATAACTCCATCTAGTCTAGAGTTTTACAGGCTAAACACCTTAGAAATACATCCTTATCTGACTGGCCCATCAAAAGGAAAGCTTCTCATGTTTGGAGAAATATTTCCAAAACCAGAGGCACACTTAGGAAAGGGACCAAATGGTCTGTAGGAAATGGAAAAAAGATGTCACTCTAGAATGACTGGTGGTGTGGGGACAAACCTTTAGCTCTCACCTCCCCTGGTTCCCATACTCTTAACTGTGATAGAGTTTCCAACATTATTAGTGAAACAGTACTTGGTTCCCATAAGATCTGGAACACTCATCTTCCTTAAATTTGCACAATCTCAAGACACTCCGGTTTCGACTGTCTCCTCTGATGGTAAATTTTCTATAACTTTAGCCTATGAAACTTTAATTGATATCTATTCTAATAATAGCTGGAAGTGGATCTGGAAGTTAAAAGTTCCTCAGAAGCTTAAAACCTTCATCTAACTAGTAATGCATGGTAAGTTACTAACTAACCAGATGAGGGTCATTAGAGGCATGGATGCCGATGACATTTGCCCCAAATGTGACTCTCTAAGAGAGGATATGGACCATTTATTGAGACAATGTGGGATATCAAGAAATAACTAGTATGGCCTTAAGGGGACACAGCGGGTGGATAGCAATTTGCACAAACCCTTGAATGAATGGATTCTTTTGAATCTAAAGAAAAATGGTAAGAAAGATGGTGATCCGAATTGGAGCATTATTTTCATAGTTACCGTGTGGAAAATCTAGAAAGATAGGAATTTAAAGGTGTTTGAAGGTGAAGAGTGCAATATCATGAGAAGCAGTAATAAGATACATCAGTATACTATGAGATTGTTGAAGCCTTTAACACCCCTTTTGAAGGTCTGTTTAATTTCTCTAAACCTCTTATATGGTGTCCTCCTATCGCAGGTAAATTGCAGATGAATACGGATGGAAGCTTCAAAGGAAAAGATGGGCCAGCTGGTTTTGGAGGAGTTATAAGAGATGAAAGAGGAACTTGGGTGCTAAAATTTTATGGTAGATTGCAATGTAGAACAAGCCTTGAAGCGGAACTCTGGGCATCTACCGTGGGTTCGTGGGTTAACAATAATCCATGGAAAAGATATGCGAGAGATAGAGATTGAAAGTGACTGTGAAGTTGCAGTGGACCTGATCCAGCAAAAGATTTAACATGACTCTCCTCACCAAATTATGGTGCTTGATTTGAAACACCTCTTACAAAGATGTGGCTGCACTATAAAGCACAAACTGAGGAAAGGCAATGATTGTACTGATCTCATGGCAAACCTTGGAGCTAGCCAGCTTGAAAGATTAGTAGTGCTGGAGGACCCTCCTGAACGAGCTAGAACTTTTTTTTTATTCAGGACATAATTGAGAACTGTTCTATGCGGGGTTGTTCCCCTTGTTTTTTTTTTTCTTTCTGTCTCTTCTTCGCTGTTTCATTTCATTCCGAGGTACCCAAAATAAAAAAAAGTTGGGGCCTAGACCAGCAGCCATAGTTATAATTATTTGTGGTCCACTGCTTATATTCCCTGAGAGGCTAATCACTCTGTTCATGAAATGGCAATGTGTGCACATAGTATGTAACAAGTTTTCATAATTTTCCTTTGTCCTCTTACCCATTCTTTGATGCTATAAACCATAGTTACTAGAAACTTTGTTCAAGAGGTGAAATTCATTTTCTTAAAAACTTATTTTCATAATGAAGATGTGTAATTCTCATTAAATTTAGAAGGAAACTTTCAAGAAATGTTTTTGAAACTCAGAGGAATACTAGCAACAGTCATTCCAACACTCACTTTTGGACAGCCGCTCTAATATGTTAGCATGTGGCATTTCATTTGTTCAGCAAATGGACAACCGGAGAAAGAAAACTCGTTACTCTACTCTGAGCCTCTGACTTGATGATGATAATAACCTATCAGGCCATCACTTCGATGTTTTCATTTATTAGTAAACAATTGTACTGAAAAAACATCTACTTCTCTAAGTAAGGTAAAAAGTCAAGAATGCCCCCATTTAACCTCAAGTTCATCTCATCGAAAAAAGGTCATTCTCATGTGAGAAAAGAAAAGCAGAGGGAGGCCAAGAGAAAAGAAAATTTAACTGCCTATTTGGAACTTTGGGAATGTGAAAGGAAAGAAAAAAAAAATTTGTTTGATTCTATCTAGGAGAAAAATGAGAAAAAAAAATGCACACTTTTTTTTTTTTTTTTGTGTCTCTTCTTTCAAATTCTCAAGTTCAAATGATCAAATTCTCAAACTCAATAATTAAAATTTTGAATTCTAGTTTTAAATACTACAAATTTATATTTTTTAAAAAAATTTTATGCTTACAAAAATTAAAAATTATCTAGAAAAATATGTATATGTCTATACGTCTATATTTAAATACATTATGTATGAGTAATTACACTTTAGAGAAACTTTCACTCTTGAAATAATTTTACGGACGACATACTTACTCTTAGTCCTGCACCCGCACCCGCACCCGCAGTACGAATCGGTTAAAACAAAGCATGCCAGATGAGACTTGAACCCATAATTTATTGTTTATCACAAAGTTTACTTCCATTTTTGTATTTTAATTCATTTAAGTTTGTAAAATTGGTACCAACATACAAGATTTCCATTAGTAGTAGCTTTTCTATAAAAAAAATTTATGGGGGTACTACTTAAAAAAATTTTAGTTTATGTTTATGGGCATAAATCGCTTCGTATGTGACCGAGTTCAAAAAAAGATATATATCCCACTAGATCCATTGCTACAGTGTAAATTAGGAATATTTATAATTATCTCAAACTACATGTATTAGTTAAGTTCAGGTCATGCCAAGTGAGACTTTAACTTCAAAATATCTAAGTTTATGATTTATCCAAGAGTTCGCTCCTTCCCACTTACCAAATTATTAGTAAATTTATAAAATGGGTACTAAAATAAAATATTACTATATCGTAGTAGCTTATACAATTTTTTCTTGTTCATTAAATTTTAAAAATATATATTTATTTATATTTGTGAGAATAAATCAATCTGTAAGTGATTAAGTTTAAAAAAATATGTGATTATTACATGTTATTTTAAAACAAAAATCGAATTTCACCATACTTTTCACCATTATCTCAAGCTACATAATAAATATGGCATGAATGGGTTTAGAATGTTAAATAATTAAAATAAATTTGTAAATCAAGAAGAAGGATGCCAGATTTGTTTTTTTTTTTTTTTTTTCAAGGTCTATAATCTCCAACGGTCTTTCAAAGTGGCTCTCTAAACTATTTTAGATAGCAAGACCTCAAAAATAGCACACCAACAAACTCTTCATATGGTTCTATATTTTAAAAAGTCTCACTTTGACTCTCCAAATGTAAAGAGTAGAAAATAGCTCTCTAAACTTTAAATGTTATTATTTCACAAATCTCTCATTCTCTCTCTTCTTTTTTTCTCTTTTCTTGGGATAAATTTTAAAAAATAATAATTTATAAGGTGACTAACTAAAATAGAAAATATTGTTAAATTTTTTTTAAAAAATGGTTAGTTAAAATAAAAAATAAAATTTTTAAATATATTTTGATTAACTATTTTTAAAAAACAGTGTTGAAGGTCCATCTTTCTCTTTTTCTTTTTATTTTTTTAGATGTCCAAAGTTTTTTCCTTCCCTTAGATGAATATTTAATAGTTTATTTTTTCCACGTTGTCTTAGACTCTTAGTCTAATGATGTGACTTTAGTTTTTTTTTTATTTAATCATATTCTAAGGCGGCCTAACCAACTTGCAAAAGCTGCAAAGTCACAAAGTAAATTGCTTCTCCCATCTCCCCTGACACCAGCCCTCTTGCTTGTCAAATTTGTCTTCATTACAATTATCTTTATACCTCTCTTTCTCTTTTAAAATTACAATTTACTCGAATCTCTTCATTTGCATTTTTTTTTTTCAGTTTTATTTAACTTTTATTTAGTTTTGTTTCTTTTTTTATTAGTTTTGTTTGTTTTTTAATTAGTTTTGTTTATTGTTTTATTTATCAATCATTTTTTAAATTTTTTTTGTTTTATTTAATTTTTAACATATGTCAGAATCTCTCCCTTCCTTTAAATTACCTTCCCAACCCGACAGCCCACTTTTTTTTTTATATATTTTCGTGTATATCTTTTTTTTTTTAGTTTTTTTAAATTTTCTTTAGTTTTATTTATTTTTTTTAGTTTTGTTTATTTTTTTAATCAGTTTTGTTTATTGTTTTTTTATCAAAATTTTTTTTATTTTTTTTATTTTATTTAATTTTTTACACAGGTCAGAACCTCACACTCCTTTTAAATTATCCCCCTTAACCCTTGACATATGTCAGAATCTACTCCGCTATTTAAATTACCCCCCTTCCAATTCTTGACAACTCTTAACATATGTCAAAACCTCTTACAAATAATGACTTCCAAAATCTACAACTAAAAAATAAACAAAAGATTATAAACATATAATAAAAAAAATTTATCCAAAAAGAAAAAAATAAAACTGATAAAAAAATAAATAAAATTGATAAAAAAATAAATAAAGCTGATTAAAAAAAAAATAAAACCAATGAAAAAAAAAAAGAAACAAAACTAAACCAAAAAACACAAGATTGACAAAAATAACTGGGAGCAGGAGAGGGAGAAGGAGAGTGTATAAGAGGGCATAATAGTAATTACAATAAAAATTTGAGATGAGACCGGGAGGAAGCTGTGTCTGGGGAAGGGGGCAAAGCAGGTCTCAGCCACAAAACTGGCATTTCCTAGTTTCGGTTTCAATATTTCAATCCTTTGAAACGTGGCGCTCTGACATTGCAAGTCTGATAGAGCGGCTGAAATTTGGAGTGTGGCTAGCATTCCTCTAATTTAAATAAATTAGTCAGAATCTCTCAAAAAATGCTACGGAAACATCTTAGAAACTAGCTTATCATAATTTTTAAAATTTTTAATTCTCTCAAATCATAGATTTTAACAATAATGTATAATGATTTTAACAAATGTCTATTGATGTTGTGTAGTATTAATATTTATTTTATTATAAAAGTATTTTAATACTTTATATTACTTTTTTAAGATTCTTAATAATTTTTCTTATAATATCATATTTAATTTTATATCTTTCAATATTTTTTATTTTTTATATTTTTTTAAGTCACGTTTTTCCTGTTTCTGTTTCGTTTTGTATCCTTTCTCGCTTCCGTTCTGATTTTGGCAACTTGGTTTAGACTGTGTTGTGCAATGTAAAGTTCAATAATTATTAATGAAGACCAACCTTGGGTTTCAACAACCAAAGGCGTTATTATTTGCTATCTGAAATCAATGGTCAATTCCAGCTTTCAAGCGAAACGCGAGGCCCATTCCCATACGTCCACTCTAGATTAAAACGCCAAGCAACCACACCCTACCTTGAAATAGGATTTTTTTTATGTCCTGGTGCCTTGCAATTTCAGTTGTTGGATCAAAAAATTAAAAATAAAAAATAAAAACTTTGACCATTGAATGGCAATCTTTAAAAAAATCGAGATATCTCGGTAAAAGAACTATCCTATTATTACAAATATGATTCGTAATTATCACAATATGACCCATAATTATTACAATATGATCATATTTTTTAATAACTGTTATTGCATTAAGTTAGTCTTTGTCTATACCAACGACTTTAACTATATCATGTCCCTTATTGAGTAAGTTGTTCACAAGTTCTTGCCATGGTTGTGATGATCTAAAAGACAATGCATTGTTCACACGTGCTTGCAACCTCAGGGGTTTGATTCGCGATAGAAGTGTGGTACTTGCGGTAAATAATATTTATTTTTTTTATTTAAACTCTGTAAAATTTAATTTCAATTCGAATAATTTGGAATTAAATAGTTAGTTAAAATATTTTATACATACTATCCATTAATTAATGTGACATCTTATCATAATTTTACTTATATTTATTTTATTGACTTGCGATATCACGTCAACAAAAACGACATGACATTACGTCATGTTCAGTATTTTCTTATTTTGAAATCATAGTTGTTAATTTCATACTGACCAATATACTATTTTTGTTATTGATTCAATACATATCGATACTGATGCGTTTCAATGTATCGTTTTAGATATAAAGTTATAAATATATTATGTTTATAAAAAAATAAATTTGTTTTTATAATATTAATATGCATAACATTGTATTATTTAAATCAAATATTGTTTAATGTCAAATTATTTTAACATAGATATACTTAACATTAATATGACATTATTTTGAAATAGAATATTAATAAAAGAAGGTTTTTTTTATGATACTACATGAAAACAAAAATCAAAGTCTTTGTTTTAACATAGAGATTAAATTATAATTGTTTAACAAAAAGAAACAAAAAACAAATAACATCACAACATCCGTGAAGTTATATCTATTGATTAAATTATATTAAGTGGCTTTTCTATTGTTGTCTCTTGTGGTTAGAGAGAGAGGGAGAGAGCTGTTCTTCAGGTGAGACAGAAAGGGAATGCTTTTTTGTACACTGATAACAAGAGGACATAACAGCTTTTTTACAACACAGATATACTTGCAAGGCAATACCTTCTTAAAATTTGAAGAAAGTATAGTATTTTTATTGATCGATAGTTGCGATAAAAATATCATTAAGAAAACATTTTTCTTTTAACACTCCGAAATTTCTGAGTCCACTACGGAGTCTACGTAAATGTGATCTCTTCGTCCCATGGGCATGTAAGTAATTAAGAGAATGACCATGAGGTCAATCATTTGACTCCAAATGTAGTCTTGTAGGTGCCATATGTGCCTATCTCTTATCATATCAGAGTCAATCTTCCATATACACACTGTTGGGGTGCGCATCATGCATCATTTTTGTTTTTAGCAGTTAAATTTTACGGAACAAATCTAAGAGGTTTATCTAATTAAAAAGTGAAATGAAATACGTACCTAGAGAGCCTGTCGCTAGACTTCCCGCCATCTTTCTATTAACTCTTGCACTCTTTAATTTCAGTTTTCCTACTTTAAAATATCACAATTTTTATTTATTTATTATGTGGGCAAGAACAAAAACATCATCTCTCATTCATCAAAAAAGAAGTAGAAGAGAAGCTCAATAGCCTATTTGGAACTTGGGAGAGGAAAGAGAAAGAGAGAAAAAATTAAATTTTTTTTCTTTTCTTGTTTAATTTTACCTGGGAAAGATAGGAAAGAGAAAGAAAAAGAAATGGAACGAAAAGAGAGGGGGACAAAACTAATCACTCTCTTCTTTTCTTTTACTTTTCTTTTATTTTTTTTACAAAACCAAATAAGAAAGAAAAAATGTTTTTTTTTATTTTTTTTCTTTTTTTTTCTCTTTCCCTCCCAAGTTTCAAATAGGCTCTAAAAAACACACAAGAACATAAAGCTAAGAAAACGTACCTGAACCCTAGATCTAAAAAGAAGTTAATGTACCATGAGAATAGAAACAGTGAATGTGCAAAACGTCTGTTTTTTATACTTGTGGAAGGAAAAGGGAAGGGAATGAGAGAAAAAATGATTTTTTTTTGTTTGTTTGATTTGTAAGGAAAATAAGAGGAAAGTGAAAGAAAAATCACTTTTCCTTACTTGAAATTAAAAGGAAAGAGGAAGAAAAATAGTAGGATAACTATACAAAGAGAAAGAGGAAGAAAAATGAAGGGAAAGTGAGAAGGAAACAACTTTCACTGCCCTTTCTCTTCTCTTCTCTTTCTTCATAAATTAGAAACTAAACAAAAGAAAGGAATTTGTCTTTCCTTTTCTTTTCCCTTCTACAAGTATTAAACAGATCTTAAAACTTACGCGACCTTAATACATGGAAAAACACAACCACCTGCTAGACTCACAATACAAAGCAAAAGGGACTACACAAATGGAAATCCTGACTAGCTGTAGAAAAAAAATTTAGTAGTCAAGTAGTACAAGTTTCTTCAGCACTTGTACATGTCAGATTTTGTTATGTGTTTTTTTACTATAATAAAAGATTTTTTATTAATTATAAATTCATGTTACTAATTTAATAAAATACCCCACGTCTCAATTTGATGAAAATGAGTACTGATAAGTTAGAGTGGAGTCTTCTTAGGACTTTTTACAAACACTTAGACGACAATGTAGAAAATTCTCTCAATTTTTAGATGAAGAACACAATTTTTATCTACATCCCATCAAGAAGAGACAGAGATATCTTTGCTTCTAGTAGGGCACAACTCTCTTGATAGAATCATTATTACACTATAATGTTGGTGAAAAGATCTTAAAGACACTTGGAAAAATGAAAAAGATCTTCAAGTTGTTTGGAGAAATGAAGAAATCTTCTCTTTTTGGAAGCACAAGGTCATACACGCAATCTGACACTCTGCCAAGCATTCATTATACGTCAAAGACTTTTTGCCAAGTCTACATTCTAGAGGGTATCACTTGTCAAGACCTTCTTGGGGAGTGCACTGCACTAGAGCGGAGTGAGCCTACCTGAGAGCAGGGTTCACTGAAAGAGTGTCATTTGTTGAAACATCAGACCCTACTAGAGCGGGGTGAAGTCTATCTGATAGCGAGGTGATAGCGGGGTGCCCTGGAAGGGGCTTGGTCTTGGAGGAGCTAGAGCTTGCTAGAATGGGGTGGAGTCCGGTAGAGTGAGGTGCCTAGAGCCTTTTGAACAATGGGCAGCTCCTTTTTCTTTGTTTTCTTAACTTTGGAGGTTGGTTTAGAGTATAATTGCATATGCTAAGAAACACTCAATCTCACTTAACTCATGTAAACAATGCACAAATGACCAATTGACCTAACAAAATGAAATAGAAGGGCATAGTGATCCTGATTCTTTGATTGTTTGCCTAGTAGGAATAGAATGATTATTCTCATTCTATTGTTTGGTAAAACCAATTAATAATGTTAGAATAAAATGAAATGGAACTTTAGTATATAATAGTGAATTAAGTATTATATTATACATAGTATATTTTAACTATTCTCATTCTTTTTTTAAAAAAAAAAAATTCAACTTTTTAAAAATTGTTATCAAAATTTTTTAATAAAAAAAAATTGGAAATAGCTACTAAACATGTTGTATTTTTTTTTTCAAAAATTTTGAAAACAAAAAACATAAAAATATTACCAAAATTTTTCTAATGGTCTCATTTCCATGAGGAGATAGAATGGCAATTCCTACTCTCAAGTGTGGGAATGGCTATTTAAGAGTGTGAATGACTATTTCAATAAAATGTAAGCATGACCCGTCTTAAGGAATGATTATCCCAACTTTAAAAAGTATTACCAAATAAATGAATAGTTATTCTAGTCCATTCTATTTAATTATACCAAACAACGACATCAAATCATTTCATTATACCCCCACAATAATGAACAAATCATTTAACACACAATTATAATTTCATTAAACTTTTACATGAAAACAATCATATACATATGAAAGTTGTGTTTGCCCTCGTATGTTGTTTCTTCCCTACGTGACGCTCTAAATACTCTAATACTTTTAAAATACCACTTAACAAGGGCAATTGATTAGATAACTATTGAATTTATATAAATCATATATATATAAGTTGTGTTTGTCCCTGTATTTTGCCTCTCTCTTACGTGGAGCTCTAAATACTTTGATACTTTTAAAATGTCACGTTACAAGAGAAATTAGTTAGATAACTATTGAATTTATATAAATTATATATATATATATATATATATGAATTCTAATTCTAAGATATTATATTACTATTGAATTTATTCAATAGTTCGGATTATCATTGAATTTATTCAATAGTATTACAAACATTAGATAACTAATCCAATTAAACATAGAACATGTTACGTATTATCTAAGAAAAAATGGGATCCTTAAATTGTCACATCGAGTCACACGGGTTCACAAATTAAATCTTTTCTTTTGATAACACAAATTAAACATTTTGGATGAAGTCAACATCAAGATTTTTCCTTCATCATAAACTTTATTTGTAAAACTACTAAGCTAAAACTTTATCTGGTGAGATCAAATGCACATCTAATATATATATATATATATATAAACTCTATAATTCAACAAAGTACTATATATATTTACTTCAATTTTTTAGAGATATGATAGAATCGTGCTATAAGTTTTTGAGTTTTATTAAACTATTTCATAGTATAGTATGTAATAATATATTATTCACGTAGTAACTTCCTTTACTAACAAAAGTAGCATCAATTACTGGTAAGGTTTAATAATGAATCTCCATTATTGCTAATCTTCATTATTAGTAATCTCCATTGTTTGTAATTATATTCTCTTGGTTGATTTTTTTTTTTTTTTTGGGTCAAAAATCGGTGTATTGCCTCCTTTCATGGCAAAGATCATCTCTAATATAGTTAAACTTTAACTTTTTTAAAAAAAAAATTTTATTGTGCTCTTTGCGATGGATATCTATACGTGTATATGTTGATCTTGATGATTAAGTTAATTAAATAATTGAAAACAAAATAAAACTTGAGTGATTGAATTGAAATTGTAGGTGGGATTTCTGGGAAGGCCTGGCCAATTACTCGAACCAATATCGGTGAGTTTCCAACCTATTGTAAAGAGATAAAAGAGTTGGAATAGGTCGATCCTCTTTGGGCCGATCACACTTCGACGGTCAAGTTAGTATCTTAACCAGAGCTAGAACGAGAATAAAGACTGTGAGAACTTAAGAAAGCAATTGTCCATACCTTGCTTTTTCAAGATGCTGTGTTTTTATAGTGTAGTGTTCTCTGTCGAGCCTACTTAGGTAATCATGGCCTACCTCATAAGCTTATGCTATTTAGAGTGGGCTGATTAGACATGAATACACTTTTTTTCACCATACTTGAGCTCAACTGACCGAATGTAAGCATGGCTGTCACGTGCTGTATCTCCTCCGCATTGAATGTAGGTCTGTTCCACATTAAATACTAACAATAGAGCATTAAATGCCTTGAAATCCCTGACTCGGGTGATCCAACTCTTTAGGGCCGGGTAATCTTCATGTTTGGGCTGACCTGGGATATGGGCCTGTATTGCCCTGATACGGTCTGGGCTGCTGCTGGCCCGCATGATCCCTCTTTGTATTCATTGGGCTTGTTTTTTTGGGCTGGGCTGAGGTTTCTTAACCCACAATTGTCCCCCAGCCTTAGCGTCCTTCGGTAGGGGGCTGGGGCTGATACACCATATCCATTTCGAGTTGTGACGTTACATTGTCAAAAGTTTTAATGTAATGCGACCATTGAATGACCCGAAGAAGCTATCGTCATCTTAACTTTCTCTGTCAGATGAAGGCGTTGTGGTTATCTTTCATACGCAGGGGCAAACTCTAATTTCGAACTTCGAATCTGTTTCTTTCGCAAAGGTAGCAACTCGGTAAGTTTTCCCTCTTATCTTGTGTATCGCTTGCATTCCCAAGTAGGAAACCATAGAAATCTTTGTCTCTGGTCTGCAATGGGTTCACGCCTTAGGAGTATGCTTGCTACTTCCGATGATATAGTGTTCCGATGGGCATAAACATTAGGCTAATCAGTCCCAGAGATGATGGTTGGGTAGTAACAGAGGAGGGGGCTCCCTTCTCTCTCATCGCCATTGTAGAGGGTGGACTCTGTTTCCCCATTCACCCCTTTCTGACCGAAATCCTCAATCATTACGAAATCACCTCAATCCAACTCGCACCAAATGGATATAAGATAGTGATGGGGGTGGTCGAGTTGAATAGAAAGTTGGGTCTGAACCTAGGGCTTCACGAATTCGACTGCTGCTACACAGCAGTGGAGGTGAACACTGCCCGATCAAACCATCGTAGATACTACTTTAGGGCTAGGACTGGCCCCAGAGAGTTGATTCAGTTCCTTCTAAGCTCAGGGAAGGGGATTGACAACATTATAACTAGGGTGAGCGGTCCATGGGAAGGGCTGGCCCCAAATGTCCCTATGTTATTTTGGATGATAATGACATACTGAATGCTTCTGCTATGTTGTAATCGGAAATTGGTAATTCTAATTGATAAGAAATGATTCAGATTTGAGCCAAAAAAAAAAGAGAAGAAAATTAGGTGTCCATGCTCACCAGACCTGATAAACTTTAGATTGAAATATGGATTGTTGCAGACAAGATGTATGGGAAGGCTTAAAAGGATACTTATATGAATAAATTTGTACTAAATTAAATACTTACTCAGGTTTAACAAATGGGGTAGAATGCAAAAAGCTAAACTAAATCGAATTTATTTTAATTGGAAGAACTCCACGTGCAACACACGTGTGCGTTACTAGTGAAGCTTAAAAGGTTAAAGTGCTTCATAATTAAAATACTTTTTTCAGGTAACTATATGTTGAATGATTTAAAAGGAATTACCAAGTTCAGCAGTTCATATTTCTATGGGTTTTTGGAGATTGAAATTTCTTTCCTACGTGTGCACATCTTAATGTATTACCAAGTTGCTTTGCAAGCAGGTTAGGGCTGATGATCACATTAACCAGCTGGTAACTGCATCTGTGTAATGAAGCTTAAGCCTCAGTCCAGAACATGTTATAAACATACCTGGCCCGTCTCATAGTTTGAGGTTCATGTAAATATGGTTCTTACTGTTTTGGGAATTAATGACTGCACAAGGTTGAAAAAGTTGGCTTTTGTGTTGATTCCACGTCCCCCACCTTCTGCAGGCTGCAGTTCATGGCATGTTATTTTCTTCATGCACCTTCTGCTCTCTTGTGATACTTCTTGGTTAGGTTGTCTGTTTTAGCATCTTTTTCTGTGATGATCGTGTCATTCTTGTTCTTTGTGCAGGTTGCATTCAAAACAGGTGATTATAAACAAGACGTCATTTTTATTGGTGGACTAACTGATGAATTTTTGGCTACTAAGTATGTTCAGTGCTCTCGGTTTCAGATTATGAATATCTTGTGTGCGTTGAGCATGTACTTGTGTTATGACTCTTGGCTCTTTTCGTGCTCTTTTATTATCTTTTAAAACAGAAAAATCATTAATATCAAAATTAGGCATTATTGAAGATTTTTGTTATGATTAGTGAAGGTAATGTTGCAATAGAGGGCTTAAGATTTTATCTACCATCACATTGAGTATTTCATTTATAACGGACAAGATGACTTGTAATTTAGGCAGCATTTGGTACAGTTTATGGGTTGGCTTTTTTAGTTTTTTTTATTTATTTTTATCTAAACTAATATCAAAAAAATAAAAAATTTAAAAAAACTTGATGTTTTTACTAACAAACTTAAAAAAAATTTAACTTTTAAGGCTTAGCAAACGGTCACTTAGTTTCTTGATTCCACCAAAGACTTTAGGCATTTTGAAATGATGTCGGCTGGTCTTGAGGCAATCTAGAGTCGAGGGCTCAATTTTTTTATTGGTAGAAGTCATGAATCTTGGAATTGTGCCGTACCCAAAAAACAAAAACAAAATTCCTTGGAACTTGTTACAGATGTGTACTATGTGGATTCCCCAAGTATAGTATGACCACATGCATTATGCATTTATACACACTGGATAATATAAGTAGATTGCTCTTAGAAAAGCAAATTTGAATCATACCCTTGCCGTTCAGCATTAATTCTTTGCCGTGTACTTGAAAGGAACTTATTGCATTAATTCTTTGCCGTGTACTTGAAACGAACTCATTCATATGTAGTTTTTGCATTTCCTAAACGAGGATTATTTTCTTCTGTAGATACTTGGAACCTCTGGCAATTGCTTTGGATAAAGAGAACTGGTCTTTAGTTCAGTTTCTGCTCTCTTCTTCTTATAGCGGATATGGCATCTCAAGCTTGAAAGAAGCAATTTCTCATTTCCCTGTCTTATGTCGTAATGTTTAAATTTTCTGTTTACATGATATGCTATTGGATGAATTCATGATGTATATCATTTATTAATTTTAATTTCTTATAGTTCTTTATGCATGACTTTGATCTATGATAAGAAGCTGCATCTTTGAAATAGAATCATTCCCTCTTTACGCAATTTTGGCCGGTTTTTAAGACTTTGAAAATAGCTGACTTAGTCCATAGAGAAATTAGGTATTACTTATACGGAGGTTCTGACCAACAATAACCGTGGAATATTTGCACACAAACTTAGATTGAAGTTTGGCCTGATTTTGAGAAAATAGGATTTCTGTGAAAAGGATATTTTTGTCATTTTAATAGACTTAGCATTTCTGGTACGAAAAATCCGCATGTTGGCAATCATGGAGCATACATCCTATGCATGTGACAATCGTTTCTGCTTTGGTTGAGAAATTGCTATTTTTTTTCAAGAAATGATATTTTCGTCGTTGGGCGGGCCACATATTTTGAGTATGGAAGATCTGTCTACACATACGTACAATGGCTCATAACGATGGTTTGAGCATTTGTTTTAAAAAAGTTATTTTTTGAGTTTTAAATCGGGCTGACAATAGCTTTTAAAAAAGCTATTTTTTGAGTTTTAAATCGGGATGACAACGGCTCATAAACGGTAAAAAAATATAGTTTTTAGATTTGAAAATAGACATTATGACTACTCTGACAAGCTAATATGCAATTTTTTTGAGTTTAAAAATGGGCATTATGATGACTTATGATGAGTCAAAATGTAGTTATGGACAGAGGTGCCAATACAGTATGCCGATTAAAAGTCTAAATAGGCCACCTGAACTGAAGTGGATTAGAAGTTGAAATGTGTGGCTTAGAAGGTTTAAAAGTAAATTTTTGCACCTAGAGTGATTTTGGCAGAGGTCCGACACAGTACGGATGTAGTTTGGTTACCCAAAATCAGATATCGTAACGATTAGACAAGGGTAAAGTAACTAATTTCAGCTTTTAAGAATTTTCACGTAGTTTATTTCTTCAAACCTATCATTTTATACGTAAAAAAATATAAATTTGAGAGTGTTACATTATGATTTTCTTTTTGGTAATTTTTAAGATTGATGACTATGTCTCGATTAACTTTTTCTAAACTAGCCAATTTAATTTTCAAATAATCAATTTGATGAATAAGTTGAATCATCATACTGGACTCCACTCATAAGTAACAGTGTTCAAGTGTTCCTCAGGGCTACTAGTTTGAGGTTCAACAATAACACAAGAAATAGTATGACTAATAGAACTAGGTGTCAACCCGTGCAATGCATGAGAGTAAGAGTTGTTCAAATCATAAATAGTTAATTTAAAATTCACAATAATTAATTATACAATCGTATCGTATTGTATCTTTAAAATATAAATAGATATTGACATATATGGTATTTTATTTAAGTATAATCACATTTTTAGATATTAAGTTCAGAAAAAATCCTGACAATCTAATATTATATATATATATATATATATCTTATCTATCTTACAAAACTAATATTATATATATATATATATCTATCTTACAAAACTAATACATCGTATCGTATCTCTAAAATGTAAATAGATATTGATATATATCTTACAAAACTAATACATCGTATTGTATCTCTAAAATGTAAATAGATATTGATATATATATATATATATAATATTTTATTTAATTATAATAATTTTTTTTATAAATATTAAGTTCAGAAAGAGTCGTAACAATCTAATATAATATATATATATGTATCTTATCTATATTACAAAACTAATATTATCTTATATATATATATATATATCTTACAAAACTAATATAATAAGTTTAATAATAATAAATTCAATAGTTATCTAATAAATTGTTCCTGTGACGTGACATTTTAAAAGCATCTGAACATTTAGAGCTCCATGTAGGAGAGAAACAAAATATAAGGATAAACACAATTTATATATATATATATGATTTGACTCTGACCTGACATAATTGGACTTAAAATAAACAGATGCAGTAAAAGTCATAAAATTATTTGATTCTTCTTCATTATCTTATTGATCTTTATAATTTGTCATCCAAGCCACAATCATAACTTTTCCTTTTTTCTTCATATAGTTGGGACATTCTTGAGCAACATGATCATAACCTTGGCATTCAAAACATTCTACTACATTGCCCTTTTTATTTCCCTTACCATCGACATTGGGGCCACTGTTTTTTCCATTTTCTTTCTTCTTATTGAACTTAGACTTTTTCCTTTTTGCTCTTCAAGTTGCCATTTTTCAAAAAAGTTCTTCTAAACGATTCACAAGGTAATTCACAACTTTAGAATCTTCTCCATCTTCTACCTCATCAAACTCATATTCGTTTTCTTTGGAAGTATTCAAAGCAAGATTCTTTGATTTTTCATATGATAAAAACTAGCCTCATAAGTTTCAAGATTTTTAACAAGTTATCAACCCTAAAGGAATCAACATCTTTGTTTTCTTCAGTAGCAGCCACTGTGGGTTAAAATTTCTCAAGCAATGATCTATTAATCCCTCCAACAAATTGGGAGTCAGATATTTTTTCTCCAAGACTGAAATTAGACTTTACAATAGCACTCAGTTTTGCATAAAATTCTATACAGATATGGAGTTGTAGCTCGAATTTTTGCAACTCTGTACTGTTTGTTTGGATGTCCTGCTCAGTAATTTGAATACCTTGGATGACCATTCGGGTATTTAAACACTCGTTCAAACGCTCTGCAGGTTTTATCTTTTGATGTTTTGTCTCCACTTAATCGTACGTTGATTTGTTCTTATCGTTTAGCATGTTTATTTAATGTGAGAACTACATACAAAATGCTTTTATTCAGAATATGGTAATCTAAAAAACCTAACAAATTCTTTAATTTTTAGACCTCAATAATTGTCCAAAAACTAAATTTAGGACAATTTTTTTGGGAGAAAAAATTAAACCATTCATATATTAATCAATAAAACCTCAACCCTAACAAAGCTCTTGTAATAATATCGGAAAATTTTCAATCTTACCATAAATGTCCTATTTTGTGCGTGTAGAATTTGGAAGGCAGTCAATTTAGCTCTTAAAACGCATGACCTTTGGCTTTCACTTTTACTTATTTTTACCCCTATATTTTTTTGTTAATTTTCCTTTTAGTTTTTTAATGAAACTTGGAAAGTTCTTTTATTTATTTATCATAAATTTCCCTTCTTTTGATTTAATTTCTAATTAAAAAGCTACAAAAAAATGTAAACTTAGCAAGAGCAAATTTGGCATTTTTAAATTTTGCTTTGTGACAACAATGACCGATGAGGAGAGCAATAATCAACAACCTCATTATACATTTTCTAATATATTATAAATTTGAAAGTTTATTCATAATCTTTTAAGACAATTGTTAGCATTTGCCATATAGCCTCTTTGCTGTAGGTTTTTAAATTTTAAACGATAGGAAGATTAATGATACCATGCCAATCTATATGGTTTATTAATGCAAAATGAATTGTCGACGGCCTGTCCAATCTCTGCATTGGAAATATTAATGAGTATATAACATGAAAAGATTCGTTGCCAACGCAGCTGTTATGGCTTCTATTAGTTTTATGCAACATTCATTAACCGGCAGGAGCGGAGGGAAGGGTGGATCCTGCCTCCCTGTATTTCAAGGTTCTTTAAAAAAATATAAGCCATAACTTGTGATAGTTGGTGAGTTCTCTAAATACTACCTGATTTTAATATGTGCTATTTTTGAGTGAGTTCTCCAATTTTCTAATACCAAAGGAAGATGGTACGTCATGATGCGTGCTCGATTTTAATGTTATGTTCTTAGTTCTCTAATTTGCTAATACCTAGAGATGCTTTATTTAGGCCGTGTGTAGATTAGTGATTTAGCATGGAAAAGAAAAAGAAAACAAAAAAAAAGAAAATGTGAGGGAAAGAGAACGTAATCTTATTTTTGTTTAACAAAAAAGTGGAAATGAACGATTAGCATAACAACCTCCTTAGACGTGACCATAGGGATTCTCACTCACTACAAAATATTTGGCTTGAGCCATAACTACTGACTCAGAAAAGACAAGCTCGTCACCGTATTCTAACCAAAATGCAAGCGACATTCAGTTTTTTCACAAACGGGTTCAAACACGCGACCGTTAAGAGAAAAGCGGAGTTCTAAGCACAGTTATTGAAACCAACCAAACTACCCCTTTGTGGTGAAAAGAGAATAAAATTACTTTTTTATTTTGTTATCTTGTTCTCCTACCTTTTACTTTTTCTTTACTTTTCTTTTAATGAATTTAGATTACAAACACAACATTAGGTTTGCTGTTGAGGTAGACGGAGCGTGGATAGAGGAAGTTCCTTATTGGGTCTATCAACTGGTGGAGTATCTAATTTGCTGATGTCCTACTGGTGGAGTATCTAATTTCTTGATGTCCTGCCCGCGTAATCCAACCAATCTATGCATTACTAAATTTAAAATAAGCGCTGTTGGATAATGAGGCTAATATTTTGAAACTTAGATCGTTAAACGAATTGAAAAAGGGATCGAATAACGAGTTATTAATTTAACCGGCGGTTCAATCAAAATTAAATTATGACATCATAAATACATTAATAAATATATGTAAATATAAATACATATAAAAATTATAAAAAAAAACAAGCATAAAAATTCTAAAGTCTCGAAGAATGATACCATGCCCAAGCTACACATTTTAATGCCTTATCGTACACAGTTTGTGCGGGTGTTGTCTGATTTTCTAAGCTGAAGGGAAGATGGATGCATGTGCGCTTTGACTTTAATAACTGCTCTTTGGTGGGTTCGTCTATTTTTCTAAAATGAAATCGGTATCCTTCCTAGAATTTTGTTCACATACACATGTACATCTCTCTCTCTCTCTCTCTCTCAATTTTTTTGGGTTAAGAAAATCTCATGAAAATAATATAAAATAAGATAAACAATCATTTTGTCCTCCAACTTTATCTCAGATTTTAATATCTGACTTTGATTTCTTTTATCTTGACCCTCTAATTTATAAAAGAAAGTCAATACAGTCCCTCATTTTAAAATAAGTTAGAAAAATTAAAAATTAATCACAGTTTGGCCCTCTCAACTATAATTTAGTTTTACTTTACCTATTAAACTAAAAGTCATTACATTTTACAGCTAAATTATAAAAATTTAAATTCGTATTAACGCCATTGATAAAAAAAAAATAATAAAGTGAGTATTTCCAATCGGATAAAATATAAAAAAAAAATTTGAACTTGGTTAATAAATGCGTAGTTTCAAAAATTTTCTTGATATTGTCAGGGCTAACAATTGGTAAAAGCAAGATTTTATGGATCATTCTCATAATTTTTTTAGGCATTTTGAGATGATTTATAACATTTCATAGGCATTAAATATTTTTTTCTCTTTGTTTTAGAGATTAGAATAAAACTTTAACCAAACAAATTCAGATTTTATGATAGTGAATATGTAACTATTTTTAGTTGAATAGGGTAAACTAATATTAAGTTATAGTTTAAAAGGCCAAACTACAATTAATATTCAATTTTCTTACTTATTTGGAAAAGTTTAACCTCATTAACTTTCTTTTAAAAGTTAGAAGGCTTAAATAGAAGAAATCAAATATCGGGGAGGACATTGAAATCTAAGTCAAAGTTGGAAGGACTACATGGTTGTTTACCCTATAAAACATTAGCCCTCATGATGCTGTTTTGCTTTAAAGAAACAGGTAGCCAGTTTTTTTCTTCTTCTCAAGCTCTGAAAAGGAAAAGGAAAGACTGTCATCTACCCACATTATTTAGTACACAAATTCTTAGGTACAAGAATGCCCTTCCAAAGAAGTTACATGGCATCTTGCAAAAAATGATAATATCAAAGTTCAACGAGGCTGCGGTCGTTATACTCTACTGGAAGTGACTGGAGATGTCTAATTTCTTTGGTATTAAGGTCATCGGAGTCCAATCGAAACGAGGTTGACGGTCTCCGACTTAAAATGACAGGAGATGTCTAATCTCTAAAACTAAAGTCATCAAAGTCCAACCGGAGTGCAATCGCTAGACTCCGGCTTGAAGTTACCAAAGATGTCTAATATGTCTGGTTCTGAGGTCATCGGAGTTTGACTTGGATCGATTGCTAAACTTTAGCTTGAAGTGACCCAAGATGTCTAATATCTGAAACTAAGGCTATCAGAGTTAGACTGGGATGCGATTGCCAAACTCTAGATTGGGATGCGATCGCCGGACTCTAGCTTGAAATGACCGGAGATGTCTAATATCCAGAGCTGAAGTCATCGAAGTTCGACTGGAGTGCAATCGCAGGACCCTAGCTTGAAGTGGTCGGAAATGTCTAATCTCTTTTCTGCTAAGGTCATCAAAGTTCAACTGGGGTGCAGTCGCCGGACACTAACTTGAAGTGATCAAAGTTGTCTAATCTCTTTGGAGCTAAGTTCATCGTAGTCCAACCGAGTTGTGATTGCCGAACTTAGGCTTGAAGTGACCAGAGATGTCTAATCACTGGAGTTAAGGTCATTAGAATTTAACTGGGATGTGGTCACCAGACTCCCGTTTGAAGTGACTAAAGATGTCTAATCTCTTCACTACCAAGTCATCGGAGTCCGACCGAGATGCGGTAGCCAAACCCTAGCTTGAGGTGTGATGTGTGTACCAAGGGTCAAAATTTGAATGTCAACAATAAAGTATAAGAATTTTTGTCTCAGGCTAATAAATGTATAATTTCAAAAATCTCCTTAATATTAGCAAGGCCAATAATTGATGGTCCACAAATGCAAAATTTTATGGATAATTTATAACAATTCATCCCTATGAAATCAATTTTTTTCTATTTGCTTTAGACAGTAACATAGAATTTTAACCAAATAAACCCCTATTTTTAAATTTTATGATGGTAAAAATATAACTATTTTTAGTTCAATGAGGATAAAGTAACATTAAGTCATAATTTAGAAGGCCAAAGTGCTTCTAATCTTTAATTTTCCTATCTATTTTGGAAAAAATGAACCATATTGAGTTTCTTTTAAAGGTTGAAAGGTTTAAATAGAAGAAATCAAAGTTGAGAGATAGTATTGAAATCTGAGACTAAGTTGAAGGGACAAAATGATTGTTTTCCTTTAACAATTAAAAGGTCATATATACACTATATAATTCTATCAGTGAGAGCTTTTAGGCTAATCAATTAAATTGCAACATGTATTATTTTAATATTATAAAAATATAAAATCTATAAAAATTATATAGGGAGTTTAAGCCTCAAAGATTTATTAACCTATTACTATAACATATAGTATAGATGCACATACAAAATAAATAATGAAAACTATTTTTTTTTTCTCTCTTTGCTTAACGTATATTAAGTTTTTGACGTTCAGTTTGGATACTCCCCAATAGCACCTCTTATCTATCTTTTATGCCCTTTCCATGAAAAGAAAACAAAAAAAAAACATTTTATACATTTTCCTACTCTACCCTCTTGTGATAATTTGGTGAATGGAAGCTTTTTGTCATTATTGGTTTTTTTTCTTCTTTTCTTGTTTAGGCTACTATTGTTCTTGCCTAGTTTGTATGTTCAATCACTATAAAAACTTCGAATAGTCAGCGACATGATTTTTGTAACCAAAAGTATTTTTGCCTCTTTTAGTACTATTTCATTTTGTGTGTCAGTTTTTGTTTATTTATTTATTTTTGGTAAAACTAATATAAAAAAAAACTACATATAACTTTCTAAATCAACTAATTATGATTTAGAAATGTAGTGATGCTTTGCAATTTCAATGATCAATTTTAGGTAATTATCTCAGTTGCATTTGATTGATGATTTAGGAGTGGCGAAATTTGGTTCGAAATATAGGTTACAAAACCAACAAATTATATAAGCACATAATTTATTTATTTGTTTTCGAATTTCTCTACTAAAGGAACTTGGGCCAGCATCGTGGGAGGTTCTAACAGAGGGCATGTGGGCACATTGGAAAACGAAGTATGAAAAGAGTTTTTTTAAGGATAGGAACATAATGAAAGATAAAGGATAATATTAAGAACTGTCAAAAGACAAAAACTAAATATACTTTAAATAAATAAGGCAAAAATAAAGCTGCTGTGCCTTGCCCAAGACAGGGGGTGGGCTTGTCTATTTTTCTGAACCGAAGGAAAGATGGGACACAGTGACGTGTGCGTTGACTTTAATAATTGCTGTTTGGTGGGTTTGTCTATTTTGCTGGAAAAAAAATCCTTATCGTGTGGAGAATTTTATTCACATACACATACAAATGTTACTCTCTCCCACATACAATTTTTTGTTTTTTATTGCAGTAAGAGATGTACGGCGAGCTTACCCCTACATGGACTAATCTTTTCTCTCTATGGTCAAAAGTAGATCATCTACCGTAGGATTAGAGTATTTCAAATGAATAAATTTATCGTGATTTGATCTTAAGAGAACTTCAGTTGGTTAATATAAAAAAAATATTCACTTAATCAACAAAGATAATTTATATGATTTGTATTGCGATAATTTTCTTAAGTCCACAAAATATAGTTTAGGTAACCTCAAACATCTTTCATTATATTATGTGGTAAATCTGAATTTTTTTTAAAAAATATTTATAAATATCAAATTTTAATACTAAACCTTTATCGCACTTATATATCTTTTTTCGGAATGAGAAGTTTAGTATTAAATTTTTTCGAGCCAATAGATGCTTGTATTAAAAAAAGGGGTGCAATTATTGTTTATTTTTTTGAGAAATTGATATAAAACGAGTTGCTGAAAATTTTTTAAAAATTTGAGAACAAAATAAATCCAATCGGGGAACAATACTCACACATAGGGGTTATTTTAGCGGAATTATGTCGCCGCCCTCAAATCAAGATTTTCAGTACTGATTGGACTTTTTTGCTCCCAAACTTTTAGAAACTATTCAGCAACCGGTTCTACATCGTAAGTAGCAAACACGTGCGCGCTCGCACGCAGCTAAACTCACGCACGGACGAGAGAGATACAAGCCCAAGTCAGAAGGCCGAAACTTCCTCTTTGACCACAACAATTATTTAAACTGTCTCGGTGCACACACAGAGGAAGAGAGCTTTATACACGTACCATGGAAATAATTACCTTTGTCACAATTGTTATCTCCTGTGCTTTGGTTGTTGTACTGTACCAAGCATGGAGAGTGTTGAACTGGGTGTGGTTGAGGCCGAAGAAGATAGAGAGGTTGCTGAGACAGCAAGGTCTCAAGGGAAACCCCTATCGGCTGCTCTACGGAGACACCAATGAGATGAACATGGTCGACCAAGAAGGAAGAAGCAGACCTCTCAACCTCTGCCATGATATTCTACCTCGTGTCCTCCCATTCTACTATCATTCCATGAACAAATATGGTATGTGGCTTTCTTAATTTGCTGTAATTTTTATATGGGGTTAAAGGCTAGTACGACAGACCTTTTTATCTTCTCTATGTTAGGCAGCTTTGTACTAATCTTTTGCTGGCTTTTATCTTAGGTTTTTTTTCTTTTTTTTTTTAACTTACCCGGTGGCATATAATGGCTAAAAAAACAAAAAAAATTGCAGGAAAAATGTTTTTTACATGGAGTGGCACCCGTCCGAGTGTTGTGGTCATGGACCCTGAACTAGTGGGAGAAATTTTGCTGAAGAACACCAGTTTCGTAAAGCCAAAGCACGATCGGGTTTTTAGTTCGCTAATATCTGGCCTTGCTACCGAGGAGGGTGAGAAATGGGCTAAGCATAGAAGGATTATGAACCCTGCTTTCTATCTAGAGAAGTTGAAGGTGATTTTTTCCTTTCTTAAATTCTGTTCTCATTAATTATCGATCTCCATTTCAAAACAAAAACAAAAAAAAAAAATGGCTATATAAATAATCCTGTTTCTCAGCCTATTATGTATGCCATGACACAAAATTGTATTATAGACAAAAAAAAAAAAACCTGATGATATAATATATATATATATATATTGTAATTAAGGTGGAAAATAACAAGTTGGGTATACAGTAGTGACTTTTCTCATATTTGTAATGCTTTTATTATACAAGCTTAATTATGATACGGACAGCTTAATTGGCATTTTGTTCGGTCTTACGTTTCGATTCTTACAGCTTATGTTACCAGCAATGCATTTAAGCTCTACTGAGATGATAAGCAAATGGGAAGAGTTGGTCTCAGGAAAAGGGTTACGTGACTTGGATGTGTCACCTTATCTCGATAAATTGTCTGCCGATGTAATTTCTCGGACGGCATTTGGCAGCAACTATGAAGAAGGTAGAAGGATATTTGAACTCCAAAAGGAACAGATTGGTCTGATCTTCCAAAATTCACGAGGAAGGAGGTAAACACAAATGCCTGATTTATGTGAATATAGGCTGCTGTAAGATCATAGGATATTTGTCTGCTCTGTAAGGTAGAGAGGTTAAACTGTCATTGATCCCCATATACATAATCATCCTGCGACGTTTGGAAGAAACAGTTATGTACTTCTAGAATTTCTTACAAATCAAAGGGATCAAGGGAGAGTAAATTATGTTTCTTCGGTGATCGCAATATAATTTATGGGTTAATTACACTTTATAAGCCTGCATTGTATAACAAATTCTATTTCAGTATTTTTATTTTCAATTGTAACAATTAAGATTTTACTATTCTAATTTGTTGCAATGTTAATCTTCTGTTTTAAAATTAATAAAAAAAATAAAATTCGCATGTGATAACCACACAACCTTTTTAAAGGGACAAATATATAAAATTTAATCATTTTTTTTATTATCCTAAAGCCTCATATATATTGCACATAAGTTGAATTGGAAGTTTTTGAATAAAATCTAATTACATTATATATATCACAAAATTTATTACACTCACGATTCTAGAATGATTTAAAAGGAATTTGTGGTGGATTATTATAAAGAAATATGATTTTACATCTTTACTCTTTGAAAAAGGCAACGTGCTCGTCATTGGTAAATTTTTTATATATTTTTTATATGAAAGTTAAAAGGAGATTGACATTGTAACAAATTAGAAGTATAAAGGAAAGTAAAGATCCTGAAATAAAATTTAGTGTAAAATACAAAGGTACAAAGTGTAATTAACTCATAATCTATTATTATTTTTGTTGTTCTTGTTCTTGCTTTTGTTGTAATTGTTGGTTTCACTAATGATTATCCATGGGGCAGGTTTCTACAAAAGACAAAGATAAACAAGCGACTCCAAGAAATCTACGATGAAATCCAAGGGTTTTTGAGGGATCTCATCAGTAAGAGAGAAACAGCCATGAAATTAGGAGAAGCCAGTGAACAAGATTTGTTGAGTATCTTACTCAAATCCAATTTGAAAGAAATAGAAGAACATGGAAAAAACAAGAATGCAGGAATGAGTATTGACGACGTGATTAAGGAGTGCCAGCTATTCTACATTGCTGGGCAAAAAACAATTGCACAATTGTTAACGTGGTCAATGATTTTGTTAAGTATGCACCCAAATTGGCAAATACGTGCAAGAGAAGAGGTCCGACAAGTTTTTGGGAACAACAAACCAAACTACGATGGAATAAACCGACTTAAAATTGTAAGCATATATGTTCTATGTTTTATTTATTTATTTATTTATTTTTTAGTGATAACATACAAATAATAAATAGTTGAACTTAAAATGACAGCATATGAACTTTTTTGTGCTAGTTTTAAGGTCCAAACCATTTTTAAATTTGTAAATACATATGTATTATGGATTTTTTGAAAGTTCATTAATAGCAATACTAAATGAGATACATGTTTATATATATATATACACATATATTTATAAAACCTTACCTTTTTTTTTTTTTTTTGGTGTAAACTTACCATTGTATTTAATAGAGTCTAACGGCCACCATTTTATGTAAACGATGGTGCTACGGTATATTTTGCTTGATCATCTTGTGAGCATGGAAAAATACCAAGGTGTGCAGTTGGGGGTATATTTTAATTAAAGATAATAATTGTTTAAAGACCAGTACTGAAAAAAGAAAAAAAAAAAACTTATTTGTTTGCATGAAAAAATTAATATCTGTAAAACGCACATAAAATACTCTTCTTTTACTTTTCTTTATTTCTTATAATAATTTCTTCAAATATAGTGGAATAAGACCAACATCTTTCAATTCTTTTCCACCTATTGCTTCTTATGGTTTTATAATAATCACAATAGCAATTTATTCATTTATTTGTTTTACTGCAGGTAACAATGGTACTGAATGAGGTTATAAGGTTATATACACCAACAATAATGACTATCCGAGTTATTGAAAAGGAGACAAAACTAGGAGACATGATCTTACCAGCTGGAATAACCTTTGTAATGCCATTTATTTTCATCCACCATGATTGTGAGAGTTGGGGTGAAGATGCAAAAGAGTTCAAACCAGAAAGATTTTCCGAAGGAATTGCAAAGGCGACAAAGAAACAAAGCTCATTCATCCCGTTTGGGCAGGGTCCTCGATATTGCATTGGGAACAATTTTGCAATGTTGGAGGCAAAAATAGCTTTAACAGAGATTCTTCAACGCTTTTCGTTCGAGCTTTCTCCATCCTACACTCATGCTCCTATCTTCAAATTCAGCCTTCAACCCCAGAATGGTGCTCACCTCATTCTGCACAAACTCTAGTGCAAAAATCTTGGCAAGTAATATTTAACAGGAGCAACAATATATATACATTATGGAATACATATCTTATGCTCCTCAGCACCTATAAATCGCCTAATAATTTGTTTTTAACTTTTGTTGGTTGTTTTCTTCCTACCATCTATCTTATTTATGTTGTACTTTATTTTCTTCTAATTAATGTTATGTTGTTCTTATCATTTATTTATTTATCTTTTTTTATTTTCGCCTACTAGAATGCCTCTTTAATTTGTTGGTTTGGTGTATTGTATGTTTGTTTAAACTTTTATTTTCCCAAGCTTTTATTGGTCTGGTGGTGTTTCAATGGGAATGAAGTTCTCCTCCCTCCTTAAAAGAAAAAATAAAATAACAACGCAATGATTTTTTTCCACATAAATAATAAATTACAAAGGCCCTGTATATATATGTCTTCAGTCTAAGATAATTAAATGTTAAGGTGCCAAAAAAAAAAAAAAAATTTATCACCACAACAATGAAGGATATGTCTTAGAATACTACACATGCTAGACTTTTTTTATCCCATTTCCGTAATTCACTTCCAGACATAAAGTAGTATAAAGTAGTAGGATACAAATTAACAATGCATATGGCCCTACATGCTTGTTTTTAGTTGTTAAGAAATGTGGTAACAAAATCTAGTATATCAATATCGTTGTATATACAATCCCGTACGATGGGTGTTTGCTAGAATATCATCCCCTAGCGTTTATATATCATAATTTGCATCTTTTATTTTTCTAGGATAATTGTTATTTTGAGAGTTTATTGAAGTTTAACCAAACCTGATTATTTTAAGTGGGACAAGGACTAGTGTGAAAATGTTCAATTGGTCACATGTTTGGAACGAGTTACGTGATGGGGTTTTTCCATTAAGTTCAGTGTATGATTTTGCTTAAGCCGTCTCGAAATTCTATTTCTTCAGTAGTCATTATTCATGCGCACTTGTCAACCAATAAAGACCAACAAGCAACTCAAATAAGTCTACAATAAAGTCCAAGTGCTTTTGAGAGGTCTCATTAGGGATAGTAATGAGCCGGAAAAAAGTAGAGAACTAATCGAATTCGCCCCGTTTGAGGAGGGGATGGAGAGTACGAAATGGGAATGGGGGCGGGGATGGTAATTAAAATAAAAATGCGTACGGGTATAGAGGTGGGGATGGACCAAGATTTCCCCTCACTCTGCCCCGCCCTACCCCTCCCTGCTTCCCTCGCTTATATATATATATATATATATATATATATATTATATAGGCTGATTTTTACTCACTTAGGGTTCCTGTCAGCGCTCGTGCCTCCACTTCTAGAGCAGTTTCTCTCTCTCTCTCTCTCTCTCTCTCTCTCTCTCTCTCTCTCTCTCTCTCTCTCTCTCTCTCTCTCTCTCTCTCTCTCTCTCTTCATCGCCCGACTCCTCTGCTTCGAGCACATTGACAACAAGCACGACAAGCCCATCCTCTACCTCGTCTTTGAGTTCCTTGACACCGACCTCGAGAAGTTCATTGACTCCCATTGCAAGGGCCCCAATCCCTCCCCTCTTCCCTATTTCCTCATCCAGAGCTTTCTCTATCAATTCTGCAAAGGTGTTGCTCATTGCCATAGCCACAGCGTCTTTCACAGGTTTCAATTTCAATTCAAATTTTCCCCTTTCCGTTATCAACATTCTTCTTCCGTCCATCCTCTCATTGTTGTTGATCATTTTAGCTCTTTCCAACTAACTATCAAAGATTTGAAACCACATAACCTTTTGGTGGACAAGGAAAATTGCATTCTCGAGATTGCAAGAGTGGAGGCGGGGGCGGAGCAGGGATAGAGGCGGGGGTGGAAGTAGCTTTGTGTTGACTCAAGGTTGATCCACATGTTGATTTTGATGATAACTAAATCTTGTGTTATTTTACTAATGTATTTGCTTAATGTGCAGATTAATAAAGATCATAATTTAAACTTAGAAGTTTAACTTTAAGTCTAATATATGTCAAAATGAATACACAACAAGCTAAGATCAAGCAATACACTCCAAGAGTCATGCAATGTACCAAAACAAAATATTGAGACCTATTCCAACTTCAAACAAATGAATTGCATTCGAAAATATTGAAGGTATTCAAATGAAGATTTCATCAAGTATGCATAGACTCAATGAAGTTGACTTGCATTTAAAGAGATTGAAGATATTCAAAAGAAGACTTCATCAAAGTGTGCATAGATCAGTTGAAGATGATTTGATTGAGAAGAGATTGAAGATATTTGAGAAGAGAATTCATCGCAACTGCATAGTCTCTACAAAGAATCCAAGTGAAGACTTTATCTGGGATGTACTGAATCAATGAAGATGATATGTACTCAGAGAAAATGAAGATGCTCAAGAATAAACTTTATCATGCTTATAGAAGTCTCATTGAAGTGATTTCAAATTAATGAAAGAGCTCGACAATGAAAGAGAAAGATCGACAACAAAGAAAAAGAGCTTAGCAATAATAGAATAAAGTCTTGACTGTTTTGAAATCAAGAAAAGATGATTATCAAATGAAGAATTCAGTCCAAATTGAATAGAGAACAATCTTGATGTATTGAAGACTTTGATTGATCATCATACCCCAAAGAGAAGACTCCTTGAAGATCTTATAGTTGTGATGAAGCTGAACTTGATCATGAGAAGACAAAAGTAAGACTTTTGGGCAATATGTTGACACAGGAAGACAAAAGCTAAAAATTTGAAGACAGAATGATCAAGTGTCAACACATGGAGACAGTGGACAACATCTGAAAAATGCAAACTAGATGTGTTGACATATGGAATCAAGTGTCGACACCTGGGAGATAACGGCTAATTTTTCTAACGTTATAATAGACTACGCTTGCATTAAATGAGCTCCAACAACCTCCAACGGACGAAATCAATACAGGGGTTTATATACAAGCTTCCAACTGCATTTCTATACAAGAGATATAAGAAAATCAAGTACCACTGACTGATCAAATTGAAAAATCTGAACATTCTTCTTGTCTTCATAGTGTGAGCTTTTATTTGTCTATCCACTCTTGATAGAAAGTTTGTATTTTGTTTGTACATCTTTATACACCTGTAAGTGAGAGTTTGAGAATTCTCTTATTGAAGAAAAACTCTTGTAAGTTTGAGTGGATCTTGGACAAAACCACTTGGTGGCTGGAAGAACTTTGGGAAGAAGTTCTTGTGTAAAAGTGAGCTGAGTACTTGGTAAATCAACATCCATCTTGTAATGGGAGATTTCATAGTGGAGAAAGACTTCGATGGGATCTTGGGGTGAGAACGTAGACCACAAATTATGGTTGGACCTCGGTAATTCTTGGTGTACTTTCTATTGCTCTATTTTTTATTTCTCTTTTGATTACATTGCATTATATATAGATTGTTCACTATTATATTGATTAGATTAATTTTAATTAATCTAAATTGCCATTAATTTTTAAAAAATTCAATTCACCCCCCTCTTGGGTTGCCATTGTAAGTACCCCATTTTTGCTCGCTCGGCAATCTCTGGCTTAACTGGGCTCTCTTTCACACATCACATGCATATTCAGACTCTAACCTGATTTCTAAACTCCAATTTAGTCTACCGGTTGCTTCCCAGGCAGGTAGGGCCCACTTGAAGCTAAATGACCATTTTGCCCCTAGGCATCTGAGTGCCCCGAGAGCCACACCGACTCAGGGTATCAAACCGGTAACCTTTCGAGAATACTTTTTATATAGTATTCTCGACCTTTCATTATCTTTCTGGATCATCCCGAGTCAATTCCGGCAAACTCAGTGCAAAATGACCATTTTGCCCCTGGTAGGTCGGTCGCCTTTTCCAATCACACCGGGTTTAGGTACCAAACCGGCAACCTCCTGGGACATTTTAAGTAATGTTTTCAAACCTTGAGTCTTCTTCTGGGACATTCCAAGTCCATCCTGGTAGTTTTGTGGTCCAATTGACCGTTTTGCCCCTAATGGCCCGATCAACCCTTCCAACATATCTTGTCATCATCTTTCAAGTCTATTACCTCCGGGACTCTATTATAAAGATTCATGTCCCTTTCCGACTGTCCGGGTCATTCCCGGCCCCTTCAATTCATCCCCGAACCTTCCGGAGTCACTCTTAGTGAAGCCAAGCTAAAAGTTACATGATAGTCACTAGTACAGGCACTCAAATCTTCTGAAGATACGTTACTTGTTGACCTTAAAACTTTCCTAACTGGCTAGCACCACTAGTAGTGGTGCCAATGTGAACTTTAGCCTGGTGCCACTGCAACAGGTGCCAGGTCATTCCTTTGTCTATAAATACAGAACCCCTTCCAGCATGAAAAAGGTCCGCAAACTCAATCTGAAAACCCTATATTTGATATACAGAGCTTGTAGCCTCTCTAAACCCTAGCCTCCTTTAGGTTTTCCAAACCCTAGCCACCATACACCAAACCCTAACCTCCTATACACTCACATACACTCAACATATTTATACACTAGCCTCAAAACCTCCATTGAAGACTTGAAGTGCTGCAACCCGAAGCTCTTGAAGATCAAGACGAGTTCCCGAAGATCAAGACGAAGACTGAAGCGAAGACCGAAGCAAGCAAGAAAAGCAAAGCGCACAAAGCAAAGCAAAATAAAGAAGACACAAGGTAGGCTTTCTCTTTAAGTTTACGCATTTTTCCCCTCTCTTCTCTCTCCTAACCCACTTAGGTTTTCTTCTATTTTAATCCCCCATCTTCTTCCCCCCCTTTCTTGCATGCTTGAAACAAGGGATTTCCCGATCCATGTGTAGGATTAGGCTATTGGAAGGTCACCGTGTCGAGGGCTTTCTTTTAGTCTAATCAGAAACCACGTGGGTTCGGCCCCCTTAATTATGTGGTGAAGCCTTAACCATGTATGTTCAAGACCCCCACTTGCATTGTGCATATCATGATCTTGCATTCTTCTAAAATTCATTTTCAAACTCGTTTTCAAAACTTGTATTAATATTGTTTTTAAGCTTGCATCAAAATCTTCTTTTTCAAAACTTGTTTTCAAAATCACAACTCTAAGGTGATCCTAGCCTTTCCATGGCTAGGGTTGCTTTAGGAAAGTGTTACATTTAAAGTGACCAATATGGTCTATATTTTCAAAACATTGTTGTTTTCAAAACCACTATCTTAAAGTGGTTCTAACCTTCTTATGGTCAGAATCGCTTTAGGAAAGTGAGATATTTTATTTACTTTCTGAAAAATCTCTTCTGAAAAATCTCCTCCTAAAAATCTCTTTTCCAACATGCTTTCCATAAACTCTCTTTCAATTACTTTCCAAAATTGTTTTCTAAAAACTCCCTTCAAAATCTATTTCCCAAAACTATTTTTAAACTCACTTTCCTAAAAACTCTTTTCCAAAACACTCTCCTCAAAATTCATTTTCTAAAAACGTTCCTTAAATTTCCTTCCTAAAAACTCTTTCCAACAATCTTTTTCCAAAAATCTCTTTCCCAAAATCTCTTTCCAAAAACTCTCTTTAAAATTCACTTTCTAAAAAAATCCTCTCTAGGATTGCCTTCCTAAGATTTCTTTTCTAAAAACTCACTTTTCAAGATCTTCTTCCTTAGAGCCCAAGTCAAGCCCTAGAACCCACAATTAGGAAATCTTAATTTCCTTTCTTGAAACATGTTTTTCAATCTTGCCTTAAAACCTAGGTTTTCAAAATCTCCCTTTTTTATATCTAAATCATAAGTTTCCAAAACCTATTTTCTACATCAAATACTATAGTCTTCCAAATCTAAGGTTTCTAAAATGTCCTCCTTCCAAATCCATGTCAAATCAAATCCTCCGTTTTAGGAAACCATACAGTATTTTTTTCCGCTTGTGTGTGTATTCCTTGAGTGTGAAAAATCTGGGCGCGACAGCCATTTGGGCCAACAATTGGTATCAGATGAATAGATCCATGGCAACCAATTTTGGAAGCTCTCTTGGTGAGGGTCAATCCACAAACAAACCACCTATGTTTGATGGCATAAATTATAACTATTGGAAGAATAGAATGCGAATCTATATTCAATCAGTAGATTATGAATTATGGAGACTCATAGTAAATGGTCCCAAAACTCCTACAACCAAAGTAGA